>WOXC01003951.1:0-412962 GCA_011680675.1 Gymnobelideus leadbeateri | reverse complement strand
GTCTGGAAGGAATTCACTAGGCTCAAGCAATCTTGAAGTCAGGATTGTTATGCTTTACAGCAGGCAAGGGTTCTTAGGGAACCTGCAAACTTAAAGAAGTCACAGGTATAGTTTTAAGGAGTCAAGACAGTAAATCAGGTGTCAATTATGCTAACTAGGTGAGTAAGGGTGGGATTAGGGAGGAGTTAAGGAGTGGTCAGTGCTTAAAGGAACATGCACTTTTAATGTCAACTGCACAGGTGTATTGCCCATAATTCACTGGGAAATAGCCCAAGGTGGGGCTACCTGGAGGTGTGGTTTTAGGCCTGAAACATCACTAAGTCAGCCAGCAGTCAGAGCTGACTGAGAAGTGCCTAGTTTGCCACCCATCAGTGTCATATTTGACAGGATGGATGTTGGGAATCAAGGCTAACAGAGACTCAGTATGTGTGTAATTAGCTAAGAAGTTAACCTATAGATAAGTGCATTGAAGGATTCATAGATGCAGCTGGCCACTATACGAGGGGGAGATAACATTTGCCTAAGCTAAAATGTTTATAGATGGTTTAGTGAAGTAGTCATAGGTGTAGCTTGTTATTGTTCCAAGCAGAGATAAACAATTCATGAATTGTTGCTGAGCAGAGTGCTGGCAGGGGGAAGGGGCAGAGTTAATGTTCTGAGGCTGGGGAGGGGGAAATGTGATTTTAGAGACTGGTCTTACAAACTGATGTTACAAACTGATATTACAAATATAGACCCCAAGCACCCCATCAAAAGTAGGGGGGAAGGAGATAAGGGGGACATGATAGGAGGGAGGGCAGAATGGAGGAGGGAGTAGTAAGAAGCAAACACTTGAAAAGGGACAGAGTCAAAGGAGAAAATAGAATAAGTGGGGGGGTGGGATAGGATGGAAGGAAATATAATTAGTCTTTTTCAATGACTATTATGGAAGTGTTTTGCATAACTATACATGTTTAACCTATATTGAATTGCTTCCCTTCTCAATGAGGGTGGATGGGGAGAGAAGGGATATAATTTGGAACTCACAGTTTTGAAACAAATGTTAAAAATTGTTTTTACATGCAACTGGGAAATAAGATATACAGATGGAGTGGCTAGGTGGTGCAGTGAATAGAGCACCGGCCCTAGAATCAGTAGGACCAGAGTTCAAATCTGGCTTCAGAACTTAACACTTACTAGGCATGTGACCTTGGGCGAGTCATTTAACCCTAATTGCCCTGCCTGCCCCCCCCTCCAAAAAAGCAAAAAAATACCCCCAAACACACAAATAACAACAAAAAAAAATAAGATGCACAGGCAGTGGGGTATAGAAATCTATCTTGCCCTACAAAAAAGTAAGGGGGAAGGGGATAAAGGGGTGTGTGATAGAAGAGAGGGCAGACTGGGGGAAGGGGGTAACCAGAATGCATGCTATCTTGGGGTGGGGAGAAGGGGAGAGATGGGGAGAAAATTTGGAACTCAATCTTGTGGAAATGAATGTTGAAAACTAGAAATAAATTAATAAATTAATTTTAAAAAATGAAAATGTCCACATGAATTTTTAAATAAATAAATTTATTTATTTTTAATTTTCAACATTCACTTCCATAAATTTTAAATTTTTTCCACCTCTTTATAGGCTCTACATATACATTCTTATTACATGCATTTTCCCATTAGTCATGTTGTATAGAAGAATTAGAACAAATTGAGCCATGAGAAAGAAAAAACAAAACAAAACCAAAAAAAGAGACCAAATAGTATGCTTCGATCTGCATTCAGACTCTATTTCTCTCTGGATGTGGATAGCATTTTCTTTTTCTTTTTTTTTGGCTTTTTGGAGGGCAATTGGGGTTAAGTAACTTGCCCAACTTGCTAGGTTTTTATTTGTGTGTGCGTTAAGTGTCTGAGATCGGATCCAAACTCAGGTCCTTCTAACTCCAGGGCCGATGCTCTAGTCACTGTGCCACCTAGCCGCCCCCAGGATAGCATTTTCTATCATGAGTCTTTTGGAGTTATTTTAGGCCCTTGCATTGCTGAGAAGAGCTAAGTCTATCAAAGTCAGTCATTGTACAATGTGGCTTTTACTGTGTACAGTGTTCTCCTGGTTCTGCTCACTTCACTCAGCATCAGTTCATATAAGTCTTTCCAGGTTTTTCTGAAGTTTGCCTTGCTCATTATTTCTTATAGCACAATAATATTCCATTACATTCATATACCACAACTTGCTCAGTCATTCCCCAGTTGACGGGTATCCCCTCAATTTCCAGTTCTTGGCTACCACAAAAAGAGCTGATATAAATATTTTTGTACATGTGGGTTCTTTTTCCATTTTTATGATCTCTTTGGGATACCTCGCTAGAAGTGATTGCTGGGTCAAAGGATATGCACATTTTTATGGCCCTTTGGGCATAATTCCGAATTGCTCTCCAGAATGGTTGGATTAGTTTATAACTCCACCAACAATGCATTAGTGTTCCAGTTTTCCCACATTTTCTCCAGCATTTATAATATTCCTGTTTTGTCATGTTAGCCAATCTGATAGCTGTGACCCCCTCTCCTTTTTTGGTAACTTCTGGGTCTATCATCTCCACGAAGATCTACATTCTATCCCCAGTCTCTTCCCTGAGCTTCAATCCCATATCACCAATTGCCAAACTGAATATCCCAGAGATATTTTAAATTCAGCATGTCCAAAATTGAGCTCATAATCTTTCCTCTTCTTCCAAACTTTTCTCTCTCTCTCTCTCTCTCTCTCTCTCTCTCTCTCTCTCTCTCGTAAAGCACCACTGTCTTTCCAGTTCTTCCAGGTCCATAATCTTGGCATTATCTTGCACTCTCCACATAATTCACATATCCACTGAGTGGCCAGATTTTGCTATTTCTATCTTCCCAACATCACTCACATTTGAGCTCTTCTCTGTACTGACACAGTTACTGCCTTGGTTTAGGTCCTTATCACTTCAACAGCCTTCTCATTGGTCTCTCTGCTTCTTATCCCTCATGCCTCCAGTCTAAACTACCCATTCTTCCAAAACAAATTTCCTTAAGCATGGATCTAGCCACATGGCTCCCTTGTGACTCCACTAACCCCAGTAGCTTCCAATTGTCTCTAAGTAAAATAGAAACTATTCTGTTTCTCTTTTAAAACCCTATCCATCCTGGTCCCAACCTTTCATTACTGCCCTGCTGGACACTACTCTCCCTTTCTACACTCTGCAGTATGTCCAGATTGGCCTTCTGGATGTTCTTTGCCTCTCTGTCTCCAATCTTTGTGCCTTTACATTGGCCATCTCCCCATGCCTGGAATATACTCACTCCTAACTTCCTCCCCACAGAGTCCTCTTCTTTCAAGATATAACTTTTGTGCCATATTCTGCATGAAGCCTTTCCTGATCCCCCAATTCTAGTGGCCTTCTCCCCACGCTGCCTTATTTTTAACTCTGTGTAGATATTTGTATTCACTTACATTTATATATGCTTGTCTCCCCCGTTAGAATGTAAACTCCTTTTGAGTAGGGATTATTTCATCCTTAGTACAATTATCCTTAGCACCTCCCATAGAACCTGGCATAGGGTTAGGTGCTTAACAAATTTCTGACTGATCAAAGCTACCTTATACCTGCCCTAAAGGGGACCCAAGTCCTCAACTCAGGCCTGAATGCACCTTGATCTCTTCAGAATCTTGTCCTAGGAGCTCCTTTAGCCTGTGTCACAATCCAGATAAACAGCCCTAGGTGGAGTGGAATCAACACCCATGGGACCATGAAGAAGGGAATAAGCATTTATATAACACCCACTATGTGCCAGGCACTATGCTAAACGTTTTACAAACACTGTCTCATTTGATTCTTAAAACAATCCTGGGAGATAGTGGCATTTATTATCCCTGTTTTATGGTTGAGGAAACTGAGGCAAACAGAGCTGAAGTGACTTGCCCAAGGTCACACAGCTAGTCAATATCTAGGTCTGGATTTGAACCTCAGATCTCCCTGACTCCAAGCCTGATACTGGATCTACTGCACCATCTCCTTCCCCCAGGACACCAGTTGACATTTCATGCCATATGTGACAGTGCCATGCTTAAGAGAGCCATGAATGGTGGATTCCCAGACCTAGAACTATGTCTTCCATCAGTTTTACTGACTTTGGACTAAGCTTAAACTTCAGGATTTTTGCCTTAAAACTCGACCACTGAGACAAAGCTTGAGGAAGTCAGTGTGAGTAAGTTGTGGCTGAGATGATGTGCTGACCCAGTTTCAGGCATCTGGGAGACAACTTTAGTTTTTTGAGACTCTGTAGAAGCATTTTGTTTGATGAAACTTCAGACCTATACAGTCCTGAGCTGTGGGCAAGAAGGAAACTGGCTGTTTGAGAGAAAGCTGAACCATAAATTCAGATCACACCCAACAGTTTAAAAATAGGTGTGTAGACAAGGAAAGACTTGTGTAGTTCCTTCTCAATTCATAATGAAGGGAGCTGTTCCTGAGTCCAAGAATGATACAACCCAGGCATCATCGGCCCCGAGGGCCTGTGTGACGTGGACACTCGGCCTTGGGTCAGGGTTTGTACTGTGGCTGGTGGGGGAGCAACTGTTCCTCCTGGGAAGACTTGGCTGTGCATGGTTTCTTTTTTTAAAAATTATATTACTAGCTTTTGTTTTTATATGATTTTAATTTCAAAAAAATCCTCCCCTACTCTAGCCCCATCCTAGAGAGCCATGCCTTATAACAGAGAATAAAACATAAAAAGATGGTAGTGAACAAGAAGCATATCAGCCAAGCTAATCATCCTATCAACCAAATCTGACAGTGTATTCCCTCTTCCACACCCATAGGTCCTCACTTCTGAAAAGAAGGGAGAAAGGTACATTTTTTCCTTTTTCTCTTGGACCAAGCTTTATTATTATAATTACAGTGTTCATTTCTGTTTACATTGTAGTTATTGTATATATTATTCTTCCCTTTCTGCTTCATTTTACATTCATGTTTTTTTCATATTTCCTTCTATTCTTTTTTTAAAAAAATATTCTGAACTTAACAAATACCAAAGAAAATGAACATTTCTTTTTTTTTCCAAAATTTTATTTTAGACTCAAAACACCAGAACACAAATACAGAACAGAGAAAAATGTATCATAAACTTAAATATTGGAACTTAAATACAAAGTTAGAAAGAAATAAAAGCATGTCATGTGCATAGCAGAACATGAGAGAGGGTTCAAAATATGTAACAAATTTTCATTTCAAAAAAGCCTATATGATAAATAATACTTGTGTTGAGCATTGTCCATCTTTTCTCTCCTTCCTTTAGAGTGGGGTGTGGCTGTGCAGCTGGGGAGGTTGAGTCTGCCTGAGCTCCGGAGCTCTGTGCTGAAATAGGATGAAAGCTCATAGGGCATCACACACTAAATTCAACACTAGTGTGGTGAGCTGGCAGGAACAGAGGGTTACCACACTGCCTAAGGAGGGATGAACTGGCCCTGGCCCACTTCCAGCCTAGGAAAGATAGGGTAATACAGCATCTCCCCTTCCTCCCCCAAAAAGGCAGAAAGAATAGAAGGAGAGCAAAAAGCACAGACAAGCAGGCCAGCTTTGAAAGCTATAGATGGAGGAGGAGGGCTGGTAGTTCTGGTAACCTACTTTCATTGGGAATGGGTTTAAGAGGCAATAATAAATATATATTTAAAAGAGTATAGAAGTCCTCTAAATTCACAAGAAATAAAATGGTAGGGGCATAGGGAGGGAGGGAGAGGATAAGGGGGGGATCTTTAGAGGGGAGGGTGAAAGAAGAGGTAAATAGGGGTATAGAAAGGTGTTTAGATTTATGGGAATGGAAGTATGGGTGGGGATCCCCGGAGCGGGGGGGTAGGCAAGTCATAGAAAGGGAAGATAGTGGGTAAAAATAAAGTAGAGGAGGCAGGAGGGATAGGAAACAAGAGATATGCATATAAATAAAAACAAAGATCAGAAGAATAGGTTTGGGAATATCTATATATGTATGTGTATGTGTATGTGTATGTATATATCTGTAGCTATGGAGAAACATATCTAAACTCTATTGTAGCCTTTGGGGGGCTGAGGGAGGGTATGTATATGTTTATAGGCTAGGTGGCACAGTGAATAGAGCACCAGCTGTGGTGTCAGTAGGACCTCAGTTCAAATCCAGCCTCAGACACTTGACACACTTACTAGCCATGTGACTTTGGGCAAGTCACTTAGCCCCAATTGCCCTCCAAAAAGCAAAATAAAATAAAAAGGATGCCCCAGAAATAGTTCTTAACTATTTTTTTTTCTTTTTTTGCTACCTTATGCATATTCCTCCCTTGGCCCCTTCATTTAGGAGAAGAAGAAAAAGAAAAACAAAGCCCTTGTAACCAGGATACATAGTTTACATACTAGTCAGGCAAAATAAATTCTCATGTTGACTGTGTCCAAAAATGTATTTGAATCTTGAGCCTGTCATTTCTCTGTCAGGAGGTAGGGGGTCATGCTTCATCATCATGTCTCTGGAATCATAGCTGGTCATTCAGCATTTCTTAAGTCTTTTAAAGATATTTTCTTTATGAAGTTGTTGTTATTGTATAAATTAGTCTCTAGATTCTGGTCACTCCATTTAGCACCAGTATGTCCTTGCATTCTTAGCATTTATCATCTTTTATGGTATAATATTCTATTCCATTCATGCACACTGTTTGTTTAGTCAGTAACCTACTTTGCTTACAATTCTTTTGTTCCTATAAAAAGTGCTGCAATAACCATTTCTTGGTATACGTGGAACCTTTCTTTATGTCCTCTATCTCCCTGGGGTACAGATGCTTAGCAGGGGGAGTCAAAGCATGTGCATTGTGCGTGGTTTCTAATGTGGCTGTATTTTTCTCTTTAGGAATAGATAACCAGACAGTCCTGGCAGTGCAATCACTATGGGATGGACCAGGGGCAGTTCCTGACCCAACTGCTCAAAGTGTGAATACACCCACCACCATCCAGTCCTTGGGTGAGTCTCTATTCAGGTCTTAACATCAACTGCTCTTATGGGGGAACATCAGCCAAAAAAATACTCGTAACAGTTCAGTTCAACAAGCAATTCATTTCAGTGGTTTGTTGGTACCTTTTATGACAGAAACTATGCTAATGGTTAGGGGTGCAAAAACAAAATGGGGAACAGGTCCTGCTCTCGAGGAGCTTATGCTCTGCTTGCAGAAATCACCATATCCACACACTTAAGTAAAAGGTAACTAGAGGAGGGAGAGATCACTGACAGGGGAACCAGGAAAGGCTTCCTGTAGGAGGGAGCATTTGAATTCAGCCTTGAAAGGAGCTAAAGATTCTCAGGGGTAGACGTGGGAGGGAGTGCTTGCTAGGTGTATGAACAGCACGTGCAGAAGCATGGAGGTGGAAATGGAGTGCCCGTTGTGGAGAACAGAACCTGGAGCGTGGACGAAGGGTGGCAGCATCCACTGAGCCTGGAAAGGTAGGCTGGAGTCAGACTCTGGAGTGGTCTAAATTTCAAGCTGAAGAGTTTGTGTTTTTTCCTAAAGGCAAGAGGGAACCCCTGAGGAGGGAAATGCTGTGGTCAGGTTTGTGTGTGAGCAGTGCTGTTTTAGCAGCTGTGTGGAAAGCAGACTATAAAGAGCAGATGAATTCTGCTTTTCTCCTTCCATACTTCCCAGGTCTTCCCTTTTCTTCATTCTTTCCCTATCTTATAGGTGGTTGTTGTTTTTTTAAACTTAGATTCCAGACTGACTTTCAGGATCATATAATGCTGAGAAAATGGAACAGTGTTACTTAATGCACATTAAAAATGTCTTACCCTAGGGGTGGCTAGGTAGCGCAGTGAATGGAACACCTGCCCTGGAGTCAGGAGTTCAAATCTGACCTCTGACACTTGACATACTTACTAGCTGTGTGATCTTAGGCAAGTCATTTAACTCCAATTGCCTTGCCTTCCCCACTCCAAAAAAAAAAAAAGTTAAAATAAAATAAAATGACGAAGCTGAATCATGTGTCCCCCAAGGTTCATTTAGCTCAGAGTGCTGTGATTAGATGAATTTCTAGACCAGTCATTTTGAATACACTGTTTACTGATGTCAGATCTTTTGACCTTTGGCTTTAGATTGTCCTAGCCCGAAGTAAGCTCTCCCTCTCATGAACTCTCATAGCATTTTGTTCATCACTCTCTTATAGCTCCTGTGTTTTATTTTGTATTATAGCCATCTATGTACATGTCTTATCCACCAAACTATACTATGAGTTTCATGATGTTTCACCAGGGACTTAATTTTATATGTCCTTGTAACCCTCACCAGATAACATGTCACAGGGCCTACCATGGCACAATATAACAAACTTCCTGTAGTGTTTTATTTTTTTGTAACTTGCTAATACACTTATTATTTAATATTATATATTATCTGTTTTTATGTTTTAGAATTCCTGAAACTAGAATGTATTGTGGAGATTATTTCCTGTCCAAACTTTGTTTCTCCCCTTTGTGCCCCAGAATAGGTACTCTGCACACAGCAGTCACTTAATAAATATTTGTTGTATTTTCTTTTTTTCAGTTCCATATATGTGTGTGTATATGTATGTATGTATGTATGTATATCTTAAACTCCTTGAAGGCACCTAGCAAATATTCCTAATATTCCTTAGCACCTAGCAAAGGACTCCATGTATTGTCTGTGCTCAGTAAATATATTTTCATTGATTTATGTGTCCAATGATGTTCATTTGACCTTCCTGATCACAGACATATTCTGAAATCAGATATTAGCTCCGGTCCTTCATTTTTCTGTCATTCTCTCTGACGTGGTTTTTTTCTACTTTCCCTTATTCTTTGTTACTGCCCCCTCCTTGTTTGACTTATAGATGATGAAGATGTCTTTCTCTGTGGGAAGTGTAAAAAGCAATTCAACTCATTACCAGCTTTCATGACCCACAAGCGGGAGCAATGTCAGGGGAATGCGCCTGCATTGGCTGCTGTCTCCCTGGCTACCAATAGCATCTATGCGCCCTCCATCACATCTGTGCAGCAGGCTCCACCAGCCAATCGCCAGGTAACCATGAGAAATGTGGGGCTTCTTCAGAACCAGGACTGGGGGAGGTAGCAGGGTGAGGCAGCTGCTATGGAAAGACTCAGTACAGCCCATAGGAAGGGTTGGGAGAGATCCACAGAGGAGAGGGAGCCAGGGGGCCCCTTCTCAGAATACTGGGCTAACTGGCAGAGTTTTCAAGGGATCAGGCATCTGGCATCCTTTCCCATTCACTGTCCTAAAAGTGTGAGCATATTATGTATATACTGGCAAATTTCTGGATGACCTTCTAGGGGAATCCAGATGTGCTTGCTAGAGTGAGATAGGAAGAGAAGATCTCAGGAAAGGTTTCTCTAGATTATTCTCTGGATGTGCTATTCTATTTTCTATCTTATAATCAAAGTATTGTGAGCAGTGGGGTATAGAAATCTATCTTGCCCTACAAGGAAGTAAGGGGGAAAGAGGAGGAAGGAAGGAGCTGGGGGGGGTGGTTTATAAGACAGGGCAGACTGGGGAAGGGATATTCAGTAGGCTTGCCATCTTGGGGTGGGGAGTAGGGGAGAGAGGGGGAGAAAATTTGTAACTGAAAATCTTGTGGAAATGAATGTTAAAAACTATGAATGAATGAATGAATGAATAGAAAGAACACAAGAAAATCTGCCCTCCATGTTCTAGGGAACAACTATAATACAAAGACAGTTATCAGTAATTGTAACTTGCATTTCCAAGGGCCCTGGATTGACATTAGTGTCCTTTCCCAAAATTCAGTTTCTAGGTTGAGTGCAGTTGATTTCTCTGGATTAATATTTTAGAAATACAAGCTAAACATACAAGTGAAAACCCTGACAGTGGCTATTTACTACATCTTCATTATGTACTCACCATGAAGCTGACCGTGTTTTAGAATTTTGCCTTAAGAGGACCTCTCAGAAGAAGTGGACACAACGTTTTTTAGTGTAATCAATGTCCTAGATTGGTTTTACTGTACTTAACCAACTAAAAAAAATTTTTTTAATTCCCTGCTACGAGGGGCAGCTGAGGCTGATGGGTCACCAGAGGTGAGGAGTTCTGAGCCAAAGTGGGGCTAAAGTTGATTGAGTATTCTCACTACATCTGGTATCATTATGATGACCTTGTTGCTGTGGGAGGCCACCAGACTGTCTAAAGAGGCCAGGGTTGGAAGTGGAGTAGGCCGAAGTTTCTGTATGAATCAGCCTTGGGATTGGCCTTTGAGTGACCACCATACTTCCAACCTGGTTGAGATAGAGAGGCCTTGTCTTTAAAAAAGAAAAATCAGTCAGAAGGAGCTGGCTACTCAGACTGAAGACCTCAGAACTACAAAACATTCTGAAGGGAGAGAATTGCCTGCATTTTTGTGTTTGTTTTTTTTCTTTCAGCCAAAACAGTGAAACTAGGTTGGTCATTTTTATTTCTCATTCAGCCTGACTTCTCCTTTGGGTTCTCACTGCAGTAGTCACAGTACTATATTTGGGTTGGCAAGGTGGAGAGAAAGATTTCAGCTCCATGGAAATTTTAGGAACCTATGCCTTTGTTTGGCCAAGCATCTTCCCCTTTAAAGCTTTGTATTTTGGACCCAATTAAAGATGATTGTGTCTTTTAAATTTTTTTCTCCCTTGTTCAAAGAACAGAAATTCCCCAGAGTTTGCTGATCAAATGTTAAGAGTTCATCTGAGAGTAGATTATGATCCCAGACAAGGGCTGTTTTATAAGTAGAGCTGCCTCTGCTTTCTTTGTCAGTAGAGGAAGTAAGCTGATTTGTGTTTGACTCTATGGAAAAAATAATAGGGGCAGCAAGGTGTTACCATGGATAGGGAGCTGAGCCTGGAGCCAGGAAGACCTGAGTTCAAACGTGGCCTCACACCCTTGGTAGCTCTGTGACCCTGGTCAAGTCACTTAACCTCTGTTTGCCTCAGTTTCCTCAACTATAAAATGGAGGTAATAATAGCACCTACCTCCTAGGGTTATTGTGAGGATGAAATGAGGTAATGCTTGTAACGTGCTCAGCACGGTACCAGGCACACGGTAGGGGCTGAGTGAACGCTAGCTGTTGTTACCATATCATCATCAGTAATTATATCTTTACTTCCCCCTGAGAGAATGGAGCCCCTCAGAATGCAAGAAGGGACAGCTGAGTCTATATGTGATGGAGTATTAATTTACATTATGTATTATATGTAAATATATACTGTGTAGTAATAAAACCCTCTGTTGCTCAGAATTCTAAGTTTAGTTTATTGTTTTGTTTTGTTTTGTTTTAATGAAAATAGAGATTAGTATCTTTGGAGGATTTTAAGTATTTCCCTCAGGTACAAGTTGGTGAGAGGCCCTTCTATCTTTTGCAGTGATTAGTGAAACATGGAAGAGGAAAATGATTAAATCGTGTTGTCATTCTATTCTTTGTAACACCCTCACCCTCACCCCCCCAGACCCCCCACGCAGGCTCTCACCTGTCTTGTATTGTCCTTATTTTGTCTGTGGAAAGCACAGCAGTGATGGTGAGATGTGGTGTAGTGGTTAGACTGCTGGTCCTGGAGTTGGGGTGACCAAGGTTCACATCATCCCACACTTGCTTTCTTTAGGACCCTTTGTCAGTCTTTGTAACTTCCCTGGGCCTCAATTTTCTTATCTGTAAAATGGGAAATAGTAGATGGGTTTCCAGCATTTTTTGGTCCCTATATCCCTTGGCTTTCAGTAAACCTCTCTGTGCCATCTGCTCAACATGAAAGCAAACAAAAGTTCAGAGTTCACTGTGGATCTGTACATAAGAAACAACATAAAGAGATTTTGCAAATTTTAAAATGCTTTACAGTTGTTTTGTTGTTAGATGATAGTGTTTCTGATCAGGGGAGTTTATATTCTTCACCCTTGCGGCCTCTCTGCCAAGTGGTCACGCTGAGCCGGGAGAAGAGAGAGATTCAGATGCACCAGAGATGGGGCGTTGGGTTCTTTCCAGAGGGTGATGTCCAGTTCTCATGTGTGTTCCCTGCAGCAGATCTCTACGTACATCACAGTGCCCCCATCCCCCCTGATCCAGACTCTGGTACAAGGGAACATTTTGGTGAGTGATGAAGTGCTGATGTCTGCCATGTCAGCCTTTACATCACTGGATCAGCCGATGCCCCCTGTGCAGCCCCCTGTGCAGCCTCCTGTGCAGGTAAGGAGAATTCATGACATGTTAGGGAAGCAGAGTACAGCTTCATAAGATTAAATTTGTTTATTGTCTTGGTTCTCTCGCTAACCTTTAAGCTGCCTGATGTTTTTCAAAGATCTTAGTAAGAAATAGAGAATGATTTATTATTTTCTCCCATATAAGTAATTCTGATCTCCTATAGTTCAGGCAGACTCTAGGTCCTTGAATTAGAGTCCCTTGCTGCAGCAATTTGAACTTGTATGAGATCTAGGTGTCTTAAAATGAGGAGACTAGGGGAGGCTAGTTGGCACAGTGAATAGAGCACCGGACCTGTAGTCAGGAGGACCTGAGTTCAAATCCAATCTCAGACACTTAACACAAAAACTAGCCATGTGACCTTGGACAAGTCACTTAACCCCAATTGCCCTCCGAAAAGCAAAAAATAAATAAAATGAGGCTAATCAGTTTCTGCATTTTAGTACTTACATTTGGTACCAAAAGTATCTCTAAATGAATGATTATGTGGCAATCCAATTTTTGTAGTAGGAAAGGGAAAAGGAGAAAGTTCCCCACATAAGATTTGTGCATCCAAATAGATGCATAAAATAAATTTAAAATAGATTCTTATTAATATCTTTTGTTTTTATTTTGCCTAAATTTCCCTGTGTCCCATTCTTTCCCATTCATGGAGAACCACCCAGTATGACAAAGAATTATTTTCAAATGACACTTATTAAAAGATATTCTGTACAGCTGACTGAGGCCTCAGGAATGGTGTACTACAAAATCTGTGTTCTCCAAATTTGTGTCCAGATTGGGTCATGGTATGGCAGCTCCCACTATGGCTTCCCAGAATTCCTTTTGTGTTTTATAAAAAGTCCCTTCCTCTGATGTGTGTCAGGGATGTTCCCTCCATTTTAGAGATTCTAGGACAGTGATTATTGGGGAGAAACATTATTATGTCTGAATTTTGAGCTCTGTAATTGAGGTTGAGGGAAGAAGAGAATGATAGGGTTGGAGTGACCCCCATCTATTCTAGGTTGGCTAACAAGGAAGTTATGAAGGATCTAAGTGATGCTCCCAGGTGCTATAGGGCTGTTTGGGCCTATATATATATTTTTTTTAATTTAAAGCAATTGGGGTTAAGTAACTTGCCCAAGGTTACACGGCTAGGTTTTTGTTTGTGTGGATTAAGTGTCGGAGGCCGGCTCCGAACTCAGGTCCTTCTGATTCCAGGGCTGGCGCTCTATTCACTGTGCCACCTAGCCGCCCCTGGGCCTATATTTTTGAAAGTATAATTGGGGAGACAGGGACAGACTCTCTTGGCTGCGTTTAGGGCTGAAAGAAAAAAAAAGAAGCAATTAAACTATGGGAATATTTAGGAAAGCAGCCAGCTAATATGGGCATGCATTTCCCAGAGAATTCTGCCTCTAAATTGCCTATCACCAGAGGATGGCTTGGAGAGGTCCTCTGATGGAAGTGCCTAGAGCTTCATCTCTTGGGATTTCACATAGACTTGCTTATTTAGATTCTCTAAGGGGAAGGGAAATAAAATTCTAATCCAAATTTGGAGAACACAGATTTTGTAGTACACCATTCCTGAAGATCCTAATGTAGGGGAAAGGCTTCAGTTACTAGCATAGCTGTGTATATTCTTTAGCAAATAATATCAGTTCCTTTGCATTCCAAGAGAAAAGATGGCACTTGGAGTTAGAAAATTCTAAGAAGCAAACACATTCTTTCCACCTTCTGTGTAACATAAGGAGGGTCATAGAAATCACAAACCAGACACTATAAAATGAATGAGCAGTTATAGTGTAAAGGGCCCTGCCACAGACCTTAACAAAGGCTGCCATTGGTGGAGATGTTGCTGTCTGGCCTGGAGCCGTGAAATCCCCCCCTGGAATGGAGTTGTGGGGGCTCATAGCAGTGGTTTAGCCAGAAGGGAAAGCAGTAAAGGGCACAAACCCAGTTTTATTTCATTCATGGTCTCCCTTTCAGCTTCCTCCTCTGAACTTGTTCCCCAAATAACTCTACTTTTCACACAGGTGGGTTTGGTTTCTGGGTTGGAAGAGACATGACATGAAGTTATCTTGCTGGAGTCACTTAGATTCTATGAACATCAGTTTCCTAATCTGCAGGATGAGGGTGGTGGTAATGCCTACCTTGCCTTTGTAATAGGGTTCTTGTGAATGGGCTGTTTTACACAAAAGTGTTTTATAAACTGTAAAGTGCTAGACAATTTAAAAGTATTTTTCGGTTATGATGATACCCAGTCTTAATGCCATGTTTCTTTCTGATTTTCTATTTTATCTCTTCTCATTCTAGAGCAGCCTGAGTATGCACTCAGGGCCTGGCTACCTCCCTCAGCCCCCCCCACCTCCTCCCCCACCTCCACCATTGCCACCTCCCCCTCCCCCACAAGCACCTCCCCCTCCCCCTCCTCCTCCACAGAACCTTGGGGCTCCAGGACGCCCCACCACGGGTAGCAGTGGAGTGGTAGAGGTTTACAATGCCACCGCCCCCCTGGCAGGAAGCAGTGTGGTGGAGATCCAAGCTCTGGGGATGCCGCCCTACCCACCTATAGAGGTAACAGGACCCTCCTCTCTGGGGAGGGGTCCAGAAGGGAGGCCATTGCACTTGACAGCCAGTGAGGAAGGGCACATCCAGAGGTTTCCTGGTGAAAGGATGCCTAGTTGGGAGAGAGGCAGTCAGGGACCTATGCTATGGCTGGGATGAAACCACTTGAAAGTGGGACATTGTCCTGGGCTATTAGTGGGAAGACAGACGACTGGGAAAGGTAGAACTAGAGGGGAGAAAAGCTGCAAACACAGTGTCTGGAATGAAGACAAGTTTGTTTTTTGTTTTTTGAGGGCAATTGGGGTTAAGTAACTTGCCCAAGGTCACACGGCTAGGTTTTTGTTTGTGTGTGCGTTAAGTGTCTGAGGCCGGATCCAAACTCAGGTCCTTCTGACTCTAGGGCCGATGCTCTACTCACTGCACCACCTAGCTGCCCTAAAGACGAAATTCTTAAAGAGGTTCTAGCTTCTGTTTGGCAGGATGGAAGGAGCACTGGCTCTGGAGTCCCAAGGCCTGTGTTCAAAAGGTGCCTCCGGCTGTGTGACCTTTGGCAAGTCACTTTCCCACTGAGAGTCTCAGTTTCCTTCTCTGTAAAATGAGCAGGGTTGGGCTAAAGAGCCCCTTGGGGGTGGGTGGCTCACGGGGCAGGTTTGGCCTCCCAGGCTTGTCTTCCTCTTGGATGCTGACTGCTTTCTGAAGCTCACACCTGCCTTTCCTATGGGCTAGCCAGGGCCGGCGTGCTGAGCTGGAGACATGAGATGGGCTTGTCACTTGAGATCTGTCAGGGAGGAATGGTCTGGCTGAACCTCCCTCGGGATGATCAGGAGGGATTCACTCAGGCAGGGCTGAGGCAGGTCGAGTAGGAAGAAGCGTTTTACATTGTCGTTTTGTGCTGGGCACTTGGGAGAAAATGCAGAGGAAGAGAGGACACTTAGAGATCAGGGAGAAACAACACAGAAGCGTAAACGGGGAAGAGTCTTGCATTGGGAATGCCAGGGCTCATCCCCTACCTTACTTTGTGGCTTTCAGCAAATAAGTTATTTCACCATTTTGAGCCCCTGACGAGGTTCTGCCATGTAAAGAGGTTGGTGTAGACGTCTCATAAACAGAGGACTTTAGAGCTGAAGGCATCTTTACTGATCCTCTCATGTGCCTCCCTGAATTTTCCAGAGGAGGGTATGTGAGGCCCAGAGAAGGACAGGGACTCAGCAAAGTTGCTAAGGACCCACCTGGCACTAACATTTATAAATTTAGAACTCTTCCATCCTTGGTTCAGGTGACTCTAAGTAGCCTGGGGAACTCTCCTTGATAACTTTGTGCTTTCAGGTCCCAAACCAGTGTGTGGAGAATCCTGTGTACCCCAGCCCCCCTGTGTATAGCCCTGGGAAACAGGGCTTCAAACCCAAAGGACCAACCCCACCTGCCCCCTTGACCAACACCGCCAGTGGTAATGTGGCTGCTTTCAATTCCCCCTCCACGTTGAAGACCCGGCGTCCCAAAATTGATGGTGGGCTCCAAGAAGGTAGGGTTCGGGTCCCTTTTCCTTGGCCAGTGGCCAAGCATCCTGACATTATTGAGCAAACTGCCTGATTGCTGGGGCTACCCTTGTAGTTTAGGAGCATCCAGGTTTTTCAGTAGTGGGCCCTGTGATCAGAAGTCTTGTGGACTGGATGAATTTAATGACATAATTAATTGTATTCAGCTTCTATTATAAGCCCAATACCTCAAAGCTGGGAGTTACACATTGTAGTGATCAGACAGCCAGACAATAAGCATTTATTAAGCATTTACTATCCCGGGCACTTGGGATAGAAAGAAGGGCAACCACAGTCCCTGCCCTAAGGACCTTTCATCACATGGAAGGGGCTGGGCAGATGGTTTCTGTTGGTCCTCTATTTCTACTTCTGGCATGTAAGCTACCTAAGCAGTTTCTCTTTTTTGGCTAAAACTCTTAGGCAGGACACACCTGAGGTGGCCCTAGGGCAGGGGCTCTTAGCCTAGGGTCCATGTAGTTAGGTTTTTCTTAAAAATATATTTTGATAGTTGTATTTCAATATAATGGGTCTCCTTGTAATCCCATGCATTCAAAAACATCATTCTATGAAGAGGCCCATTGATTTCACCAGAGTGCCCACAGAGGGTCCTCCCTTTGGGGCCTGTCCTGTGGGGGAGCCATAGGTTCAGGTGGCAGAAATAGAATGAGAAGAGGAGCAGGATGCTTTTCAGAGGCCTTGCCAGGTAGGGCTTCAGGGTAGGGATCCTTGCAGCCTCCGAGGGGGATGAAATAAGTGCCTTTGCTTGATCATGCATGATGCCTCAGCTCATGCAGCAGCTGCCATGGAGGTAAACTATGAGGAAAGCCTTTCTCTCTACTTCCCTCCTCCTGTTCTCATTTTGGTCTCTGTTGCAGGGAAACCCAAGTGCCAGAAACTCAAGTGTACCTACTGCAACAAGACATTCACCAAGAACTTTGACCTGCAGCAGCACATCCGAAGGTACCTGGGAGGGGCAGATCAGGGATCACCTCTGAGCGGGGCACCAGATCTTCTGCCCACCTTGGACTGGCCGGCTGCAGCTGCCCCCAGCTTCCCCACTCTGTTCAGGGAGTGCTGACCGTGGCAGGGCCTTGCTATCTTTTTCTCTGTTGCCTGGAGTACTGGGGGAAAATGGCAGTTCTCCAGAGTAAATAAGTACCTTTCCTTTTCCTTTAGCCCCTCCAGGGCCCTTGTATGGTGGGTACAGGTAGCCAGGGTGGGGGTTTTCTACACCTGAGTCCATGGGGTCTTCCCAAGAGTGTGACCTGAGCTCTCCTGGCTCTTGACAGTAGCCAGTATCCCTCTCTTAGGTGAAGGGTTGGATGACTGACTTCTCTTTCCTTCTAGCCACACGGGGGAGAAACCCTTTCAATGCATCGTCTGTGGCCGGGCCTTTGCTCAGAAGTCAAATGTCAAAAAACATATGCAGACCCACAAAGTGTGGCCCCCAGGGCATGGGTGCACCATCTCTCGGAACTCAGTGACTGTTCAGGTCATGGCCCTGAACCCCAGCCAGCAAGAGAACGAGGAGGACCCAGGTGTGAAGCTGAGGAGCCACAGGGCTGGGTATTGGGACAAATTAGGCATCAGGGTTTAAGGGGGCAGCCCTAGAGAAGTCCTCAGGCCTTTGGGCTATTCTGCTTCACTCCCCCAGGGTCGTTAGTGCTCTGTGTCAAGAGAACAGCCAGAAAAGTGCTGTCCCATGTTCCCAAGACAAATGCATTGTTCCTCTTTTGTGGAGCATTCCTTTCTGGTCCCTGGAGCTAGTGGAGACCTTGGTCTCAAGTCTCCTCAGGCCTCCTGGTGGCTAAGGCAGGCAGGATGCAGCTCTTCCTGTTCAGTCTCCTCCTCCCTAAGGGCTATATGGTAAATTTAGGTTTAATGCCTGGTACGGTTATTTAAATGCTTCATATGAATGTTGTCTTCCTGAGGGAAGAGACTAATTTTTCTTTTTTATCTCCCAGAGTGCCTACCAGCACACCAAGCACATTGCCAATACTCAGTAAATGTTGATGGATTGAGCTCTTTCCCATTCATTGTCCCACTTCATCTCCCCTGTCCTTTTCTGCAGGGCTCAGCCAGCCCCCCAGGACTGCTCCCCAGCCTCAGGTCTTAGCTTCAACTGATGAAAGTGAGGCAGGAAAATTGGAAGCCAAACAGGTGGTCCTCATCGACAGCTCTTACCAGTGTCAGTTCTGTCCAAACAAGTTCAGTACGTACTTCCAGCTCAAGTCACACATGACCCAGCATAAGAATGAGCAGGTAGGCAGCTATTAGTCTACTCCATCCTCACCCTTTTCCCAAGTCCTGCCTGGGTAAGGAACTGAACATCCTCTTCTGATACCAGTGACCTTGGGATTATCTAGAAAAGGGCAGCCCAGCCAGAGACATGGGGTGAATGTGGCCCCTGCCAAATCCGCCTTGAGTGAGGCCTGCCTGCTGACCTACCACAGAGGGCCATAAGCCTCAGCAGGAGAGGAAGGCCCCTGAGTCAACCCCAGGAGAAGGGCAGCCTGTGGGGATGAATGTATCTGGCTCAGGACTCACTCTAAGCAGATTTATCTTCAGCTGGGCCTCCTATCCACAGCACTGTCCTTGCAGGAGGGAATAGACACTCTTTGTCTTGGTCCTGAGCCACAACTAACCTGACAGCAGGGAGTGGAAGGGGCAGGTGACCCCTCCTTACTGCTTACCCCTTTCTCCCCACTGCCTGGGACCTCTCTCCAGGTATACAAGTGCGTTGTGAAGAGCTGCGCCCAGACGTTCCAGAAACTCGACATGTTTTTGGAGCACATCAAGAGTCACCAAGAGGAGCTGAGCTACCGATGTCACCTATGCAGCAAGGACTTCCCCTCCCTGTATGAGCTGGGTGTGCACCAGTACTCCCACAGCCTCCTGCCTCAGCACAGCCCCAAGAAGGATGTCACAGTCTACAAGTAATGTCAGGGCATCTCCAGGCAGGGGCCACTTTTGCCTACTGCAGGGTCCTGAGCAGGCAGGACTGAGTTTTTGTGACACTCAGAATCTGTGCCGACCTTTAAAGAGGTGCCAGGAGCCTGAGCACATACATACAATTAGTATGACCATCCATGGGCTATGTTGGGACTAGTAAATATGCAACTTTCTAAATATTTGTGTTCTCACAGCATGGGAGACATCTAGAAAGGGCCAGGGCTCTGACAGTCATGGATGAGGCTGGGGTGGGAGGGGAGGGCACCAGGGGCTAAGGAACAGAGTGCAGGCCATTTAGCAGCGTCTGATTCATGTTTCCAGCTGTGGGGGCTGACAGGACAACGTCCAACATCCATGTCTAAGGCCTTTTTTCTTTCGAACATTTAATATGTCATCTGCCCCAAACCAACTTTTTTCATCGATAATAATAACAATCTCTATTTAAAGTTTATAAAGCATATCTCTCATAATAACTGTGCCAGAAAGAGATTGCAAATATCCCTATTTTGCAGATGAGGAAACTGAAACATAGATTAGGTGACATGACCAGCCCAAAGTCACACAGCTGACTGTGGTGAGATGGTAGCAGAGGTGAGATGAGCCCAGATCATCTCCTCCCAAGGAATGCATTATTGTCACTTAGCCCCCACACTGTCTTTCATAATGTGCAGGATTTATGTGGATATCCAAAGTTATTTGTTGGGACCTGTGAATGTGCAGGTTTCTAAATGTGAAACCTGAATTTTTAAGACTGTTCCCCTTCATCTTTGGAAAGTGATCTGAATCCCAGGACATACTCCTGAGTTTTGATTTCTCATTATAAACACCTTTTGGCCTTCCCTTTTTGGAACCACAGAGACCTTAGTCCATTTTAGGTTTTGTGTCCAAATATGTTTGGAAGAAAGCCCGTTTTGATTAGAAGTCTATCCGTTTAGCAGGAAAACGCCCCTCCTTTTAGCAGAGAGCTCCACTCCCACCTCTTAGTATCCTAGGCAACCAAACCTCTCCAGCCAGAGTCCAAAAGATTTCCCATCTGGCTCTTCAACAGGGTCAGAGCCCCCAAAGGTTAGGAGGCATCTTGGGACCAGGTGGTTTGAGCAGACTTCAGAAAGAGCTTGGAAAAGAGGAGTGTGGGAGAGGAAGTATAATTCAGGGGCTGTAGTGCCCCTCTTGCATCCTCCACAATGATCCTTGTTTGGAAAGCAGTTAAACCTTAGGAAGTAGCAACTGGAAACGTGTAAACGTTTCTCTTTGCTGTTGAAAAATGCAAACTCTTCTCATCCGGTTAAGGGAAATGCAGGATGTGAGGCACCAACTGGCACTGCTAGAAACAAAAAAGTGCTTCCCCTGTGAGAGATATTTGTGCTTAGGAGATGAGGCACAGTCTGCTTAGAAAGCAGGCATGAGTTCTTCATATTGTGTCTAGTACCTGGGAGGTGAGCACTAATTAACTCAAGAATCACCACCTTTCTGTTTGCTGAAGATCTTGCTGTGGTTCCCACTTGGCCTTACTAAA
Source organism: Gymnobelideus leadbeateri (assembly GCA_011680675.1). Lineage (NCBI taxonomy): Eukaryota > Metazoa > Chordata > Mammalia > Diprotodontia > Petauridae > Gymnobelideus > Gymnobelideus leadbeateri. The sequence continues at coordinate 392,215 of WOXC01003951.1, read as the reverse complement.
GGGGGTTTTGTAAGCATTTAGGGTAGAGGGCAGTTTCTGTCTCACTCACAAATATGTGGTTGCACATACACACAGTTCTCTCCTCTCCCCTCCTCTCCTCTCTCTCTCTTTCTCTCTCTCCTCTCTCCCTCTTTCCCTCCTCTCTCCCTCTTTCTCTCTCTCTCTTTCCTCTCTTCTCTCTTTCCTTTCTCCCTCTTTCCTCTCTCCCTCTTTCCCTCCTCTCTCCCTCTTTCCCTCCTCTTTCCCTCTTTTCCTCCTCTCTCCCTCTTTCCCTCCTCTCTCCCTCTTTCCCTCCTCTCTCCTTCTTTCCCTCCTCTCTCCCTCTTTCCCTCCTCTCTCCCTCTTTCTCTCCTCTCTCCCTCTTTCCTCTCTTCTCTCTTTCCTCTCTCCCTCTTTCCTCTCTCCCTCTTTCCTCTCTCCCTCTTTCCCTCCTCTCTCCCTCTTTCCCTCCTCTCTCCCTCTTTCCCTCCTCTCTCCCTCTTTCCCTCCTCTCTCTCTCTTTCCCTCCTCTCTCCCTCTTTCCTTCCTCTCTCTCTCTTCCTCTCCCCTCCCCTCCTCTCCTCTCCTGTCCTCTCTTCTCCTCTCCCCTTTCTCCACCTCTTCTTCGTCTCTTTCTGTCTCTCTCCCCTCCACTTTCCCCTCCTTCAGATTAAGGCAGTGGTTCTCAAACTGTGGTTTGTAAGTGTCTTCCAGGGGTCTGGGGGTGGGTCTTTCCTAACATTAATATTTGTAATCTGACAGCATCTGCATCAGTTTCTGACATTAATTCTCATTGAGAAGCAACATAGTCTGTTGGTTAGAGTGCTAGGTTCAGATCCTGCCCATGATCCTAGCTTTGTGGCAGGGCTACGTGACTTATTATCCTCTCTGAGCCTTTGGCAGCTCCTAAGACTCACCTATGTACCAACCAACAGATATTTATGAGGCTCCTACGTGCCAGAAACCTTATTAGGGGCTTGAGTTAAAAGACACAAATGAAGCCTTCTTGTCCTGTAGGTGTTTACAATTTAGCCAGGAGAGACAACATTTAAATACAGAGGTAGATACAAAATAGATACCAGATAATTGGAGAGGAAAGCACTAGCCACTGGGGGAACAGGAAAGTCTTTATGAAAAAAGTGGTACCTAAGCTGAGACCTGAAGGACTCTGTTATAGATGAGTTACTATTGGTGGAGGAACTTTCTGTACTGAAAGAAATCATGGCATCTTGACATATAATTCATCGCCTAAGCCTCCCTTCACTGCATTTTATAAAAAATTCAACATTTTGTTCTGGTTATTTTTTTCTGTGACAAGTGGGAACATGTGGGTTGGTGGTCTTTTTTTTCTTTCACCATCAAGTGATTAGCTGGCAGGAGGTATTTGAAAACCATTTTGGAAGGCCTATTAGAATGCCTGAGAGACTAAAGAGAGAGTCTGCACCATGGCTGAAAAAGAATTGTGCTCATTGATTGAAGGAATGAGAAAGGAACTTGAAAGATTTAGGCACAGCCAGTTGGGCAGATGTGGTTAGTCAGAGAGGGTGATTACCAGGCTGAGGGTCAGACAAGTCAGCAGGTATCCTTGCTGGCCAAGCATCCTTTTCCTTCATTTCTAAGGTGTTGCTGTTCCCTGGACAGGTTTCTGGGACAGCAAAAAGCAAGTGATCTGACTTGAGCTTTGACTGCCTGTCTTGGGGAGTCCAGTCTCTAATACTTCAACTCTCCTTTCTCCTTCCCATTCAGATGTGTCAAATGTGTCAATAAATACTCTACCCCTGAAGCCCTGGAGCATCACCTCCAGACAGCAACTCACAACTTCCCCTGTCCACACTGCCAGAAGGTGAGTGCTTGTTTCCCCCAGAAGGAGCCTAGATAGAGTGGGGAGACCAGAAACTGGGATTTCCTTCCTTTTTTTCTTCTCCCTTCCTACCTCAGTACATACTGGGAGGTCCTCTGGGGTGTCTCAGGTGAGATGACAACACTCATTCCTTTACTACTAAAGAATTCAGCTCTGTCCCCCAGTATCTCTGTAACATTTGTAACAGATGGCTTTGGACCCGAGCTCTGCCAGATCCTAAATTGCCCACCCCAAGGACTGGAGGGCTCATGGGCTCTTACTGTCTTTTACCCTAGTGGTGATTCTAAGACATACCAGGTTGGAGTGAGTTAGGGCTTGGTTGCTCTTTGTGACCCAGGGCATTTGGCCTAGGCAGAGGCAGATCTGCTGCTGCAGCCTCTTCCTTGTACCCCTGCCCCAACTCTGGCTGTCTCAGCCTGGCAGTAGGTGGGGGTTTTTTTGGTTGAGACTTGTCATTACCTTGCTCCCCCCTTCTCCCTGAGGGCTTAGGGCCATGGAGAATCAAGGGACAGATGGGGGTTCTCGTAGCTTACTTGATCATTCCCCTGCGCCCCCACAAAGAACATAAAAACTCCAAACTAAAATTTAGCAACTTACTCCTCTGTTTATAGATAAGGAAGTGAGAGGCTCGCCGTGGGGGCAGGGCCAATCTCAAGGATTGACCGCTTTGTACAGAGGTAGCTCAGGAGGGGAATTGGAGCCCCCGCTCTGGTTAGTAGCTCTTCTGTGTCTTTGCCTCGGTCCCCAAGGCCACAGGGTGGGGACTCTGGGGGGAGCTGGAGCAGGTGGTCAGGTCAGCTACACTGGATTGGTTTGGCCCAGTTTTTCCAGCAGACTCTGCCCTGGAGCCCTGAGGGGAAGGGGAAACCCCTCTGGGTGGGAGGAAATGCTAATGGAATTAAGCACATCTTTGGAGGCCTCACATGGGGGCATTCCCCTCTCCCCCCAAGACATCTTCCACTTGGATGTAATTTTACAGAGGACCTCACACTGTGATGTTTGAATAAAAGCATTTCAAATGTGGGCACCACGCCTGTTCATCTTTGTACCCATCACAGGGCCTTGCACATAGTAGTCACTCAGCAAATACATGTTGACTGATTGGTTTCAGTGTTTTCTGTACAGTTTGCATTCTTGCCTTTCCCTGGGCAGAGGGGTGGGGGAGAAAGGGTGAGCAGTGAAATTACAGTTGTCAGAGCTGATTTCTGCCCTCATCTCTTAGGCTACAGAATAGAAGTCATTACTCCCCCGGTAGGAGAATGTTCCTTAAATTAGCCTAGTGGGGAGAGCCCCAAGAGCCAATTCATGGGGCTGGAGAATGGAGAAGGCAGGGGTTCCTGCTGAGCTTGGTCCCTGATGCTGCCTCCTCTCCTCCTCCCCCAGGTGTTCCCCTGTGAGAGGTACCTTCGACGTCATCTGCCTACCCACGGCAGCGGGGGCAAGTTTAAGTGCCAGATCTGTAAGAAGTTCTTCCGGAGGGAGCACTACCTCAAGCTGCATGCCCACATCCATTCTGGTAGGTGGAAGCAGGTGCTCAGGGCGGCTGCCTGGGGCCTTTTCTGTCCCTGGCATTGCTCTTGGTGCCTCACAGGCCTAATCGTTATCTCTTGACCTTACCTTTAAGGTTTCCTCCCCCTTTGCCTCTCTTCTTTCCCCAATTCGGTCCAAACACCTTTCATCCCCTGATCATCCCTATCTCCTTTCATTCCCCCCATGCATCCATGTTGTTTTTCATGCTTCCCATATCCTGGGGACAGTCTCCACACGTCATCCCTAGCCCTCTACCCTCTTTCAAAAACTCTTTTAGGCCCTCCTACCTTCATGGATCCTTCCCTGGTTCCCTAGCTTCTGATGGAGAAGATGTAGGCATCCTGTTATCACCTCATTTTCCCTCTGGTTTGGGGCTCTATGGCTGTCCCTACAAGTAGGACCTGGGGCTTTGCTGATTTGGGGGGTGTTTACCTTTTTGAGTAAAGCAAACTATTTTATAACTGACCTCAGCAATAATCATTACTGCAGGGTTCTAGGAATTCAGAGCCTGTAATCCTCATACCAGGCTCCCAACTCTTACATTTACATAGTTATTTAAGATTTACAAATTTTATCTCATTTGGTCCTCACAACAATCCTGGGAAGTAGGTGCTATTATTATCCCTATTTTACAAACGAAAAAACTAAGGTAGATAGAGGTTAAAGTGACTTGCTCAGGTCATACAGCTGGTGTCTGAGACCAGATGTGAACCCTTGACCCTTGAGCTTTCTAACTCCAGGTCTAGTGTTCCCTCTTTCTTCTTCCTTCCTTCCTTCTTCCCTCCCTCCCTTCCTTCCTTCCTTCCTTCCTTCCTTCCTTCCTTCCTTCCTTCCTTCCTTCCTTTTTTCCTCCCTCCTTCCTTCCTTCCTTCCTTCCTTCCTTCCTTCCTTCCTTCCTTCCTTCCTTCCTTCCCTTCTTTCCTTCCCTTCCTTCTTTTCCTTCCTTCTTCCTGTCTCTCTGTCTGTTCTAGAAAGCCAGGTAGTACAGTAGATAATAATAAAAGCTAACATTTATATAGCACTTTTTTTGTGCCAGGTACTATGCTGAGGGCTTTCCAATTACTATGTCATATTGAAGCATACTATTTTTCTTTTTTTTTCCTTTCTCGTGGTTTTCCCTTTTGGTTCTAATTCTTCTTTACAACATGACTGATATAGAAATATGTTTAATATGATCGTACATGTATGGCCTATATCAGATTGCATGCCATTTCGGGGAGGGGGAGGACAAGGAGGGGGAGAAGATTTGAAATTCAAAATCTTATAAAGTGAATGTTAAAAACTAAAATAAATAAATAAATGATTTTTAAAAGCGTGCAAAAGAAAGCAACAATTATTATCTCACTTGATCCTCGAAACAGCCTTGGCAGGGAGGTGCTTTTGTTATCCCTATTTTACAGGAATTTTATTTCTCCAGCTCATTTTACAAAGGAAACTGAGGCCAACAGGGTTAAATGACTTGCCTGGGGTCACCCAGCCAGTGAGTATCTGAGGTTGGATTTGAACTCAGGTCTTCTTGACTTCAAGCCTGGAGCTCTATCTGCTGTACCACTTAGCTGATCCAAGTTAGGAAGACTTGAATTTAAATTAGGCCTCCACACTTACACTTACTGATTGTGTGACACTGGTCTGAATGTCTCAGTTTCCTCAACTATAAAACAGGTAATAACAATAGGACTGTTAAGAAGATCAAATGAGACAATGATTCCACAATTCCCAGCACACAGCAGATGCTTAATAAGTGCTTGTTCCATTCTTCTGTCTTCAGTGAAATTATATGTTTTTTCCAGGATTTGAGATTTCTTCAGTAAATGGAACTCCCCAGTGAGGAAATCCATCCACCAATACAGATTTGTACCTTAGAATCTTAGAGAATTGTGTGAGTTTAAGTGCCTTTTCCCAGGTCATTACGAATTGGTGTTGGAGGGGAGAGGAGTCCAGGTCTTTGTCTTGACTCTGAAGCCAGCTGGGCACCTTGCTGCTCCTCAGGAATAAGGGTGGCAGGAATACCACAGGCTTCTGTCCTCCCAGGCTTCTCAGTGCTATGCTGAGCTCCCTGCTTCCCATTTCAGGGAAAAGAATTGTAGATCATTGAACCCTGGTCATTTGGGCCTCTGCTGTTTCTCTCATACAGGTGAAAAGCCCTTTAAATGCTCTTTATGCGACTCAGCCTTTAATCGGAAAGACAAGTTGAAGCGTCACATGTTGATCCACGAGCCAACCAAGAAATATACATGCCCGTTCTCGTACGTAGACTCAGTTTTGGGCAGGGATGAGTCCAGGGTGGGCAGAGGCTGGGGAGGTGGAAGAAGGTCTGCTGATCCTCCCAAGGCAGGTTTTAACAAAGGACTGCTGCAGGCTGCAGCCATCAGAGCCCCTGGATGGCACGTGGGATGGACAGTACAGTGTCAAGGTGTCCAGTACACAGGGCAGGGCCTGCATTTTTTCTTTTGGAAAGAATCCAGGACTGGGGTGACTTTGTCCAGTCCCATTCCTTCTTCAAGGTCTCAGTTTCCACATATGTTAAATGAGAAGGTTGTATAAGGTCCCTTCTTGCTCTGACAATGTGTTTCTCTCATGAGCTGAGGAAATGTGTTTGATGTTGAAGCTGATGAGTTTTGAGCTTTTCTTGTCCTAGGGGCAAGAGAGGCCACTGGTCCTTGGGCACTTGCTCCCAGAAGCTGGTAAACAGATGCCCTTCCTCTCTAAATAAGTATCCCCATTGGTAAGACTAGAGCCTTGCCCTGGAGGAGACTCCAGGGTGGAAAGTTTCCCTTCCTTCCTTGGGCTTTTATGCCTTGTTTACTTCCTGTGTCCTTTCCCAAGTCCCACATCGCCTAGTGAGCTGCTGTGGGTGGGCCGCTTGCCAGGATAAGATGCCTCTTGTGGCATAGGAGGGAGGGTCAGTCTGAGTGGCTCCAGCTTCCCACACATAAGAGAATTTGGTTGTTACAGGACGCATACAGGCTGCAGTAAGGAGTTCAATCGGCCAGACAAGCTAAAGGCTCACATCCTTTCCCATTCAGGTAAGTGGCTCACCCACCCAGAAGTTCTAGGGGACAGTGGCATGCTGGGTAGAAGGGGAGGGTGGCCTGGACCTCAAAGAGAATGCGTTCTTTCTTCCCCATTATGGGAAGATGCTTATGCCTGAGGAAAAAGACCTGGGCTAGACATCGGGAGGCCTGAGCTGGCCCGGACTTTGCCACTGAGTGACCTTGGATAAGGCATTTGCCCTCTGGGTGCTTCAGTTTTCCCCGTGTACCCCAGTGGACCCTGCCTTGAGGATAGGCTCCTGTGACTTCCCTGCCCCTTCTCTCCATTCTGCCCCGACATAGGGATGAAGATACACAACTGCCAGTTCTGCAGCAAATGCTTTAGCCGCCGGGCTCATCTTGTAGAGCACCAGCGTTCCCATACTGACAACTACAAGTACCGCTGCTCCAGCTGTGGCAAGGGCTTCACACGTAACAAGTACCTGAAGGAGCACCGCTGTCGGCTGGGCCCACTCAAGGACAAAGACCCCCAGGCCCGCCGACCCCCAAAGCAGAGGGGGGCTCGGGGCCGCAAGGCAGCCCTGCCTGACCCCTTGGGCTTGGAGGAACTCAAGGGCAGTGCCGAGGGGACTGAGGGAGGTGACTCTGGCAAAGACCCGTTCCCAGAGTCAGATGCAGTACTTTCTATTGTGGTGGGGAGCTCAGTGGGCGGGGAGCCTGAGCTGGTGGTGCCTGGGCAGTCGGATAGTATGGGCCCCAACCTGACACTGGCAGGACTGCAGTCCGGAGCTGAGGGCCCCTGTGCCATGCTGGCTGTCCCTGTGTATATTCAGACCACAGAGTGACAAGGGGGAGCACACGGCTGAACTTGGGTTTACTGGTGGGGCTAAGCTCCCCACTGCTGCTGCTGCTACTGAGTGTCCCGGGCCATAGAAACCCTTTCTGAGGCACAAGAGGGAGTACTTCTCAGGCTTTTTCCCTGTCCTAATGGGGGGAGAGAGAGTTCAACAGCCTACTGGGGCCTGTAAAGGCTAGGTAGCACCCCCTTATGCAAACAGGGTGAGTCCTAGGAACTCCCTGGGGCCAGCCCATGGTGCTGCTGTTGGGCTTGTTCCTGCCCTGGGTGACTTGGGAGATGGGATCTGATGTGTGTAGGACTTGGGTTTGTGATCCAGTCAGTATGCCTGGTATTTGGGCAAATGGCCTTTGTGAGGGCAGACCAATGATCCTTCCTACTGGAAGCAAGTCAACCGTGAAAATCCTTTTGGAATATCATTTATAAATACCTCACATCCTTTATGCTGGCTCTTACACATATGGGAAAGTCTTTTGGCTGGCCAAAGCGTCGGAGAAGTTTTATGACACAACTATCTCCTTTGACTATGGTTCTTTCATAATCTGCCAGCCTTTGGGGCAAGATGGGACTGGGAGAGGGGGATGAGGGGGTGGAGGAAGGGAAGGGAATGAGCTGATGGGAGAGTTTGGGTTAGAAAGCAGGAATGAATGGAGCATGGAGCCTGCCATAGTCTATAGGCCAGTGACTCATCTTACCTGTTTCTGCTATCAGATGTGGAATATAGGGTGAAGCATAAACATTAGGATAGTCATAGAAGAAATCTTTGTATAGGCTGCTGTCCTCCTTCTGACCTGCCTCTGGCCAAAATGAGGCAGAAGTAAGATTAACCCTGAGGTGAGGCTGCTGGGGAAGGACAGGGGGAGAGAGAGAGAGAAAGACACACACACTCACTCACTCACTCACTCACTCACTGCCCCCCACCACCACACCCCACCATGAGACTAGGAAAAGCTTCAGCTGTAAAGGTGCCTTCAGTTAGTCCTGGGCCCAAGTGTGCTGGGAGGGATGAGTAGGCAGACCCAGGCTGCTTTTCTGGGTATGCTTAGGGTGAGGGGAAAAGAGGGACTTAAAGGAGATAGAACAGAATCCAGAGGGTTGGGGGAAGGCCCCTTGTCTCCTCACAGTCTTATATCAAGCTGTCTTCTGCATCCCCACCTCCACCCCCAGTACTCACCCTGCAGCACGAGGGGCTTCTGCAAAGCACATGTTTCTAAATGGAGGAAGACAAGAGGTTAGTGGTCCTTATAGGGTGTTCTTCAGTGGCATAAAGGCTATTTGATGATAGAAACACCAACCTCCTTCAGATGTGAAGGCAAAGATTTTAAGGAATGAAGCAATCCTTGTGTGATGCTTAGGATTGTAAGCTTTAAAGGTCATCTGGTCTGACCTCTCATTTTTCACCTGAGGAAACAGGCCCAGAGAGGGCAAGAGACTTGACCAAAGGCACGCAGGCCAAGTGTCTGGGGCAGGGTTTGAAGCCAGGACCTCTGCTCTAAAGCTAGAGCTTGTCTCACTATATCATGCTGTCTTTCCTTCACCCTCATCTCAGTGATGTGAACCTTGGAAAGATGGAGCTGTGCTCTCCTGAGATCTCTGCCACGGAGAACGAAGGCCCTAAGGTGGCATGGTGCCACAGCACTAGCCCTAGAATGAAGTCACTGTGATGCTGGACAGTCCATTCTGATCCTGCCAGCATCCATGCATAGTACAATATGTCAAGTGGCCCAGATACAAAACAGTGAAAACCTATCCCATCTCAAGGAGCTTACATGTATGAAACCAGATGGGTATTTACAGGGTAGTTTGAGGAGGGAGGGCTCCCCACTGGAGATGATATAGTAGCTGAACCTTGTAGGAAAGTGAGCATTCCAGAAGACCCCAGAACATGCTGGGGCACAAAGGTAGAAGGTATGCCGGGTTTATGGGTCTTGGAACGAACTCAGTACGTGAAAGGGAGTTAACATGAAATAAGTCTGGAAAGGCAATCGGGTGCTAGATTGGCAAGGGCTTAACATTGAAGCTGAGTAATCCATAGGAGCCACCCAAGGTCAGGACAAGACAATGACCTGGTCAGATCGGTACTAAAGGCTGGTTCTTTTGGAAGCTGTGTGGAGAGTGGAAAGGAGAGTTGGGACTCTGATTAGGAGGCTGTTAACAGTTCAGAACAGAAGTGATGAGGGCCTTAACAAGGGTTGGGGCCATGTGATTGGAGAGGAGACAACTGCAGGAGATGGAGACTTGTCAGCTGATTTAGAGATGAGTGAGGAAGAGGGAAGGATTAAGTATCGGCCCATCACTTATTAAGCACTTGTTATATCCCTGGCACTGTAGTAGGCACTGTGGATACAAACCAAAAATGAGACAGTCCCTGCTCTCAAAAAGCTCATGTTCTACTGAGAAGACACAGGCTAAAAGATAAGTGAATACAGGACATATACTAGATTTAGAGAGAAAAAAAGAAAAGAAACAGCATGCTATAGCAAAGACCCAATCCCAGAGCCAGAAAGAGCTGGAATTAAGTCTTGCCTCACATGAATTGACTGTGACTCTGGATGAATCATTTAGCATCCCAGTACCCAGTCAATTTTCTGTCGAATTGCAAAATGTTGGCCAGATCTGCATTGTTAGGTGGGGAGTTTATTACACTAGGGCAATGACAGATTTTAGCTAAGTCCTGTCCTTAGGGGCAAAGGGTGCCAATCACTGGGGGAGTCCACAAGATCCCTGGAGATGAACCTTGAATCAGGGAGCTAGAGATTCCAAGAGGGGCATGAAGAGGGAGACCATTCCAATGAAAGATGGAATGTTCTATCTAGGGGCAGAAAGGAGGCCAGTCTGGTGGAGCATAGTGCACGTAAGGGGAGATCATACATAAATAATCAGCCCAGAAAGGTAGACTGGAGCCAGATTGTGAAGGTCTTTAAAGGGCAAAGAGAAGAATGTTTTATCCCAGAAGCAATGAGGACCCATTGGAGCTTTAGCAGGGGAGTGATGTAGTCAGACCTGTTTCTGCTGTATCATTTTGGAAACTGGAGAGTGGATGCAGAGAGACCAATGCTATTGTAGTATTGTATAGACAGCTAGGTAGCACAGTAGATGGAGCACCAGGTCCAGAATCAGGAAGACCCGAATTCAGATACAGCCTTACATACAAGCTGTGTGACCCTGGGCAAGGAGCAACTCTACCTTGGTTTCCTTGACTGTGAAATGGGGATCATAATAAACATCTCCCAGTGTTGTGAGGATCAAATGAGGTCATCTGTAAAGCACTTCCCACGGTGCTCAGTACCTAGTAAGCTCCGTCTGATAACTCTTATTGTTAGCTGCTGTTATTGCAGTAGTCCGTACAAAAGGAGGTAAAGGTCTGCTCTAGAGTGGTCATGATGTGGATGGAGAGAAGGGGACTGATAGAAGAGATGTCAGGGGGTGGCTAGGTGGCGAAGTGAATAGAGCACCGGCCCTGGAGTCAGGAGGACCTGAGTTCAAATTTGGCCTCAGACACTTAAACACCTACTAGCCATGTGACTTTGGGCAAGTCACTTAACCCCAACTGCCCCTCCAAAAAGAAAAAGAAAAGAGATGTCAAGGAAGTAGAAATGACAAAATCTGGCGACTGATTGGATGTGGGGGGTGAGAGTGAAGGGTTGAGGAGGGATTTCAGAGCCATGGATCCGGAGGTGGTTGATGGAGGTGCTTGAGGCAGGCAATGAGGGGATCTGAGGCTCCAAGAGGTCAAGTGATATACCCAAGGTCACACTGAGCTGAAGTTAATGAACTGAGAAGCCAGGGCATTTGGGAGAACATCAATGTACATGTCCAGGGTTCAGAGTACAATGGCAGGAGCTGGTATGAAGAGGAAGTTTTGTTTGTTTGGGGGGAGAGAAAATGGCTTAGATTCTAGTAATAGGTAATTGTCACTGTACTCTAGATGGGGGAATATCTAGCATAATAATAAGGTGGTGTGGGACCTTCAGAAGAGGAAGTGTGGTTGAGTGGTGATAGCTGAAGGGTGGGTCTAGAGTTGGCAGAAACAAGCAGTTTGCCTACTTCTGGCCCATTGTCTACTGGGGGGAGGGATGTTGATCCAGACTGGAAGTGTCTCTAGTACTGAACTGGGAGGATAGTCAAGCAGTGTCTTCTGGGGAGGTGGGTGGGACAAGTTTCCATATGCTGCCTAGGTAGCTGAGACTGAATCTTGGGGATGAGGAGAGGACATTTGCTAGCCAAGGGGATTGGGTGAGGGACCATTTGGCTAGGGGCTGTCACCATTAAGGGTCCTGTTGTGGTAAAAGTGATCCTCAGTTCTCCCTCAAATACCAGGGAAGAAGGGAAACTGGGACTGCTGTCAGAGGCCCCATTCCTAAGGGATATTCTGAAGGCAAGAAGATTGTGTCTGAGGCTTTGGTCTCAGAGATCAGAGGCCGAATGCCTGAGGCTCTATTCTTGGACTTTGTTTAGTCCATCAACAACTTTGCCTGGATGATTGTTGAAGTGATAGCTAAGTAGCAGGATCCTCCCGGGTAGTAGGTTGGGATTGAGGGAAGAAGGAAGGAAGAGGTTTGGGTCCTTGGGGAGTGGGTGAGAGGTTAGGGCATTCATTCACAGTCAGAGGGGTTACCCCCTCCTCATCCCTAGTGGTAGTCCCCAAAAGTATTGTTCCCTGGTGGTATTTGGTTCTACCAGCAGACCTTCTCATTGTAAATATCTTCCTTTCTCTAAGCACCATTTTCTCATCTATTAAATGAATCATTTGGAACAGATCCATTCCAATTTCAAATTATGAAAAGTGGAGGTGGTTCAAATCAGTGAGTTCTCTCTCTTTGTCCCCATTTTATTTTACTGTTAGATCAGCATTTCTGTCTCGGCCCCTGAAATGGTGCATTTATCCAAGTGGGAGAGTTGATCAAGACAAATGGGCCTCATTGACTTCATCATAAGGAAGCTAAGTTATATATGGGGGCAGCTGAAGCTAAGTTACTTATGGGAGCAGCTATTTATTGACATAATGGGTAGAGCACTGGACCTGGAATCAGAAAGACTGGAGTTAAAATCCAGCCTCAGACACTAGCTGTGTGACCCTGGGCAAGTGACTTCACCCCATTGGCCTCAGTTTCCTCATCTGTAAAATGAGCTGGAGAAGAAGAAGGCAAACCACTCCAGTATCTCTGCCAAGAAAACCCCAAATGGGTCGCAAAGAGTTGGATATAACTGAACAACAACAAGCTATTTATTGCAGGGACTCAGTGGCTTAGGCCAAAGTTTAACCCAGAGTCTCATGGTCCCCAACATGAGGCTGAGGCAAATATTGTGCCCAGTCATTGCAGAATATCAGATCAACCAACCAGCAAACATTTATTCAGTGCCTGCCCTCAAAGAACTTAGATTCTATTGTGTGTGTGAAGAAAGTAAAATTATTGAAGTGTGTTTTAGAGAGAGGGCACTAGCAATGGATAAGGAGTGGATTTTAAAAGGCTTCCTATAGAAGATATTGATTAATTAGAGTCTTGAAGGAAGTGAGGGATTCTGAGGAGGGAGCACGTTCCAGGTTTGATGGGGTAGTCACTGTGAAGGCATGGTGTAGCAGCAAGCACCCTAGTATCCCCAGAGTGGCTGCCAACACAGGTTCTTAGATCTGCTTTTGTAAAGGAAAGCAACTCAAAATGGGTTAACAAGCTTACTTTAATCAAACAAACATAGATGACCTAGTTCAGGGGGAAAAGGTCAACACCCCAAACTTCAGAGTATACAGACAGATCAAGCAGACAGGCTTCCAAACTGTCCAACCATTGTATCAATACCAAATCACAGTTACCAGAGAGGGAAGCATCAACATCTGGGTTTTCAAAGGGGGGGGAGGAGGGGGGGTGGGCTCTTAACAGCTGCCCAGAGTCACATGGAGAGAGGAGGTGGTGTGTCGGGTGTGAGGAACAACAAGAAGGCTGATTTGGGTAGATAATAGATTTAGGGAAGAGGATCATGTATGAGGCTGGAAAAGCCAGCTGGGACAAGATTGTGAAGGGTTTTAAAAGCCAGAAAGAGGAGCTTGTCCAGAAGCAATAAAGATTCATTGGAGTCTGTTAAGGAGAGGAATGATATGGTTAGACCTGAGCTTAAGAAAAATTGCTTTTGGAGGATGGATTGGAATGGAGAGAGATTTGAGGCAGGGGAGACCAACTATGAGGTGCTATAATAGTCCAGGTGAGAGATGATGAGGGTGCCATCTTGGGTATTAGCTGGGAGAGTAATGAGAAAAGGAGAAAGAAACAAATAAATGTCAGGTGTGGTGGAAGAAATGGCAAGATTTGCCAACTAATTGGATGTGTGGGGTTAGAGAAAGTGAAAAGTTAAGGATAACACTAAAGTTTTGAACATAGCAAGCTAGAAGTATGGTGGTGTCCTTGACAGAAATAGAAAAGGTCAAAATTTAGGAGAAAGATCAGGGCCTATTTGGAAGGCATGGAGATGATAATTAACCCATGGGAGGTCACGAAGTGAGAGAATGTAGAAAGAAAAGAGGGATGCTGTTTTCAGGGCGCTCTCCAGTGCTGCCAGAAAGGCAGCTGTATGACTTCCATTCACACTGACTTCATTCCATTCCTTCCTGCAGATTCCTTCCTTACATCCTCAGGCAAGACAGTGATTTCAGGACCCAGATATTTGTATGACCCTGCATATTTTCCCAAGTACTTTCATATTCCTTGGTCCCCTAATTCACATGTATTATAACATTTATTAAGCTTTTGTCATGTGTACCTGTGCTCAGGGCTGGAGATGCGAAGATGAAAATGCTTTCCTTGTCTTCAAAGAGCTAGCTAACAAGCTAATGAAGGGAGGAAGGAATCAGGCATGTGTACTCATACTTATCCTACAAGATAGGCGGTGAAAGGGGCAAAGGAGAGACCCAGACAACATACTGTGAGCAAAATTGGATAAAGGAGATAGCATTTTCAGGTGTTAGAGTTGGGAAGATGAGGAGACTTCATAGGAGAACTGGTATCTCGAACCTTGAAGAAAGGAAATGATTTCAGCAGAGAAAAATGGTCTTGGGGTTGGCCCATATGCGAGGTGGAAGGCAGGATGAGATAGGGAAAGACAAACTTGTAGGATAGGGCAGGGTGGTTCCTGCTACCCCTCCCCCCATTTTACCAATAAGGAAATAGCAACAGAGAGAATAAGTGGGTTGTCACAGTCACTCAGCAGCGCTGGGCTTAGTACCCAGGCACTCTTGCCTGCCTTCTCTATGTGTGAAGACCTGTTGACTGCCCTTTTTGTGATAATTCAAATGTAGGCAAATTCTTCCTAGTTCTCTTCACCTCCATGTCCTTTATTGAAAATGGAAGGAGGGTTGGGGAGAAAATGAAAAATGTCCTGAGGAGTCCTCCTTGGCTCCCAGCTGCTGTTCTCTGTGTTTTCTGGTGGGAAACAGGTGACAATCTTGTACCTTTTCCAAGCCTTCTGGAGAGCAGAATCCTTCCAGCCTTGGATTTTGATCAGCTTCCTTTCACCTCTGTGGAGAGAGTAGAGAGTGACAATGAAGAGTGAAAGTTGGTTCCCTGAGAGTTTCAATAAATAAAATGACTTTCTGGAGGAAGGAGAACCGGTTCAGCTAGTCATGTGGAAGAAGCAGCAGGGCCAGAGCCAGCAGCACCCCCAAAGGTGGCCTGACTACTCTAGGGAGTGACTGTGTGACCAATGGTCCAGGGCCTGGTCCCCATCCCTGCCCAATGGTCCAGGGCCTGGTCCCCATCCCTGCCCAGTCATTAGAGTCTAGTGACCAGTTATAAGAAGGAATAATTAACAATTAAAATCAGATTTTTAAGAGACTGAGGACATCATCTAAGTCTTCCTTCATGTCACAGATGAGAAAATAGTCTAAGAACAGGGAAGTGACTTACCCAAGGTAGCATAGCTATTAAGTAGAAGAGTTAGAATTTAAATCAGGATCTTTGGTCCCCATCAGTCAACTATATATGTTTAATTTTGGAGGGGGGGAAGGCTGGGCAATTGGGGTAAGTGACTTACCCAAGGTCACACGGCTAGTTTTTTGTGTTACGTGTCTGAGGCTGGATTTGAACTCAGGTCCTCCTGACTCCAGGACCAGTGCTCTATTCACTGTGCCACCTAGCCACCCCTCAACTATACTTTCTATTATATTTCATGATGTCTTTCTGACTGACACAGGCTAATATGTGGTCAACTCTAAGCAAAACGCAGGTACTGAGGCAGGATACTGAGCTTGCAAAGTTCTCTGTTAGGCGAACTGGGGTCCAGTCTCCATGCTGACTTATTGACAATGACTTTGGGCAAGTCACTTTCCCTCCTCTTGCCTCAGTTTCCTCACTTGTACAGGAAAACTTATATAATCATAAAAGCCTTCTTGTACTGTGTGGCTAGCAGGAGGCAGAGGGATACAAATATTAATGAGGTACTCATATATATATATATTTATAAGAATAACAATGTATATGGGTATTTAAGGAAGTCGGTGATTTGATATGGGGCCCATGCTTTGCATGTGGTCAGCAGGGTTGAGTCCCTGGGGCCTTTGAGTGGGATGTGAATCTACAGGATTGGTTGGTCCCCTGCCAAAACCCTGCTCCTGCTGACTCAGCTTGCACAGATTTTTATCCACTGCAGTTCTATCTACTTGAATTCTCATCCTAGTCTTGGCCCAGTCTTGTGTTCTTTTTATGTTCCTGATTCATTTTTACTTCCAGCTTCAGCTCTGATCTCCCCTTCACATTACGTTTTGGTCCACCTGCTCCAAGTCATAAAGAATGAAGGGCTATTGGGGAACGAGTCCATTGCTCAGCATGGTGTAGTGGCGAGAGAACAGGTTTTAGACCTGAGTTTATGTGTTGGCTTTCTTTCCTAGTTCTTGTGTGACTTTGGGCTAGCAGATCATTCTTTGGGTTTCATTTTCCTCAACTGTAAAATGAAAGAGTTGAACTAAATGATGACCAATGTCCTTTGTACCTCTAAATCCAATGATGCCATAACTTAACCCAGTTCCCTTCATACCATACCCAATCCCTACTCTGTTCCACCTCCTACCCCTGGTCCTGACCTTTTGTTGTTGTTGCTTTTTGGATGAGGGAAGGAGGGCAATTGGACTTAAGTGACTTGCCCAAGGTCATACAGCTAGTAAATGATAAGTGTCTGAGGCTGGATTTGAACTCAGGTTCTCCTGACTCCAGGGCTGGTACTCTATTCACTGCACCACCTAGCTGCCCCAGTCCTAACCTTTTATGGAGAGAATATATTTTTGTATCTCTGTCAGTAAGAATAATTCATAATTTATAATCCAAAGCCAGCTGAGACCTCAAAGACCGGCTAATTTAGTCCCCTTGTTTTATAAATGAAACAACTGGATCCAAAGAGGTTAAATAATATTTCCATGTTCACATGAGTGGTATCAGAAGTGGGATTAGAACCTGTTCTTACCATATTGCCTCCCTAATTATGTATGTCAGTTAACTAATAATTAAGCATTTGTTTAGTGCCAGCACTGCTAAATACTGGGGATTTTAAAAAAAAAAGGCAAAGATGAGAGAATAATATGTCACTTAAATGATTATTAAGCCATTTTAATAGCAATTTCCCTAATGGACATTAGGAGCTTTTTGGGGCAGATAGATGGTGCAGTGGATAGACTGCTGGGCTTGGAGTCATCAAGAAAGACTCATCTTCCTGAGTTCAAATCCAACCTCAGATACTTACTAGATGTGAGACCCTGGGCAAATCACTTTTAACCCTGTTTGCCTTCGTTTCCTCATCTGCAAAATGAGCTGGAAAAGGAAATGGCAAAGCACTCCAGTATCTTTGTGAGCTCCAAAACGGGGTTACAAAGAGTTGGACACAACTGAAAAAAGAGGCTTTTGGGCTTTTGCAGCCTCAGACCTAAAGCCGTCGACCCATAGCACCCTCTTAACTCAGAGAGGAAGAAGATATAAAGGGTATGAGGATCAACCCCTCCCCCACCCCTGCAGCCCCTGAAGACTGAACCACTGACTTCTAATGTGGCTCTGAGCCAAGTACAACAATGGTCTATTGTTGAGATAAAGATCTCCAGGTTGTGACAGGTGTTCAGGTAGTTCTGCCTTCAGTTTTCAGCTCTAACGTTGATGACAGAACCTCCCTGCCTTGTCCCCCCTCTGATGCCCAGACATTCCACTCCTTCCCCCACACCCATACCCAAGGGAAGGTAGAAACTGGCTTCCTTTGTTTTCTGTTCCACGAGCTCCAGGCCCCTGAGTTCTCCCACAGAGCCTCAAACATTTATTATATTCCTGGTCACAGTTTTAAAAAAAATTAACTTTTTTGTAAAATGAAGAGCCCTTGCTGTTCATTTTTCAGTTGTGTCCAGCTCTTTGTGGTCCCATTTGAGGTTTTCTTGGCAAAGATACTGGAGTGGTTTGCCATTTCCTTCTCCAGCTCATTTCATAGATGATGAAAACTGAGGAAAATGGATTTAAGTGACTTGCCCAGGGTCACACAGCTAGGAAGTGTCTGAGGCTGGATTTGAACCCAGGAAGAGAAGGCTTTCTGACTTCATGCAGGCCTGATGTCTATCCACTTCATCACCTAGCTGCTGGTCCTTTGAGTTTATGCCCTGGGGGCACTAGCCAAAATGTGTCGATATGGTTTCCTGTTGCAGGAGCTTTGTAAGTTTAGGGTAGTATGAGGACTCAGAAAATACGAGTTTGATGTCTCTCTAGCTCCATCTGTGGCTTTTGTTGTTGTTGTTTGTCCTTCCTTCTTGAGAACCTGACATCAAGAAGAGGACAGCTTGACTTGTAAGTAAATTGGATTTGAGTGAGGGAGGGCTGTGCAAGGTCACCAGCCTCACTTTCTCCTCCAGAGCCATCTGGGTCCAGTGGCAAGATATAGATCAGGATGACTAGAGATGGCCTGTGGAGGCAGAGAATCTAGCTTCAAATTATGACTACTACTTACTACCCGTATGGCCATGGAAAATCCTCTTTCATCTTTGGGCCTCAGTTTCCTCATGTGTAAAATGGGAGGGGGGAGTGATGTTAAGCACATGCCCACCCTCTGAAGAAAAAGCAGTGCCCATCTGTGGCAGGTTGTAGTGGAACGAACCTTAGACCTAAAATCAAGAGAGAGCCTGCCCTTCCTCCTGAGCCCAAGGCTCTTTCCATTGACTGCACTGTCTGCTTCTCTCTAATCATAATGGAATAGCAGTCAAGCTGAAACTCTGATTAGTAAATGGCTTTACAGCACATTATTGATCTAATTTTAGTCCTGGCTCTGCTACTGGCCATGTGTGACCTTAGATAAATTTCTTCCCCTTTCAATTTAATGAGCATTTATTAAGAGTCTACTATATGCAAGACACTGTGTTGGTCACAGGGGTTACAAAAAGAAAAACAAAACAGTCCTTGACCTCAAGGAGTTTACATTCTACTGAAGGTATGGGAAGGGGTAGGAGATATAACATGTACTCAACTAACATAATGTAATTTCTGGAGGGAAAAAACATTAAGAATTGGGGGAGAAGAGAGGTCTTGGGTAGAAGGTAGCACCTGAGTTAAGTCTTGAAGAAAGCAAGGGATTCTAAAAGGCAGAAGAGAAGAGGGATGGGGATATTTCAGACATGAGGTGGGAGGGATAGAATATTGTGGGTAGGGAGCAGCAAGTAGACTGGCACAGAGAGGACATAAAGGAGAGTAGTATGAATCAGACAGCAAGGGTAAGAAAAAGCTAGGTTGTAAAAAGCTTGAAATGCCAGGCTGAGATTTGGTATTTTATTCTAGAGACAATAGGGCACCACTGAAGATATTTAAGTAGGGAAGTAACATGATCAGATCTAGGTAAGAGATGGGAATGCATGGGGACCAATGAGAAGGATAATTTAATTGTGTTTAGTTAGGGGTAATGTGGACTTGGTCTAAAGTTGAGGTTGTTTGAATTGAAAATTGGGGTCAAGTCAACAAGAATCTATTTTACTTTATTACTTTTTTTTTTTAGATTTTTCTTTTTGCTTTTTGGAGGCGTGAGAGCAGGGGAATTGGGATTAAGTGACTTGCCCAAGGTAACACGGCTAGAGTTGTGTTTAGTGTCTGAGGCTGGATTTGAACTCAGGTCCTCCTGACTCCTGGGCTGGTGCTCTATTCACTGTGCAACCTAGCTGCCCCAACAAGAATTTATTAAAGACCTTACTTGGTGCCTTTACTAAGTGCTAGGAAGACAAGTATAATTAGAAATAAAGACAGTTCCTGTCGTCAAGGAGTTAAAAAAAAATTTTTTTTTTGGAGGGCAACTGGGGCTAAGTAACTTGCCCAAGGTCACACAGCTAGGTTTTTGTTTGTTTGTGCGTTAAGTGTCTGAGGCCAGATCCAAACTCAGGTCCTTCTGACTCCAGGGCCAACGCTCTACTCACTGAGCCACCTAGCCACCCCATTTTTTTTTTACATTCATTATTCATATATTTGAAGAAAATAAGCGAGTCGTCCGTTCTCCCCCTCTCCCCCCCCCCCCCCGTTTCGGGTTTCACCTTTGGGGCCGAGCTTGGGATCCTCGTAGGCGGGGAACGAGATCGAAGGGCCTGTAGTTCGCCAGGGCACTGAGGATGGCACTCAGCAGGACTGTCTTCAGCCCGGGGAGTTTTGGCGGGGGTAGCCACCCGATTTTTAAAAAATCTAATGGAGGAAGATAACACTTGGAAGGGAATTTAAAAGGTGATAGGGAAATGAAGGTACCTCATTCTGGGCACAGTAGAAAAAAGGCCCTGTCAAGATGAGTCAGTCAGGAGTGCAACCTGCAGAGAAGTGAAGACATGGTTGGCCTGGGCCTCCTTAAATGAAGAGTCTGGGAGGAACTAGCCAATCAGAAGGAGAGGCTGCCGGGGGTGGGGGTGGGGTGTATTTCCAAAGTGAGGCAGATGGGAGAGACATGAAGGCAACATTGATGGCTTAGTAGCCAATTGTGTATGGGGGTTGAGGGAGAGGACTAGTCAGGGTTGATTCTGAGGTTGCAGACCTAGATGACTGGACGAATAGTGGTGTCCTCAACAGAAATAAGTTTGGAGGAAGAGGTGTTTTGAGGAAAGCAGATGAGTTCCATTTTGGATACATTGAGTTTGGTATGCCTATAAGACATCTAAGGGGACATATCTAGCAGGCACTTGGCAACATGAGTGACTTGATGGATAGTGTAGTTCACATCCTGTTTCAGACACTTAATAGTTAAGTCACTTGATTTTTCTCAACAGATGGCAATAATAACAGAACTACCTGCTTGTGAGGACCAAGTGAGATTATGGCTATAAAGCACTTGCAAGACTTAATACTACATAAATATCAGTCATTGTTAGAGAGAGCTAGCATGGCATAGTGGATAGACAGCTAGCCTTGAAGCTCAGGGAGACCCAAGGTCAAGTCCTGTGACTGACACACACTGGCAAGTTACTTAACCTCTCAGAGCTCTGAGCGAGTGGTACAAGCTGAGATCTGGACATAAGGATTTCTGCAGGCAACACGTTGACTTAGTTTTAAAATATAATCTCACCTATGTTTCATTGTATTTTTATTTACTTTGTTAAATATTTCCCAACTACATTTTAATCAGGTTCCCCCCTTCCCCTCCCGTAGTCACTTCTGTTCTAGGCTACTCTAAATCTAAAAGTTGCAGAGGTGTTGACCTTTGTTGGGAGAAAAGACCTTCATTCCTTACATGGGAGGTCTCTAGTTCTTATTATGTTAGTAGCTCATAGTATTACTTACTAGTAGTATTATGGAACTAGAATTCAGGGTGGAGCTTTGGTCTGGTTGGATATTGTAGCAGCAAGCACCCCAACATCCCCAAAGATAGCTGCCAACACAGGTTCTTAGATCTGCTTTTGTAAAGGAAAGTACCTCAAAATCAGTTAACAAGCTCACTTTAATCAAACATATATTACCTAGTTCAAGGGGAAAAGGTCAGCACCCCAAACTTCAGATTATACAGACAGAACTTACAGATCAAACAGACAGGCTTCCAAACTGTCCCAACATTTCATACATCAATATCAAATCACAGTTACCAGAGAGGGAAGCATCAACATCTGGGTTTTCAAAGCCGGGGGGCTCTCAATGGCTGCCCAGAGTCTCACCAGGTCAAATCACACACTTCTTAAAGTGAGCCCCAAAGCAAAGTCTTCCATCAGGGTTTATATAGCCTTCTCCTGGCTCAGAGATTGTAACAACCTCCTTGACCCATTTCCCAATCACAAAGTATCAAGGTGTGGGTTTTCCTGAAAAACAAGCCTCCCACCACAGGCTCCAGGTGCCCTTAAGCTAGGGTCAGGGAAGATCTTTAAATTTGCATTTCCATTACAGATATGTAGGGTTTGGTGTCATGGAGACTACAAATGAATTAAAGGGAGATGGTGAGATCACTAAGAGAGAGAATGTGGGCAGAGAGGAGATCCCAGCATATTGTTTTGGGGTAGGGGATAACCACACTTAGTGGCAGAAGAAGGATGATCCAGGACAGGAAAACAAGAAGAGGGAGAAGAACCAGAAGGGAGCAGTGAGTACCACAGAAGCCAAGACAGGAGACAGTCTAGGGGGAAAGGGTGTGAATAGTGTTGAAAGGTGCAGAGAACTCAAGTAGTATGAGCACTGAGGAAAGTCTGTTGACCTGAGTAGTTCAGAAAATGTTGGTAACCAAATTGTAGGGTCAGAAGTCAGAATGCAAAAGGTTGAGAAATGAGAGGTGAGGAAATGGAGAGGATGAGTGTAAATAACCTTTTCTAAGACTTTGGCTGTGAAAAGATATATAAGTTAATAGTTTGAGGGGATGTAAAGGTCAAGCACAGGGTATTTTTTTTTAGAATGGGGGAGTGGCAGATTTATAAAAGGTAGATTAGGAGATGTGGTGCATTGGATAGAGCTTGGGTCTGGAGTCAAGAAGACCTGAGTTCAAATTTGACCTCAGACACTTACTAGCTGTGTCATCCTGGGCAAGTCACTTAACCCTGTTTGCCTCAGTTTCCTCATCTGTAAAATGAGCTAGAGAAGGAAATGTCGAACCATTCCTGCATCTCTGCCAAGAAAACCCCAAATGGGGTCAAGTAGAGGAGGATACAACTGAAACAAAGATTAAGAGATATTGAAGATGAAAAGAGAGAATGATCTAGAAGGCAAGCTGTTGAGGAAATAGAAAGGGGGTGGGGGTCAGGAGCCTGCCTCTTCTCAGAGATTAGAACAAAGGAGAAGAGATCAGGGTATGGTGTCAAGGGGTTTGAGGTGTGGGTTGGCCCTCTTTTCCCCCAGGAAAGAATAAAAGGATTTGCCATGCAGTGAAGCCAGTTGAAATTTGATCATTTCAATCTATAGAAGACCCACTCCACCTAGCTGTATGACCTTCCTCACCATTCAAGTAGGAATGAAGTTCAAGGGTCGTAGTTAGCTGTCCCTAGGCCATCAGCTATAGGACAAGAGAAGAAGGGAATTAAAGACAGTGTACAATTGAGCTGGTCAAGCCCTAAAAAGGAGAAACTTGAGACCAGGGCAGAGATAATAAATTCTGAGAACAGGGAGGGGTAGAGGAACTTGTAGAATAGGTTTTGGAGGGGTGAGGCAGAAAAAGTGATTGAGAGATTGGTGGTTGTTATCAAACAAAGGAATTTCAGATTTCCAGATCAGGGAGGCAAAATAATTATGGGTAATGTGACTTTGAAGGAATGACCCTCCCTTTGAGTTTCTGAAATGGAGTGAAGGTCATGGGAGTTGGAGGTTGATAATTTGGTATGGTAAGCCCATATTGGAGAGAATATTAGTGTGCATAAGTGTGTTGTGGTGGATAGAGAAGACTAGATTTGGAGTCAGGAAGACAGGTTCTAATCTTGCCTCAGAAACTGCAACTGCTAGTCCTGTGATCCTATACAAGTCACTCAACGACTCTGAGGTTCTGCTTCTTCTATATAATGGGGATTGTAAAAGCACCATTTTGATCATGTTTTGAGACTCAAATGGGAGTGTCTATAAAAAGCTTTACAAACTTTAAAGTACTATATAAATGTGAGCTATGATTGTTATTTAAGCCCCCAAGAATGAGGCCAAGCTTTGGGGTGGAGTGGAAGACTGCTAGCCAGTTGATAAAATCCTTCAGACAGGAGTATTATGACCTGGGGGCTGGTAGATGAGTACAGCTAGGAATCGTGTCCAGTAAATATGGATAATATGGGGTAAATCTCTGAGAAGTTGTTCCATTGTGATAGCAGAGGTAGGACTCTCTTAAAGGCCCTCACAATCTGGCTACAGCCTACCTTCCACATTATGCCACTTCATGCACTCTCTGCCTTCTAGCCTATCTGGCTGAATTGCCTTGACAGTATTTCCATTTCCCACTCTTTTTACAGGCTTTTCCCCCATGACTGGGATGCTTTCTCTCCTCACCTCTACCTTAGGTATCCTCTGGCTACCTTTAAGGCTTAGCTTAATTTCCAATCTTTTCAATTCCCACAGGTTTTAGTTCCGCTTCTCAACTTTGTAGATACTTGTTATTTGAGCATGTGCTGTTTTTCTTGAATTATTGCTATATAAATGTGAGCTATTGTTGTTATTCAAGTGGCTTTTTAAGGTCACAAGGAACAGGACTTTTTGCTTTTGTATGACAAGATATGGGTCTAGGTGGCTCAGCCTATAGAGTCTCAGCAGTATGTGTGACCCTCACAGAGCATATAGAGTCTTTTTAAAGATCATAAGGGCTATCTAGGTGACTAAGTAGATAGGGTACCAGGCCTGGAATCAGGAAGGCCTGAGTTCAAATTCAGTTTCAGATACTTTTTAGTTATGTGACCCTGGACAAATCATTTCATCCTGTTTGCCTCAGTTTCCTCATACATAAAATGAACTGGAGAAGGAATGGCAAACTACTCCAGTATATTTGCCAAGAAAATCCCAAATGGGGTCAGGAAGAGTAGGACAAGACTGAAAATGACTGAACAACGAAATGACAAGATATAAACAGAAAGTATCTTGATTCTCTAGAGCCAAGTCACTCTCTTGACTCAGGTCCTCTCTGAAATTCACTATCTGTGTGATTCTAGGCAAGTCACTTAAGCTCTCTGGGCCTCAGTTTCCTCATCTGTAAAATGAGGAATAGATGGAATAGATGACCCAGAGGTGCCTTCTAGCTAAAAATCCATTATCCAAGTGATTGAGTGCAGATCAACAAAACAGGTGTTTAACAAATGCCGGTAGAATTGATTATAAATTGCCCTATAACAGTTTTCTGCTTCCGGCACCAAAGGGCAGCTCAGCACCAAATCAGGTGTCGCTCTGACCTGGATCAGGATGCCAAACCACATTTTTCCAGGATCGAGGCCTGGGGGTGGACTACATTTCCCAGCACACACTAGCACCCTTTGACTCAAGCAGTGTCAAGGACTACAGCTCCCGGCAGCCAATGCGGCCCAGGAGCGTAATAGACTACATTCTCCCGCGGTACGACGAGAGCCCGCGGGTCGCCAGGTGGCGGTGCAGACGGCGCGGGAGGTGCCGGGAGTTGTGGTCCGCGTCGGGTCGCCTAGACGCCGCGGGGGCCTGTGGGAGGTGGCGAGTACAGGCCCCGCTGAGGGAGGAGGCGTTAGTGCGGCCTGAGCCGGGGAGCTAAGACCGCGACTTCGACTGGGGTTCCCAGCGGCGGCGGCGGCGGCGGAGGGGACGGGGATCGGGGGGGTGGCGGCACCATGTCGGTGTTCGGGAAGCTGTTTGGGGCCGGCGGGGGTAAGTCCGGGGGCAAGGGCGGCCCGACCCCGCAGGAGGCGATCCAGCGGCTGCGGGACACGGAGGAGATGCTGAGCAAGAAACAGGAGTTCTTGGAAAAGAAGATCGAGCAGGAGCTTGCGGCGGCGAAGAAGCACGGTACCAAAAACAAGCGAGGTGAGCCCGGACCCACGAGCCCAGGGGGGCTCCTGCGCCACCGACCCGGCCCCGCCCGACCCCACCCCGCCCGGCCCAGCCCGGCTCAGCCCGGCCTGTGGTCGCTGGCCTCTGTCCCCCGGCCTTGGCGTCTCCGTCCTCCCCCCCAGCCCTGGACACTGCCCGAATCCCCCTTCGGCGCTGACCGCTCACTCCCAGCCAGTCCTTTCCTCCCGTGGCCACCGCGCACCTGTGGAGCCTCCTTCCGTCCCTCAAATATCGGGCCTAGACTAGCCCCCAGCCCGGCAGACACTGATAGCCCTGGGGCTCCGGACACCCTCCCCAGCCTGGCAGGGCTCTGGGTCTCAGGCTTCCCGAGGAGACCCCTTTCTCCCTCCTTCCCTCCCTACCCCTCGTACTCTTTTTTTTCTCTCAGTTACACTCACTCCCACTGTCACACTCACATTGTGTCACACACACACACACACACTCTGTCTCACACTCTCTGTCTCTCTCTCTCTCTTTCTCTCCCTTTCTCTCCCTCCCCGCCCCCCTCCTTCTCCGTCTCTCTCCAGATCCCCTCATTCCACCATACGCTGCCCAAGAAACCCCAGTCTGCAGTGGCCTCTTTCAGCCCAGCCAACACCCAGCCATGCCTCTAGCGTCCCATAGGCTGGACCCCCACTCCTCTCTACTTAGACTGTACTTTCTTCTCTTCCCTTCCCAATATATTTTCATCTGCTTGTCTTCACCGTCCCTTTTCCTCTTTATTCTCTTCCCCAGCTCCCCCATTCATCCACCAGCTCCAACTCAGGACCCTTATTTCTGTCCCACCACCACAACTTCCCTATCCCAGAGTTGCCTTGAGAAATTCCCTTGTGACTCACTCTCTTATCATACACCATGTACCTCCCACTTCTTGACGTGACTGAAAACATTGCCTAAGCCCACTCATTCACTCCCTTGCCTCCTCCACCCAAATCACCTAAGAAGTGGTCAGTCCCCAGTTCTGCTTGTTTTGGGCATTGGGGTGAATGTTGACTTTACTGCTGGTGAGGAAACGACAGCAGTAGCACTACTTTTCCCATCTCCCCTTAGTTTCAACCACAAAAAGTATAATGTATATATGTACTGCCTGTCAGGAGATAGGTGAGTGTTGCTTTCTGGACTCCTGTCCCAGATCAAACAGCAGCTTCTGTTGGAAGGGAAAGGTCTCTTGGGCAAACAAAGCTTCCCCCTTCTGCGCATTGATGACCTTCTTTCTGCTGTCTGTAACCTTCCTCTGTTTTTATTTGCCAGACCAGTATGTTCCATTATGCTCTGCACTCTGCTTATAATTATAGGATTAATTTTTCAACAAATGCTGGCATTTTTCAAGGCTTTGCCTTGCTGTGGGGGATTTGTTTACCTCAGCTCCTATATGATATGGCAGATGCTCAGAAGTTTTCTGTGTGTCCATAGTTCTAGAAAATGGCAGTGGAACCCGTGCAGTTTTTGGCAGTTAGGCGATTTTAAAATTACTATCCAGAAATTTTGAAGAGAGATTGTCAAGTGTGATTTAAAAAGTAGATACTCTTAGTTATCCTATCCCAATAAGTAAGGTGTTAACATATTTTCCTGCCAAAGAAAGGCAGCCTGATTGGACTGAATCTGTGCTTCATCAATTTCTCTTCCTCTTTTGGGACTATGCCCTGCTGCTTATTATGCAGGGTGAAGAGGGCTACAAATGTACTTTCTAGTTTTCCACATGTACAGTGTCCTTTATATGATCTTTGGATCTCTGTTGCTTCATTATTCTAGGTATCATCAGAGTACTAACCATCTACCTAGGCATAGAACTTTGCTGAGTGTGCTATTTAAAGTAGAAACTATGTCTCTGCCCTCAGGGAATCTCTAGACTGATGTGGAGAGTATCTGTGTGATTATACAAATAAACATGTACAGTATGCAGTGGAGTTCTGGGGAAATACACAGAAAAATATCATTGAAATGTAAATTACTGTTAATACTACATTATCCAAGTTTTCATCATGGCATGTTAAGTTGGGGGTGTGGGGCAAAAGTTTGAGCCCAGCATTTCATTTCCAAACTTTTGTCTTGTTTACTAATTCAAACATAGAACTTCAAGTCCTTGTGCTAGGTTCTGGGAGGATACGAAGATGGAGAAGATAAGGTCCCTTGCCATCTGGGATGTCAGAGTCTATTATTCCTTAAATAAATTGGGGTGGTGATGAGGCTCTTATTTAGAATTCTCAGATAAACCTACAGTTTGTGGGTTCCTGAGGACAAATAGTACATGCAGACAGCTTTCTTCAGTGAGACCCAAATAGAAAAATGAGTTGTAGTTGGGCAAAAAATGGAACAAATTGAAATTATTTTTGTGTTCGGGCAGAATTTTTGACATTTATAAACTGTCAACATCTTTATTGATTTTTCTCCTAAGGGAAACTAAATCATGTAGTAGAAATAGCACCTGAATTAAACTCAAAGGTCCTGGGTTTGAATGTCTTCTGTGCCTCATCTATCAATTATGTGATCTAAAGTCACTTCATCTCTCTAAAGTGTCCTCTGTAAAGTGAAGGGCTTGGACTAGACTAAATCTCTAGAGGGCCCTTCTAGCTCTAAATATCTTTTGATCATATTATCATTTAGTGAAGATTCTTTAAGGTCAGTTACCAAAAAAAGAAATCAGGATTTTCCAGAAAGGCTGTACTTTGACTGAAGATGAAAAAAGTAAAGTATTGCTTTGTAAGAAATTGGAAATTTGGCAACTGATAATTTATGTTACTAGTGATATATATATATTTTTTAAGTTAAGCTTCTGGACTTGGTACTGAATTCTCATCTTCTTACCTCCCCCATTCCCATTTTAACACTAGAGACCAGTGCTTATATTATTTCTCCTTAGATCAATGTTTGCAAAGCGGAACACGACTTCTTTTATGAGTTAATTTAGGTGAAATGAACAATGCCTAATATAGCATGTATAGACATTTGGCTGTTGTGGGAACTCTGCCACCATCAAATCATAATTATTCTTAAAATTGGTACTTTTCTCATATTTATTGAAGTCACTAAATGTTTTATTGTGGGAGGACATCTTAATGAGTTAAATTTATTGCTTATGAGGATTCCCTGTTCTCTCATAGAGGCATCATATTGAAAAAACACTGTATCTTATTGATTTATGTGATAGCAGGTTCTTCTCTCTGAGAAGAATACTTCTGGAAAATGGCCATCAAAAAGGAGACTCCTGTCTGGGTCATGCTTAAACTTCTTGTTTGAACCACTCAGTACACAGTATGGAATCTAGTTTCTTTTTTAAGACTACAAGAATGAGAGAGACTGGTGTTTCAGGGAGATTTTGGGTACACAGATGCCTAATTGGATGTTTTTGTTTTATTAACTCTGTCTCTCTTTCATTCTCTGTTTGGCAGTAAAATTAAATATTTGGGTAGTGATTGCAAAAGTATCGTCACAGATTAAACTCAAGATGGATTTTGCTTAGGTCCCTTCCAACTCTGAATCCATGATCCTAGAAGTTCTAAACATGTGAAATTCTGAACTGAATTACTTTGCTATAGGAGAGATTGTTTTAGGGGTGGGAAGAAGGGAACTGTAGAACATTCCTTAAGTAGGTAAGAGCAGGGTTAGTACTTCTTAGACAAAAACATCTCTCCATCATGTTTACAGCATTCCAGAGGTTAGGGGGGAAGGGCAGGTGGTGTGTTACAGTTCTTAGCAGTTCCTTCAGGGTCATAAAGGTTGTGAAAGATTGGTTCTCCTGCCTAGAAATAATCTGTCATTGCTTTGTCACAATTGTGTCATTACTTTCTGTTTTAAATAACATCCTGATATTGGTCATTCTGTCACGGATCAGGCTTTTAATCTGGAAAGACAAACAGACCATTGGTTAAAGATTATGAATTTGAACAGGCATATTATCCTAAAATAGGGCCTGTTTTTAATGTCTTCTCTAGAAATTAATTGAACACCATATGAGTCAGTCTGTCACAAATGAGCCCTTCTGCTTTAAGAGAAGCAGCCAGCTAGCTCTCTGCATAGCCAGTTTGCTCTGTGGAAAGCAGTATCCTTCAGCAGGTTGTACTGGGTCTGTGCACATAGGGTGCTCAGTAAATGAATGCTGGAACTTCTGCCCCAAAAGACTAACTTTCTTAATTTCCAGCCTCTCCAAGGGTGGGTGCCAGTTAATTTTGAGACCCATCCATAGCTTTTTCTACTACAAATGTTTACTTTTCCAAATCTGAAATTGCTTTTTTCTGGGCTGGTAACTGAGAGCTAGCTCTAGGCAAAGACCAGCTTGAGAAGTGTATGCTGAGTGGTTGTATATTTTGCTAGGAAAAATGGGATTTGAGGTAGAGAGGTTGGAGAGTGAATTGTTCACTTCTTCAACCTTTTCTGTGGCAAAATCAGGAGCAGTGATAATAGTATGCTGGCTTAGGGAGAAGTGTGGGAATTAATAGTTCTTTAATTCAGGGCCTGTTGTAAAATGGACTTTTCTTTAGTATCAACTAACTTTGGTTTCCTTTCCCATTAACAACTCAATAAATTGGTTTCTGTAAAGGTTAAGAGCCTGTGAAGCCACCTAGATGGCAGACCCTTTGTTGGCCTCCAGAGCTTCAGAAAATAATTTGATTTCCCTGTCATGTCACAGAAGCCTCTTAACCTCTGAAGTTCACCCTATCCCTGGACTTATCATATTGGTAATATACTCTGCCCCTGTAAATCCCTTCCTCTTGGTTGATTCTTCCCAGAGTGTCCATTTTAAGGAATATGTCCAGGCCAGCAATGTCTTCATCCCTCTCCAGGCCCCACTCCTGACTCTGGAATTTCCCTACCATATGTCCCTTTATGGTAGATTTCTCCACTCTGCTCTCCTTCCAGCTTCCTTTTATGAGTTGTCTTCCTTCATTAGAATGTAAACTTCTTGGGGGCAGGGACTGTTTTTCTTTCTGTATGTGTTTGTATTCCCAAAAGAATAATGTTTGGGCTGTAGTTTAATGCTTGTTGACTAGAGATGGTTGAGGACCTTGATCAGAGCCTCTTGGTGAAATGGGAGTGGGGGGGACAAAGGAGATGGAGGAGGCCCCTTCTGGAGAGGGGAGAGGAGAACAGTACACCTGAAACTCAGCAGGCCAATAGGATTTCCCAGGAGTTGTGAAGCCATAAAACACAGAGCCCAGAACTTTATGTGGAAATAAAAATGTATAAGTAAAGCAGTGTCCCTTGCATTTAGATCCAGTGACAATCACATGCTGTTATTTATTATAAGAGAAAATTTGGCTAGAATCATTTAAAGGTAACAAACAGCATTGGATGGTAAATGGAGTGTAGGCCTAAGAGGAATTTAAAATAACATCCTTGCACATGAGAATCTCTTGGTAGACCTCATCTGAGACTTCAGGATTGTAATTTTTCCCATTTTGCAGGTAGTCATAAGATATGAAAGTGGATATAGGGTGAGCCAGACAGGGTAGAGGTTAGAAGCTGGACCCAGGAACAAAGTTGTTTAAATTCTTTGGGAGAGGAAAGGTATGAAACTAACCCCAGGCACTTCCCTCCACCCCCAGATGGTTTAATACTCTGGGTTTCTCTGAGGAGTTTAGGGGTAAGATTCTTTTGTGAATACATGGTCCTCCAGGATTGTGATCCTGTGAAAGGCAAAGTCGAGGGCTATAGTAGAGAGTGGGCTGGACTTAAAGCCAGCAAGTTTAGGTCTGAATCCAAGCTCAGGCATGAGCTGTGTGATCTTTGGTAAGTCATTAACCATTTAGAGCCTCAGATTTTTCATTTATAAAATGGAAGTGTTAATCCTAGATGGTGTGTTGCTGTTTTTGTTTTTTTTTGTCTTTGTATGCCTATCACCCAGCACAATGCCCTGCACATGCTTAATAAATGTTTCTTGAATCACATTTAATATTACCTCCCTTGAGTAATATGTGCAGCAGCAGACTGAAAACTATGAAGTCTTGGTACCTTCTCTCTTTTCTGCCACTGTGTCGCTATCACTACAAAAGTGGAAAGGCCACAAAGGAATGAGGGCCATCTTATATTTTTCTTTGTTTCATAATTGCTGTGTTTAAAAAATTCCTTGCCAAGTGGTCAGCTTACTAGTGATTAGGCTCTCCATGCTTAAGTAATTTGATCTTCATAAAACAGACTTGTTCTCTTGCCATAATCAAGGCCATCCTAGCAGGGTAGAAAGTGCCAGTGCTTACACTCTACTGGCATAGCCTTTGAAACCCCAAGGTCACCTCATCATGTGGCATTGGCTTAGGACAGGGGTGGAGAACCTGTGGCCTCAAGGCCACATTTGACCCTCTAGGCCCTCAAGTGCAGCCCTTTGATGGAATCCAAAGTTTACAGAACAAATCCTTTTATGAAGGGGATTTGTTCTGTGAAATTCGTATTCAGTGGCCTCAAGGCTGCATATATAGGACTTAATGGAGGAGATCTTTGTCCAGTGACTGAATGGACATAGTTCTGGAGGAGTTGAATGATAATCAAACTTTACATTCTTGCCATTGAGAAAATCTGAAGAAAGAAGGAAGTTGTAACTAAAGCAGATTGGCTCATAGATTCTCCTTAGAGATGGAGAGAAAAGAGTGACAGAATTAGTTTTAGTGCACTCCTAAACGCAACAGGACATGTTTCATGGGGTACTTGGCTATCTTATATTTGAGGTACTACTCATAAGTATTTATAAAAAGACCATTGTGGAGATAATTGCAGCTTTTTCACTAACATTAACTGCAGAGGAGTTAGAGAAATTCTCTGAAACTTCATCAGATCCTCCGGATTAAATTGATCTGCATTTTGATAGTGACTTTAGTGCATAGTTAAAGATGGTGCTAAAAATTAAATATATAGGAAAGCCAAGTTTAGGAAGAAGGAATGAGACTGGCCAGTGACTTGTAGATTGTACAGAATCCTATACATTTACATCATGACCATTTTCTTCAAGAGAAAAAAATGGTAGGTGCTAGACATGGAGAGTGCAAAATGACTTTACAAAAAAAAAATATGAACTTGATTCTCTCTGTTTAAAAATAAGTTGTTTTTTTTTAAACATTGCTATAGTTTCTCCCCCAGTATCCCTCCCTCTTCCAGATAGCCATCCCATATAACAGATAGTATTTTTACAAAGATACAAAAAGAAAAAAGAACAAATCATCATAACTGATCACGACATTGAAAAAGTCTGAAAATGTGTGCAATGTGCAACACTTGTGGACCTCCCACCTATGTATAACTTGGGCTGGGAGTGTCTTCTGAAATCTTTTTTTAAGCCATGCTTATACTTGATAGTTTTACAGTGTTCACTGGACTTTTTCCTTTGGTGGTTCTTTCTGTTTACACGATCATTGTGTTTGTTGTTTTCTTGGCTTTGTTTACTTAACTCTGCATTGTTTCATGTAGATCTTTCCTTCCATCCTTCTTTGTCTTCGTCACATTTTTTACAGCATTCTAATATTCCATTACATTCATGTACAGTTGTTTAGCTGTTCATCCGAATCAATGGACATCTACTTTGTTTCTAATTCTTTAGTCTTACAAAAAATGCTGTTACAAAGCACTTTATTCTTATTGGTGGCCTTCTTGGGAGTATAAATCTAGTTATGGAATTTTTGGATCAAAAAAATATGAACATTTTAGTAATCTTATTTGCATAATTCCAAATTGCTTTCCAAAATGATTATACAGATTTCTAGTCCTACCAACAGTACACTAGTATGCCTAGCTTCTCATAACCTTTCAGTATTCACTGTGACTATCTTTTGTAGTTTTTGCCAAATTGCTGGGTCTAATATGGAATCTCAGAGCTTATATTAACTGTCAAGAAAAGACTTACTGCTGTATTCACCCCTGAATCAGATGTCTGTATATGTTCAAACTACCAGCTTGTCAAAACAAATATTGGAGTTAGTAAATGACCACATTAGTTCCTGGACAGTTGCAGGAGTTGTGAGCAGAGGACCCCTGTGATTGTGAAAAACCTTTAATAACTCTAGGCCCTACCTCAAACCTTTATTTTTAATAATTCTGATCATATTTAATACATAAAACAAATAAAACACCATAAAAAAGTTGCAGTTTCTATGGGAGAGAGATTAGTATCTTGAACACTATGCATAGTCTGCCCAGCTGCTGGTATGTATAGCTGCTGCAGCTGCTTCACAGATTTCCTTCTATGTATAAAGTACACAAGATACCAAGGTCCCTGTGAGAGAAAATCATATGAATGGGTCTGAATGGTAGAAAGACAAAGAGGAGGCATTCTCAAAGAGATTATGCAGCCAAACTTGAGTGCACTGAAACTTTTAACAAAATTTAACTGTTTTATTGTAAACTTATATGGTATACTTGTGGTAGTAATCAATAAAGTAGATTAATATATAGTATTTGTACATTTACGACTTATTAAATTTTTTTTTATATATGTGCATCATCTACAGTTTTCCTCACCACGCTGCAAATGTTCAGAAATTTCCATTTAATTATCGATGTCCAATCTAGAATAACCAAAACTCAAATATCCTGCAAATATCTAGGGATGATTTCAGGAAAAAAAATGAAAATGGAACGAAGCAATGGTATACAATTAAAACAACTCTTTTCTGAGCTATTTAAATAAGAAATTGATAATGAAATGGACAACAACTGATTATAATAATTTTATATAGAAATTTAGGTTAATTGCCACAGGAAGACCAGAAAATGTCTTAATCAGTAAACACTTCACTTAACTTGCCAAGCAGAGAGAGAGGGAAGCCAGACAGTACCAGTTGAGAATATGAACTCTTTTGTAAAATCTTAGTAAGTAGGAAGATGGATGATCATGAACAGAATTATCTCATAAAGTGGAAAAAAAAACAGTGGAAGGTAAAACTGACTAAAAGGTTGGCAAGAGAACAAACTAATCAAAGTTATCCAAAGGGCATTTAAGGATGAAAATGGAAGCAAGAGAACAAACAGCAAAGTGGAAAAGATCTTCAAAGATGTTTAACCTATTTTTATCACTAAGGGCAAGGACTCTACATTACTGCCATATATGTGCTAATAAAGGAGATAGAAATGGAAACTAAAAGGAAACTAAAAGGAAATATGGGAAAAGCAACTGGATTAGATGGTGACATCTAACTGTCATGCAATGTGACAATCAGAAATAAATGAATGATTTTACAGAATTTCTGTGAATGAGATACCAGGGGAGTGAAAGAGAACAATAGTTGTGTTCAGAGCTTAATTAACTAAGCTGAATGAACTGTAGTTTACCTTGCTCATGACACAGGAAAGAACCAAGTGGATGAAGAATGTCTCTTGCCTGGATATGGCCAAATGCATTTTAACTTGCATTTTGATGAATGTTTTGGAGAAATAGTCTATCAGTATGTAAATCTGGGACACAGTATAAATGGATGACTTGAGCCTTGCACTTCTTATCCTGAAACAGCCCTCTATTCCTCCAGTCCCTGTTCTCCATTAGCAGGTTCCTCTTGGGGCCTCCATTTTGGAAAGGGGCCCAGATTGGTTCTCCTTTAGTCTCCTCCTAACTTTGCTTCTGACTCTCTAGTCTTTGCCACCCTGCTTCAGAGGCCTTCTTATGGAACTTTCCTCAGTTCCTTGTTTCTTTGAACCTTGGAACACCCCTTTAGCCCTTTTTTCCTATTGGAGCCTCTATTTTGGGAAGAGGCCCCAGCTGGTTATCCTTTATTCCCCTCCTGAATCTACTGACTGTCCACATTACTACTGTGCCCCTTGTGTGGGCATCTTCTCACTCCCCCATCCATTCAGTGTTGTCTTTTCCCATTAGAATGTAAGCCCTTTGAGGGCCAGGATCTGTCTTTTTGCTTCTGTTTTATTTTAAACACATAGCACAGTGCCTAGAACACTCGAAACACTTCCTGCCTGCCTGCTTTAGAAAGTTTCAAAGCTCTTTTAATGAACTCAAGTTTCTCTAGGCAGCACTTCTTAAACCCCGTATTGGCTCCCACAGTTGAAGAAGCACACAGGTGGAAAAAGTTTAAGAAGCTCTGCCTAGGGAACAAAGGTCAGTCTTTCTAATGCCAGCCTTTTATTGGTGGTGTTATTTGTGTGTGAGACATGTGCTCCAATAAATCTCTGAAGAATTGAAAATGAATTTAACCCAGAAAAGGCAAGGAGAATGGTAAGTGTGAGTAGGCAGCAACATATAGCCCATGAGGAGCTTTGAAGAATGGGAAGAAAAAAATGAAGATAACCTGGTGGTGTGGCAAGGGCAGGGGGAAACAGAGAGCTCCACTGGTCTCCTCTAATGTTAACAGAAGTGGAGGAAGCCCTCTGGCACCTGGCATAGGCTGCCTTTGGCATCTCATGAGAGGACATGGACAGATTATCCAGGATAGGCAAGAGGGGCTGGATGAGGGTCTGAATCTTTGGAGGGAACATCCAAATTTAGGAGCTCACACATCCATTTGATTATTGGGTATTTGTCTACCTCAAGCTTGTTGTGATGAAGGTGCTTTGTAAAGTCTTAAAGCATTATAAAAACACAAGGACTATCATTACTTTTTTCTACTCACCTTCCTCAAACACCTTTTTAGCAGAATATACTCAACTTAGAGTGCAAAGGTGCTTTGCAGAAGTTTGAAGGAATTGAGAGATCAGTTGTAATACAGGTTGATAAAGTACTTTTTATTACTCAGACAACCCTTGTTCAATTCATTTAATCAGACTGAACAGATTGCTGTTGTCTTTAATTCTCAGGCTGACCACTGTAGTAACCTGATACTGAGTGTCCTTCATCTTTTCCTAATAAGCCACTTCTTCTGTCCCTTCAGTTGGAGATAAACGTCTTATTTCCTACAGTTACTGAGGAAGCAGGATCCTTTCCTTTGGCTTGACCACCCTAGGCAGCTCTTCAGCATCCTGAGAGATTTAGCTCCTCTTGTTTCCCACTCACAAAAATTTCCCTTAAATCACCTGTGTATTTCCTGGGCACAGCCTCTGATCACAAACCCCTTTCCTCATGTTCCTGCCTTATATCTTTCAAACATTTAAAACGAATTGTTTTATCGATGCCTTTTCTTCCTGTTACATTCATTTCCAAATATAGCCTACTCTTCCCTCTACTTAGCCAGCTTTCCCTAATAAAGATTTGCTGCAGGGGTGGTGACGCAGTGAGTAGAGTGCTGGCCCTGGAGTCAGAAGGACCTGCGTTCGGATCTGGCCTCAGACTCTTAAGACACACAAACAAAAAAACCTAGCCGTGTGACCTTGGGCAAGTTACTTAACCCCAATTGCCCTCCAAAAAGAAAAAAAAATTTGCTGCAAACTCGGCACCAAACAGTTTATAGTAAGACGAACTACTATATAGACAACATCTTAATAGCATATGAAGCATTCCACACACATAGCTTCCAGTGAAAGGAGATAAATTTTCTCATCTCTTCTCAGGGCCCAGTCTTGGCCATTATAATAACACAGTATTTGGTTTCACTTTATTGTTTTATTGGTTTCCACCATTTCCGTCACTGGATTTTATTTCCTTGTTTGGCTTGCTTCATTCTGAGTAACTTCTCATAAGTCATGTGTTTCTCTGAATTCTTCATAGTTGTTCCTTAAAGCACATTTATATTTATGTAATATAATTTGTTTAGTTGTTCCTCTGCTGATGGGTACCCACTTTGTTTCTAGGTCTTTTCGACTGAAAAAGTGCTGCTATGGATATTTTGGTATAGACAAGACCTTTTTTAATGTACCTTGAGCTATATGACTAGCGTATGACCCAGTGAGACATAGTACAGGCATTTTAGTCACTTTTTCCTCATAATTCCTAAATGTTTTCCACAATGGTGTGGCTCCGCCAACAGTGTATTATGCCTGTCTTGCCATAGCCCTTCCAACACAAATTGTTTACGTCTTTGCCAGTTTAATGGGTGTCAGCTGGTCGAATGGTTTGACTCAGAGTAGTTGTCGGTGACTTCATGTTAGCTTGCCACATAGGCTCCTGGGGAGCTTGGCCTTGTGCTGTTAAACATTTTTTATTAGTGACCTGGATAAAAGCATACATGGCACATTTGTCATATTTTTAGATGACACAAAGTCAAGTGATAGCTAAATGTTGTATGATAGAGACAGGATCCAAGATCTTGACAGGGTAGAACTTTGGTATGATTCTAATAAGAATCTAATGTACTAAGGATAAATGTGAAATCATATAAATTTAGTATTAAAAAATTGAGTTAATATGTACAGAATGTCAAGGCATGGTTATATATTTATTTAAAAAACAACTTTGATCTGTAACTGGAAGGGACCTGAAAGGCCATCTAGTCCAATTTTACAGATGAGAAAACTGAGGCCCATGGAGATTGTGACTGGCCCAGGATCATAAGTGTCAGAGGTGGGATTTGAACTCAAGGCCTCTGACTCCACAGGCAGTTCAAATAAGATTATCAAATAAGATCTAGCAGTCTGTCAGGACATAATTTTAAAAATAAAAACGTTTTGGAAATTTAATACAATTAAATAGAAAAAAACTTGAGTGTTTTAGTGGACTTCAAGTTCAGTATGAGTCAGCTGTGTAATGGCAGCCAAAAAAACCAAGGCAGATTTAGGCTTCATTATGAAGAGTCATAGTTTACAGCTGAGATGTTGTTGGCTACGGCCAAACCAGTTTAAAATGGAGGTCCTTTTTGTTTGTAATGTATTGATGTGTTAATAAAAAAGAAATATATAAACGTGGTTTTCTAAGTCAGTATGCTGCTGCAGAAATCCTTATGG
Organism: Gymnobelideus leadbeateri; assembly: GCA_011680675.1. NCBI lineage: Eukaryota > Metazoa > Chordata > Mammalia > Diprotodontia > Petauridae > Gymnobelideus > Gymnobelideus leadbeateri. The sequence continues at coordinate 354,340 of WOXC01003951.1, read as the reverse complement.
CTCTGTTTCTATTTCAATTTGACACATTTGGTTTACAGGATAAGGAAGATGATAAAAACAAGCATTTTCCCCTCCAAAAAAAAAAAAAACAACCTAGGCATTTTAAAATTTCTGTTACATGTTGGGCACCATGCCAGACTCTAGGGGAAACAAATACAAACTGCCCCCCAAAAACCAATCCTGTCTTTACTCTCAAGGAGCTTAAGTTCTATAATCTCACAGTTCTCTGTTTTTGCCAAACAACACCTGGAGCCTTGTGTTCAGTTCTGGGGGTGATGCTGGTAAGATGGAGAGCATGGAGATGTAGGTAGCCAGGGTGGGGGAAGGCCTGGAGTTCATGTCACTTGAGAATAGATGAAATGAACTGGGGAAGTTTGACCTGAAGAAGAACGAAGGGGACATATAACTGTTGCCTTCAGATATTTGAAGGGTTCCCATGTGGAAGAGGCATTAGATAGGTTATTTTTGAACCCAGGTGGCAACTTCTAGAAGCAGTGGGTGGGAGTTGCAAGTTTATAAATTTAGACTTGATGTTAGGAAAAAAACTTCCTAAAGATGAGAAGTATCCTTAAGTGGAAGGGAGCTGCTTTGGCATCCTTTTGGATATGTTGTAGTGAGGATTCTTTTTTCAGGTATAGGTTGAACTAGTGGTCTCCTGAGGTCCTCCAAACCTCTAAAATTCCATGAAGGTGAGAATGTATGCTTCAGTGACTTACCACCTGCTGAAGGTTTTGTATGAAGCTTCCTTTATAGGTCTGTGTTTCTGTCACGGTGGTCAGTGGTGACCGAACATCAGAAATTCTGCCTTGCTTCCCCTTAATGTGACTGTAACATTCTAAAAAAAATGAAGTTCATATCACCTTACACAAAGGTGTACATTAAAAGAGACAAGGGATATTAGTCCTGCATGGTGTCTCATTGTCAGGAGAGGGAGAAACTGAAGCTTTTGTTGGGTGTGACAGTGCATGCCTGTAATCCAAGATAACTGGGGGATTTAGGCTCAGCTGGTGGATCTCTTGAGCTCAAAGGTTCTGAGCTGGGGTGGTCTACACCCATCCGGTGTCCACACTAAATTCAGCATTTGTATTCACATGAGCCCCAGGAGCAGGGAGGCACCATGTTGCCTAAGGGGCACAAAGAGGCACAGGTTGGAAATGGAGCATTTTAGAGCTCCCGTGCTAGTCAGTAGTCAGATTGGGCCCACGAGTGAGATGAAAGGCAAGGAAAGGAAGGCAGGCAGGCACAGGCAGGCAGGCACAGGCAGGCAGGCCTTCACAAATGAGTTGTCTCTCAATCAGTAGAATTGCTTAAAACAGACCTGAAGGTTCTTGGTGCTGTGGAGACCCTGACCTCAGCTAGGTGGCTGAGTGGATAAAGCACGAGATCCACTGTCAGGAAGACCTCAATCAGGTTTCACCTCAGACACTTCCTAGCCTGTGACTGGGGCAAGTCACTTAACCTTGTTTGCCTCCATTTTCTCATCTATAAAAAGGATAATAATAGCACCTACCTCACAGGGTTGTTGTGAAGATAAATGAGATAATATTGGAAAGCGCTCTGCAAACCTTAAAGCACTATAAAAAATGCTGGTTTTTATTAGCTCTTGTTATAGGGGAAATAAGATAGCCATACAAATAGACGCTCTACAGAGTAGAGTATGAAATAGTCCTTAAGAGAGGCATACAGTGCCCTGTTTGAAGAATGGAATGGGTGATTCAGCTGGGCAGCAGGGAAGACTGTTAGGAGGAAGACGTAGAAAAAGCTCAGTATATATTTAAGGAGATGTGAACTATCCCAGTTTGTTTAGTGTCATTGCACTATTGCTCTGCAATCGACTTCAGTTTATAGGCCAGAAAGTTACTCATGCTGTTCCTTAGTTTTCCCTTTGTAAAAATGAGGCACTTGAATTTCTAAGGGCCCTTCCAACTCAAACAACAGCCACAACAAAAACATGCCACAACCCTGAATTCTAAGTGAATGTTTTATTATCCCTTTTGTAATCAATCGATACTGGTTTTTTCACCTGGCATTTTAAAACTGTATCCAAGACCTATGGTAGCAGGTGCTTTCCCTGGCTTCCCAGGCTTAGCTGTGTTGCCTTGAAGGAAAAGAACTGGTTGAGGTGAACTGTCATAAATATAGGGTAACTTGACTTTGATTAAGAATTTCTAGGGCAGAGTTTTCCTGTTGAACGAAATGGGTGAAAGTATTCTCATAAAATGGGAGCAACAGTCACCATAATTGAGCTAGGTCCTAAACCCCTCTAGGCCTGAGTTTAATTTTCCTGTAAATAACCTGATTTCAGGGAAATCAGGTGGTACTACCCTCTCCCCCTTCTCCCTCCTAGATGCTCTTTTAACCACCTGCCTTTGCTCAATAAGGAACATAGCTGAAATATGTATTTGCATTGGGTACTTAGAATGTGAGGCCTTGCATCCCACCAGTGGGAATGGAGTTCCAGATATTGGGGAGGGGTTTTTTCTGTTTTTGTTTTTAGAATTGTTTGTATAGGGGTATATAACTGTCTGTTTGATCTCTGTGCAGTGCCTCCCTATACCAGCTCTGGGGTAGGTGATGCCCAACTCTCTCAAGACTTGACTAGGGAAATAAAGAGCTTCTGTTTTTGCCTTGAAAAACCTCTGGGTTCTTTTTTTATTTGGGTAAGGGTCTTGTATCCCACACACTGTCCTATTTTTTTTTTTTCAGTCCCCCAGAAAATCTCCAATTATCTCTAAGGTTTCACTGAAACTCTTAAAAAATATTATTGTAGTAATCTTAATTAAAATATAATAACTGATAATACTTTATGGTGTCTAAACAACCTTACAGAAGGTTGAGAATCAGTATTCTAGGGTCATCTTTTAGCCAGGTATTGGTTGGGATACTTTCATTTCAGAAAAAGCTGTTAGTAGCCAGGGTACAAGCTCATAGTCATAGAATGTCAGAACATGATGGATTCTTAGGAGATCAGAGTATCTGGGCCTACCCTTTCATTTTATAGATGAAGAGACAGAGGCCTATAGAGAAGTGATTTGTCCAGAGTCACACAGCTAGATAGTAGCAGAACAGTATTCCAAATGTGGGTCTTTTTCCCAGTCCAATGTATTTTTCATTATACCACCATCTTTGCTAACTGTAAAAGATGGAAGGTGCCATAGTTGTATAATGTGCTCAACCTTTTTTCTTTCTGTTACACAGGTAGGGCTGAATTAATGGCCACAGGAGAGGCAATCCTGTGAAGCTCCCTTACTGCAGGGCATCCTTCCTGGCATGCCCTGGAGTTGGTTTTGAATCCATTGTTTAAATGTACCTTTATCATTGTTGTAGTGTTGGTAAATGAGAGAGGGACCAGTTTCTTCTGGAAGCTTGAGTAACATCCAGTCCTGATGAACAAAAAACCCAGCAGTTGTTACAATAAAAACAGTAAAAGTGGATACTTGTGTGAAGTAGACAGTTTGGGAGAGCAACAGGATGAGACTAGTTGACTCATTGATAATTATAATAAATCCTTCATTTTAGAATATCAACTGCAGAGATTTAATAGTGATATCATCCATGTTTCAAGCATATCTGAGAGCATTACCCAGTTTCTGTAAAAGTCTCATGTACTTAGTGTAATCCTTGGCTCCAGATATGAGCAATTCAGGTAAAGCTATCAGATTCTAAATGATGACAGTTAAAATCTGAAGTCCTAAAAGCAGTCCCCTTCACGTTAGTTAATTTTCAGATTATGCTCCCTTAGCTTTATATCTTGGAAATTCTTATGCTCAGTGTAAACAAAAGAAAAAGCTGTTAATGATGAGGTTCTCTAAATATCTTATTCACTATAGCATTGTACCAATTTAATTACCCTGGAACAATACAAAGCCTCTGCAGTGAATTCCACAGCAGTGTCCAAAAAAAAAAAATCATTCACACAAAAAAAAAACCCGAAGTTGGTGGAAGTTTCATATTGCTTGGATAGCAGATGGACAGTGATCTGGAATTTGGGCTGGATCATATTTAGAAAACTTAGCACTGCTTTTAATGATCCTAAATTGCCCACTGCAGCTAAAGTCTGTCACTCGAGCAACACATGGTCTTCTTTTGATAATGCAGTGTATCTCTAACTTGTGGCATGCTGGGATCTTAAAATGATCAATGTTAGTTACATGAAGGGCAAGGGAAAGATGTGTGGTGGGCATAAGTCCATTATTAGCAGTGATTTGTTCATGAGAAGTGGTGTAGAAGATAGAAATGTGTGTGTGTGTGTGTGTGAGTGTGAGAAAAAGTAGTAGATTAGTCATTCATATAGCAAGAGGGTTCATTTGAATCCAAATCCTCTGTTCCAGTGAGGGGCAGAAGTTGGACAGCCATAATCCTTCTCTGGTATCCCCAAGATATTAAAATGATGAGAAGAGGGATTTTCTATAGAATGTTTCTAAGAAAACATGTTCAAAAGTCTCAGAGAATGAGGAGCAGTTGTGATTCACACTAGTTTAAGATTATTCCCACACTGATGAGCGACTATAGAATTTGTAACCCCTTAGAAGGTACCAGGGGTGGGGAAGCTGTGGTTGGGAAGCTGTGGTATTGAGGCCACAAGTGGGCCTCTTGGTCCTCAAGTGCAGTCCTTTGACTGAATCCAAACTTCACAGAACAAATGTGACCTTGAGGTCGCAGGTTCCCCACCCCTGAGGTACACAGTCATTTTGAGCTTGTGAGCCCATCAAAATGTCTGTTGTCTTCTTCAGAGCTCAAGCATCTATGGTGGTAGCTTCCCAACAAAGCCCTGGTCCTTCCAGTATACTTTGAAAGTAAAAGCAAGGTTGCTCTGGGCATATGCCAAGTGACAAGGGAAAGAAAAGAGCAGGCAATGCAGGGCTACTATTTTGAGCTTTTGTCTCTCTTAAAATTGTAGCCAGCAAACTGTAGTTAGGGATAGTGTGGCATTGTGGGTAGACTGATAAGTAAAAAATTAGTATCTCCTGAGTTCTGCCTCGGAGTCATTACTGACTCACTGGGTGACCTCCTGAGCAAATAAGTCTCTTTCTGTCTCGGTGTCACAGATTGTTCATCTGCAAGGTGATCAGATTAATACCTATTTCTAGCCTGTTTTACAAGGATTGGGGGATGGCTAGGACCTTGAAACTGTAGGCAAAGTTGGTATAAAAATTGTATTTCTTAATTCTTTTTTGATCATTCCTGTAATGTCTAAAGAAGAGAATACATATTCTGATGGACCTTTTAAGAATCTTAGATTATCTGGGGTGGCTAGGTGGCACAGTGAATAGAGCACTGGCCCTGGAGTCAGGAGGACCTGAGTTCAGTGTGTTAAGTGTCTGAGGCCTCAGACACTTAACACACATACTAGCTGTGTGACCTTGGGCCTCCAAAAAATTTAAAAAAAAAAAGAATCTTAGATTACTCAACTTTATTGATTCTTTAAAATATTCTTTGCTTTATAGCTATCTGGGGGGAGGGGGATTTAGGCAATGTTCAAAGCAAGATATCAATAAATTTTTTTTCAAAGAATCTCATATTACATCCTCATTTCATGAGTGGAAAGTGGAGACAGTTTCCTCAAATCTCAGATTTGAGAAGATGTCTTGATCTAAGATCAAGGAAGAAGGATCATTGTCTGAATCATAGCAGAATTGTAATATGGTAGACATTCAGCAGTTTGAGATGTTCAGGAGTGCCCTAGTTTCCCATATGACATTTGGCCCCCTTGCCTCCTTTTTTCCTTTCCAAGTGTCTAGCTTTATTATTAGTTTGTGGCACTTGTCCAAGGTCCACTTTTGAGAGTCAGCATGGTACTGTGGATAGAAGTTAGGAGAAACCTAGATCAGATTCCCCTTCTGACAGTACTGGGTGTGTACCCATGAGCACAATGCTTCTCTGCACCTCAGTTTCCTCATCTGGAAATAGAGATTAAAATGTCTAAATCATTAAGTCAGTCAGCAATCAACTGTTAAAGGCATACTTTCTGTCAAGAATGAATGAAACAATCTGTACTTGTAAAATAATTAAATACGACATATTTTGCAAGGGAAGGTACTAGCAATTGGAGAGAATCAGGAAAGATTACGTGCAGAAAACAGTGCCTGGGCTGCATCTTAAAGGAGAAGGACTCTGAGTCAGAAGCAAGCAGGGAATGCATTCCAGGTTTGGAGGATGTCTGGTGCAAAAGAAATGGAGTATTAATAAGTGGAACAGAGAGAAGGTCAGTTTGTCTGAAATAGTGTGGGAACGGGAGCAGTAGCCATTGAGGCAGGAAAGATTGGTTGAAGTCAGGTTATGAAGGGCATTAAAAGCTAAACAGAGGAGTTTCTGTTTTTATTCTGGAAGCAGTAGAAAGCCCTTAGAAATGGTTGATTTGGGGAGACACATGGTCATATTTACACTTGAGGCAAGGAGACCAATAAAGAGGTTGTCAGAATAATCTGTGTGAGGTGATGAGGCCTGAACCAAGGTGGTAACTGGGACTGGAGGAAAGGGAACAGATGAGAGAAATGCTATGAAAATAGAGATGGAAGGATTTGGATATGAGGATTAAAGGGGAATGAGTAGTTCAGGATAATGCTGAGGTTAGGAGGAACCTGAAACACCAAAGGATGGGAGTGTCTCTGCTAGTATTTGAGAGGAAAGAGATTATGTTCAGTTTTAGACCTCATGAGTTTAAGATGACTTCCAGGACATCCAGTATGAAATGTCCAGTAGGCAGTTGGTAATGAATGAAATTGGAATGAAGTTCAGGGGAGAAACTGGGGCTGGATGTATAGATCTGGGAGTTAACTGCTTGGAGATGATAGTTAAACCCTTGGAAGCTGTTGGAGTTACTGAGAAAATATAGAGGGAGAAGCAAAGAGGGCTCAGAAGTCTGGGGAACATCTAGAGTTGGGGGGCCAGGATCCAGGTGATTAATAAGTTGTCAAAGTAAACTATAATAGAGAATCCAAGCTGGAAGAGAACATGGAGATCATGTAGTCTAAAATCATTTTACAGACCAAGTCCTAGAGAACTGAGTGACTTCCTTGAGGTCACATGGCGAGTTCTTGCTCAGTTTTCCTGTTTCTCAGTGTGTTGCTCTTCCAACTGAAATACAGAAGAGTCCATGTTTATGTAACATGTACAGTTGCAGAGTGCTTTACTTGGTTTCCTTCATTTTTAACCTCACAGCGGACCTGTGAGGTCGGCAGTACACTGGTACCCCCATTTTGCAGTTGAGAACTGAGGCAGAGAGAGTTCGCACAGCTGTTACGTGACAGAGCTGGAACTTAACACAAATCCGGAGCTCTTTTTACTATACAGTGTTTTTTCTTTGTATGAGGGTTGTCTAGGTGGAACATACAGGTGACATGGGCATTTGGTTTTTCTAGCTTCTGTCAAGACATCCTTGGATTATTATTGAAATTAAAGAATCAGAGACAGAAGGGACCTTAGAGATCATCTAATTCAGCAGCCCCTCAGGGAAGAGGCTGAGAGAGGGTAAGTGACATGTTCAGGGTATCTTAGTGAGACAAAAGTGGGACCTAGACCTAACTTCTAGAAAATGCAGTTCACATGGATGGCATGGTGCTAATGTCCTTAGATGTCATGTTTGGTTCCCTAGATGCATGGTTTAAAATGCCTCCTTGTGGTATTGGTATCAAGAAATACTGTTCCTCATGTAGAAAAGGGCAAGGCGTCTTGCAGAGGGTTTGAGTTTTCTTTTTTAATTTAAGAGATTTATTTAACTTTAGGATGGAAAGAATATTCAGCAAGGGTCCAACATTGATTCAGTTTAGTGTAGCTTACCTGTCTTGTGTTGAGCATGCTATTTTACTGATCTTGAGAGCACTTCTGACTCTTTATATGATGGATTTTGTTTCTTAAGTCACTAGGATCCTATACCCCTTGGTTAGAGCATTATCCCTCTGGGCCACTTAAATATTTTTTTCTAATATATGTTTATGTCATTAAATATTTCCCAATTACATGCAAAAAAATTAACATTTATTTAAAATTTTGAGTTCCAAATTCCCTCACCCCTTGCCCCTCCTTGAAAAGGCAGTTTTATATCAATTATACATGTGAAGTCATGCAAAACGTTATTTCTGTGTTAAATATGTTGCAAAAGAAAACACAGACAAAAAGACAAAGTAAAAAAAAATTGTTTCAGTCCTCATTCAGAGTTCATCAGTTCACTTTCTAGAAGTGGATAACTGGACCAATTAAGTCTTGAGGATGGTTTCATTTATTTTTTTATTGAACAAAAATCTCTTTTCTTTACCTTCATTACCCTCTTCCCACTTGGGGAAAAAAGACAGAAAAAGAAAACCCCTTGTAACAAATATGAAGTCAATCAGGACAAATTTCTACATTCGTCATGTCCCAAAAATGTCTCATTCTGAACCCTGAGCCTATCACATCTCTTTTGGGAAGTAGGTAGCATGTTTCATCATGAGTCCCTTGGAATCTTGGTTGGTCATTGCATTGAGTTTGTAAGTCCCTCAAATTTGTTTTTCTTTGCAGTAATAATGTTATTGTATCAATTGTTCTCCTGGTTCTGCTTACTTTGCTCTGTATTAGTTCATAGGTTTCTCCAAAACTGTACCCTTCATTTCTGGAAGCGCAATAGTAGTATTCCATTACCTTCATATACTGAAATTTATTCTGCCATTCCCCGGCTGATGGGCACCATCTTAGTTCCTACTTCTCTGCTACTACAAAAAGAACTGCCATAAATATTTTTGTACATGTTTCCTTTTCTTTGATCCCTTTGAGGTATATATGCCTATGCTCAGTTTAATGACTTTTTGAGCATAGTTCCAAATTGCTTTCCAGAATAGCTTATGTGTCAGTTTACAGTCCTACTCTAGTGGTGTATTAATGCCCCCATTTCCCTGCATTACAACATTTGTCATTTTCCTATTTTGTTAACTTTGACATTCTGATGGGTGCAAGGTAGAACTCCAGAATTGCTTTAGTTTGCATTTCACTAATTATTAGTGATTTGGAACATTTAAAAAAAAATATGGTTGCTCATAGCTTGAATTTCTTCCTTAGCAGACTGCCTGTTTATATCTTTTGACCATTTATCAGTTGGGGAATGGTTCTCATTCTTGTAAATTTGAATTGGTTTGTTTTTGGAAACATTATATTTTGTGCTTTATTTCTTTGTTCATTGTGGTTGCAATTTTTGTGATACAGAATTTTGTTTTTTTCTCCTGGGTGGGATGGGAGAGTCTTTTTTTGATTTTTCTAAGAAGGCAGCCTAGTGTGATGGAAAGCTGAAGACCTTGCTTTTCCAATCCCAGATCATCCATTTGCTGCTGAACCTATCAGTTTTGTGACCTAATGTAAAAAACATTTCTCCTCTCTGAACCCTAATTATCTCAACTGATTCAGAGTTGCTCTTAATGATCTGTGATCTTTGAATGATAACAGAGTGGGAGAGCTGTTAAGAGTCCTGGAGAGAGAGAAGAGAATAAATAGTAGGCCAGGGAACTAGACTTTGATTCTTGACAAATCTTGTTAATGCTGTATTGATTCTACCAGGTTGATTCACTGTGCCTTTTAAGAGGTAGTGATTTATATTGGAGTTTTGGACTTGGATTTAGGAAGGATTTTCGTTTGACTCTTGCCTCTGACACTAACCTTGTGATCATGAGTAAGTCACTCTCTCTGAGCTTTAGTTTCTTCATCTGTAAAATGGGGGGCAGGTAATAATCACATCTACATGGGGAGGGGGAGAAGAGGGAGGAGGAAAAAATTTTGAAATCAAGAGATTATGAAACAATGTTGTAAACTAAAAGTAGATAAACAAATTTAATAAAATAAGATTGAAGGAAAAAATAATCACACCTACAGGTATATTGTATGTAGAAATCACTTTGTAAATCTTAAGTACATTTAAATGTTAGCTATTGTTGTCATCTTTCTACCTCCCCAACACACTTGGATCCTTCCCCTCATTTCTGGTCATATTGCTTCCACTTAAGTTGAGGTCTTCTTCTTCTTTTCCCTAGACTATTGCAATATTGACTTCCTTCTTATAAGCTTCTTACCTCTCCAATACATCCTCTACATAGATGTCAAAATAATTTCCCTAAAACAAGATGTCTGACCATTGGTTTAAAAAATACTCCATGGCTCCCTATTGCCTCTAAGTTAAAATAGACTCCTAAGCCTAACATTTAATACTATTTACAATCTGGGCCCAACATTATTTTTCCCTGAATTCATATTCTTCATACACTCTACATTTCTGGCCAAACTAGCCTGTTCCTTGAGCCTAGAATTTCATCTCGAGGCTCAGAATCTTTTTCCTAATTGCTCTCTTAGTCTGAGGTTTGGCATATACTCCTTCCTCAACTCTTAGCTTAGCTTCAAGGGTCAGCTCGTGGATTACCTCCTAGAGAACCTTTCCTGAACCCTTCCCTCCATGAGGGCTTTTTTTGGGTTTGTTTTATATTAGCTTTTTACTTATTTAATGATATTGTTGCTTTTGTTTTTACACCACAGTATTCTACCTGTCCTTGATTTCTTTTTTGTCACACAGAAGAGGTTATGTAGAGCCAAATATCTCACATGACAGCACATTCCCAATTCTGTGTCCTGAGGCCTCTTTTCTTTTGAGAGGAGGGAGATGTGTTTTGTTAGTTCTACAGGACTGAGATGTTCATTAGAGTTCCCCCTGCTTTTAAGTGTTGTTTACATTATTAGAGACCCTGTATGTTCACTTCTTTCTGCTTCTTTTACTCTGGATTACTTTATACAAGACTTTTCTTGTTTACTCTCAGTTCTTCATTTATTGTTTCTTTTTGTTTAGCTGTTACCCAGTTGAAGAGCACACTTTTTGTTTCCTTATTTGCTACCACAAAGAATGCTGCTATGAAACTTTGTTATATATAGGCCTTTTTTTTTTTTTGGTGTTGCCCTCCTTAGGATAAATGCCCAGAAGTGGGATTTGCTGGATCAAAGGTATGAACAGTTCAGTGACTTTTCTCAAATCTTGTCATTTGTGGGTATGGATTACCATAAAAAAGACATGTCTTTAAGGTACTCAGTCAAGACAATAGGAAACTGAAGATGTTCCTTTCTTTGCTTCTTTGTTTGTTCAGACATTTGCTTTGGACTTAAGCAGATTTTCTTATTAGCTAGTAGGCAGTGTCCCATGCAGTGGAGTACAGACTGTGGTGATTGTAGCCATCCTGCTCCCAGCTCCCCTTGAGCGAATCAATCTTTCCGAGTCCTATTCTTTACATCTGTAAAATAAAGAAGGTGGGGCTGGACCCTTTTAGCTCAAACATTTAGTTTGTAATTCTTAGCTTAATTTAGGATAAATTCCAATTGAAAAATATGCCTCATTGAAAAAGTAATGTTCACAGCCTCTGCTGTACATATAGTGTCATTAATTTGCTTCATTTTTCAGTTCTCCCCCATCTCTCCAAACCTCCTGGACTGTTTTTGTTGGGTAAACAGATGAGTAAGAGCTGGCTGTCTGGCATAGATTATAGTGCTTTTTAAAAACCCAAACCTAGGATTACATAAATTTGGCAGTTGGCTATAAGTAGCAGAGGACATCCAATTCTAGGTTGTGTCTGTCATGATGGTCCTTTTTAATTAACTGGTTTCTATGACAGTAAGTAAGAGTGTCTTAGGGATTGTTTTAAAGTTCTTACTTACCAAATAGTTTCAGTTAAAAATAACTTCTGCTGTGAAAATTGTGTTGCCTTGTGGGACAAACTTTATAATGTATTTTTGCCATATAGCAGTTTTGTGTCTTGGAGCCCCTTTGGCAGTCTGGTGAAACCTTATGAACCATTTCTCAGAATCTTGTTTTTAAATGCATAACATAAATACCTAAAAATAAATACATAAATACAGAATTACCAGGAAGGAAACCAGTGATATTGAAAGACAGAAAAATATTTTAAAATAACAAATTTAAGAACTCCAAGGTTAAGAAATCCTGCTCTCCAGATCATCTTGGATACCAAATCTTTGCAAGATAAGTGAAAAGGGGAACACAGGTACCCCTGCCACCCCATTTCCTTTCTAAAATCTATCTTCCCTGATTTTGTTTGTTGAAAAGCTTTTCAATTTTATGTCATCAAAATTGACCATCTTATTTTGTGATCACTTCTGTTTAGCTAGGAATCTCCTTTTTTTATGATGTAAAGGTTTTTGTGTTTAGGTTATATATTCATTTGGAGCTTATTGTGGTACATGGTATACTGTAAGATGTTGGTGTAGGCTTAATTTGCCAGGCTGCTTTGCAGTTTTCTTATCAATTTTGATTATCGAGGCCTAGTAGTTGATGTCCTTGGGTTTTAATTGAACACTATCATAGCTCCTGTGTTCCATTGCCCTTTTGGATTTTGTTTACCTAATCTACCAGCTTTTCTGATTTTTAGCCAACACCAAAATGGTTTTGATTACTACTTAATAATTTAAGATCTGGTAATGCTAGATCTCTTTCATTTCTATCTTCATTTTTCTCCCTGGGGTTACTGACCATTTGTTCTTCTAGATGAATGTTATTTTTGTCTAGCTTTGTAATAAAACTTGGTAGTTTGACATGGTACTAACTCTGTAAATTATTTAAGCAGCATTATCATTTTAAAAAAATTACCATGGCCCAACCATGAACTATTTATTAATGTCACCAGTTATTTCTTTTCCTTTTATTTCTGTAAAGAGAATTATGGTATATTCATATAAGTCTTGAACTCATCTTTCTAAGTGGACTCCCAAGACATTTTATGTTTGTTAGTTGTTTTGAATGTTTTCTTTCCTATCTCCTGCTGTATTTTGTTTGTAATAAACAGAAAGACAAATGCTTTAGGAGTGTGTATGTTTATTTTAAGCTTGCTGATTTACTGAAGTTACTGTTTTCAGTTAATTTTTTAGTTATCCCAGAACATCCTCTTATATCTTTTGCAGATAGCAGTAATTTTTCATCCTCTGCCTTATGCTTATTCTAGTAGAATTATATAAAATAATATTGGTGAAAGCAGACATCCTTGCTACTGATTATATTGGAAAAACTAGTGTTTCTCCATTACAAATAATACTGATTCCTGATTTTAGATATATGATATAGGGTTAAGGAAAGATCTTTTTATTTGCTTTTTAGTGTTTCTGAAGGATCCTTAAAAATACTTGTCTTTGTTCTTATGAGCCTGAAAAAAATGATGTATATGTACATTTTCCATAAGGTTTGTGGTTATTTTAATATATCATTCTCTCCATTTCTGACATATCAGATGTAATTTTTAACAACTTATAAATGAAATTCACTTAATCACGAAGTCTGTATATATTTTATGATGTAGCTACTTGTTTTTTCCATTTATTTTTAAGTGAGGCTCTATGGTAGCAAGTCATGAAAGACCTAACTCTGAAGAATTAAAGTTGAGACATTTTAAAGGAAATGGAGAGGCCCCTGCTGGAAAAGCTCAGTTAGCAATGTAGAACCAATGTAGAATTGCACCAGAGAAGTGGTGTAAAGTAGAGGTGTCAGATGCCAGCCTGCAAAACCTCCGGAGTGCAGCCCACACTTAGATTAAAATGTAGTTGGGAAATGATTAAATACATAATGAAAGATGGGTAATGTTAACATGTGGTCTTCTAAGTCAGTAGGGCTGCAGGGATCATTTCTATTTTGAGTTTGAAACCACTGATGTAAAGGTTGGCTTTATAGAAGGATCATAGATTTAGAACTGGAAGGCATCTCAGAAGCCTAGATCTAGTCTAGTCCTTTCAATCTACAGATGAGGAAAATGAGGATATTTTCAGATATGCAAAAAAATTATTTAACTGATAGACAATCCAGGTAATCCTTTGGTATCCACAAAAGCTGTGCAAGAGGACTTCTAGTTTATTAGGTGAAACCCCCCCCCCCCCCCATGAAGGATTTACAGGAGGACATAGAAAGAGCTGCAGAGAATAAGAAGGTATACTTGGGTTGCCATCTGCATGTTCGGAGGGAGTACCCAAATTAACAAGACAGTAGATCCATCAGTGCCTCATTTACTTACATTTTATTCCTTTGAACATTAAAATCATAGAACTTTGGAACTAGAAGGAGTCTCAGAAATTTAGTCCCATCTTCCTCTTTCTTGGGGAAAGAAATTGAGATTCAAAAAGGGGAAATCACTTGCCTATTAAGGTCACACACATTGAGGTAGTGACTGAGGCAAGACTTGGAACTCGGGTTTCTTGAAGCCTAGCTCAGTACTTTTTCTGTTTTTCCCCAGCACTTTTTCCATACCTGAAATGAAAATCAAAAAGAGTGCTTTTTGGTTCTCCCTAATTCCCGATGTTGCTTTAAAAATTACTGTTAGAAATTTAACATTAAACACCAGTACAACCAACCTTACTTGTGTAATAATGATTTACATTTAAATTAAGTTAAATTAATGCCTTAAGTATGATAACTTTTTTTTTTCAGTTCCTTCCTTTAAGTACCCATCAGAATTATCCATTATCTCAAAGTTTCCAGGACCTTAGTGGCCAACCTATACGGAAAAAACAATCCTCACTTAATATTATTCAGCAAGTGATCATCCAGCCTGAGGCAGCCCATTCTACTTTTGGACAGCCCTAATTTTAAAGAAATATTTCTTTACATCAAGGCTAATTTTCCCTTTTTGCAGCACCCATTCGTGGTTCCTAGCTCATTCTCGTTCACTTTTTAAAAAAATAGTAAATGTTATGTTAATAAGTCTTTTCCCCCCCAACAAGTACAGCTATAAAAATTTCCTCAGATAATCTTACAAAGAGTCATTCAACAAATTATCATAACTATCTGTAACATGACCACATGGTGCTGGCATCCTTCAAATAAAGTTACACATCAGTTTAAAATATATACATATATTACAAATTTGCAAGTATTTTAAATCACCCAAGTTTTTCTGTAGCATAGAGTCGAGAGAAGAAAGGGCAGTCCACATTCATGATGTGAAGATGAAATGATTTCATTCAATTTCAGTCCTTGCTCATATTCTAAGGATAACCATAGTAATAAGACCTAGAACGTAAGCAGCTACTAATTTCTGATTCACACTTAAGTGGAAGTAGTGAGGCACTAGAGATTCCACTTCTCCCAGTGTGGGCAGCATCAGAGCTGCAATGCATACTATTCCCAGGAAGACAGTTAATAAACTCGGTCCCGAAGAGACAGCCCTATTTTCCGTCTGACACAGCATCTGCTCAAAAAAGACACTCTCTGCTAAGTGCTCCTTTAGCCTTTTCTCCTCCTCTTCCTTTCGTTGTTCTTTGGCCGATGGCAGGAGGGTCGCAATGATTTCTTTGCGTCCTAAAGCCTTCCTCTGGCTTTGTTCCGAAACTTGAAGACGGAATTTGTCTATTACATCATAGTGACAGGGCCGGACATCTCTGTGACGAATGACGATGTCCACGCAGCACTTGGGCTTCACTGCACCCGCGGCGTCCACGACCACGTACTTGTTGGGGGTGGTGCACAGCACTTTGAACTTTAAGGCAAACTCGTAGGGATTGTACAGAGTCAGCACCTGCTTGTGGGTGGACTGGTCGTCTGCATAAAAGATCAGCTCCGTAGGAAACACGAACACGGGAAGATTGCCTTCCCCTAACTCGGGCTGCCGTGCTGGCTGCTGCATTGGCGCGGAGCCCCTGGCCGCCGCCGCCCTACCGCGGCTCGCCGCCACTCGCGAGTCTTTTTCAGTTAAAAACCCCAGAGCATTTTTCCAGTCTTCCTTGACGACGGACCGAACGCGGCTCCTTGGGCTCGGTCCCTCCCCTTGCGAGCGCGGGGACTACGACGCTTCCCTCCCCCAGTCCTTTGTCACCGACTGGGGCTGCGCTGGCTGCCGGGATACGGGAGGACTCCGCGGCGGAGGCGGAGGCGGCGGCGGCGGCAGCGCAGCGCTGCGTAGCGGCTCTTTGGGCGGAGCTACTGTCCTGGGAGCGCCGCGGGAGCCTGGGCCGCAGGAGGGCGGGCGGCGAGGGGAGGGGCCTCTGCAACGCTCCGCCCCCGCCGCTGTTCGCCTGGCCCTGCTTTTTTCCTCTGCCCTGCATTATTGGCAGGTTTTCTTGTATTCTTAGGAGTCCCTTTTAAATGCTTTTCGGTATTTCATTTCGTTAACGTATTTGACTGGATGGACCCGTGATAATGATTTTTATGTATTTCAGTTTCACCATTTCCCCGGACAGATTTTTAGGTTACATCCATCTTTAAATTCACAAGCACTGAGGCCAGTGGTGGTGGGGATGCAGGGCCACCTTGTTATCTGAGAGAGTTGGGCTTAGATATCACCTGTGACACCTGTGTTGTATGACCGTGGTGGGGGCCAGTCCCGCAACACTTTGAAGACAGAATTATTAAGCTCCCTCATCGTGCCGGGCACTGTGCTAGGGAAACGCTGGGGAGGGCAGTAAGATGTAAAGAGATGGAGGAGGTCGGAGGGGCCAGGTTGTAGAGGGCTAAACCAAAGGAGGGCTTTTTATTTGATCCTGGAGGTGATAGGGAGCCACTGGGGTTAATTGAATAGGGGGAGGTCTTCACCTTAGGAAGATTATTAATTTGATAGCTGAGTGGGGAGAAACATGAGGCAGGCAGACCCACCAGTAGACATTTTTTGTAGTCCAGGTGTGAAATAATGAGGGTTTTTTTCAGGGTATTGGCAGTGTCAGTGGAGAGAAGGGGGCATATGCAAGAGATGTGGACAGGACTTGGGAAGGGATGGCATATGGAGGAGGTGAGAAATAGAAGATGACACTTAGGTTGCAGTGCCAATCTGTATTGCCGGAAAGTTTCTTCACTGGGAAGTTGCTACACCAGTGAAATCATGGGTGTGGGGGAGGGGAAGAGATGAAAATCTTTGAAGAGTTTTCGGGATTTTTTTTTCTCAACAGTGGATTTTTTTGGGTCAAAGAATATGATTATCTTTTCTAATAAATTTATTATTTCTAACTTTATTTTCTTTTTAAAATTTTGAGTTCCAAATTCTGTCTCCCACCTCTTCTCCACCCACTGAGAGGGCAAGCAAAAATGTTATCAGTTGTGCATGTGAAATCATGCAAAAATATTTATAAATTAGCCATATTGCAAAAAGAGAAGCACTAAAAATAAAGTGAGAAAATTATACCTCAATTTGCACTCAAAAGTTGATCAGTTTTCTCTGGAGGTGGAGAGCGTTTTTTCCTCATGAGGAATTGTCTTGGATCATTAGAGTAGCCAAGTCTTTCACAGTTGATCAGTGTTACAACATTGCTCTTACTGTGCACAGTGATCTACAGATTCTCATCTCACTTTGCATTTCATATAAATATTGGTGTGTTCTTTTTGAAAACGGCTACCTTCTTCACTTCTTGTAGCACAATAGTATTCTATCACAGTCACATGCCACAACTTGTTCAACCATTCCCCAATTGATGAGCGTCTCCTTGGCTTCCATTTCTTTACCACCACCAAAAAACCTGCTGTAAATATTTTTGTGCAATAGGTCCTTTTTGATCTCTTTGAGGTACAAACCTAGTAATGGTATTGCTGGGTCAAAAGGCATGCAGGGTTTTTTATAACCCTTTGAGCATAGTTCCAAATTGGTCTCCAGAATGATTGTACTAATTCATAATTCCACCAAGTTTATTAGTGTACCTGTTTTCGCTTATCCCTTTCAATAATTGTCATTTGAGATAACCGGTGATGTGATACTCCAGAGTTGTTTTAATTTGCATTTCTCTAATCAGTAGTGGTTTAGAGCATTTTTTCATATGAGGATTGATAGCCTTTGATTTCTTTTTGTGAAAGCTTTCTTTGTGTATCATTTGTCAATTGGGGGTGGCTCTTATTTTTATAAATTGGAGATTTGAGAATATTTGAGAAATGAGGCCTTTATCAGAGGAACCTCCTGTAAAATTTTTTGGTGTTATTTCACTGTGGTGGTCCTTTTTATATTTTTTGATATTTTGTTTTTTCCCCCAATTACCTGTAAAAATTTTTAACATTCCTTGAGTTCCATATTCTATCCCTCCTTCCCCTATCCCCTCCCTGAGATGATAAGCAGTCTGATATAGGTTATACAGTGCAATCATGGAAAATATTTCCATATTAGTAATTTTGTGGGGGGAAAAACTCAAAAGAAAAAAAGAAAGTGAAAAGTTGTAGGTTTTGGTCCATATTTAGACGCCATCAGTTCTTTCTCTGGAGGTGGGATAGCATTTTGAGTCTTTTGGAATTGTCTTGGATTGTATTGCTGAGAATAGCTAAATTGTTCATTGCACAATATTTCTGTTACTATATATGGTGATCTCCTGGTTCTGTTCACTTTATTCTCTATCAGATCATGTAAGTCTTTCCAGGTTTTTCTGAAATCATTCTGCTCATTATTACTTATGGCACAGTAATATTTCATTACAATCGTCGATGTGGTACCTTTTAGTAAAATATAGTTTACTTGATTATCCCTTTTAATTAGGTCTATTTTTGCTTTTGCTTTTTCTGAGGTCATGGTTACTTTCTCTGGGTTTTTACTTTGGCTGAAGCATGATAAATTCCAACCCTTAATTTGAACTCTGTGTATGTCTTTGTTTCATATGTCTCTCTTGTAAACAACATTGTTGGATTCTGTTTTCTAATTCAGTCTTATGTCAGCTTCTGTTTTATGGGTAAGCTCATCCCATTCACATTCACAGTTACGATTACTGTGTATATCCTCCCATCCTATTTTATCTTTCTGTTTTTCTCCTGTCCCTTCTCAAAGGTCTGCTTTGCTTTTGACCATTGCCTTCCTAAATTTATCCTCCCTTTTGTCATTTCCCCTCCCAGTATCTCTTATCCCTTTTCCCTTCTGTTGAATCAGATAGATTTCTACACCAAACTCTTATGTGTATATGTGTGTGTGTTTATGTATGTATGTATGTGTATGCTTTCTCTTTGAACCAATTCCAATGAGAACGGATTTGAAACATCACTCACCCCTCACTCCTTTTACCCCTCCAGTGTAAAAGCTCTTCTTTGCATGCCTCTTTTATATGAGAAAGTTTTCCCTTTCTCTCAGTACATCCTTCTTTCGCTTTCTTTTTTTTTAAAGGAGATCATCTCTTCCTAATTGCAGTAGGGGTAGAGGTGGGGTTGGGGTTGAGTGTCCCAGGCTTCAGGGATTTTATATAGCTGTTTTCAAATTTCCAGCTCTTCCAAGGTGGTATGTTCAAAGGAGAGGTGTTTTCTCTTCTCCTGGCCTGTACTCTGGTATGAGTGGTCCCAAGCACTCTTTTCTGCCTTAGAACTGTGAGGAGGATTCCCTCTCTATCATTGCCACAAGCTCCTCCATGCCAGCTTTCCTCCTCACCCCAGGACTGTGACCCAGATCTAAGCAGGCTAAAGCAAGAGATTCTTCTTTCAAAGCCAGCAGAGATCCCTACAATAGTCCTCTGAGGATCAGCGGCTCAATTCCCCCAAGCTCTTTGGGCCAGGAATGCTGCAAGCAGTTGCTGTGGCTATTGCCACAGTCACTGCAGTTGTTGCCACCTCTGCTTCCCCGAGATCCTATGGAGTTTTCCCACTGACTTTCTATACTGTCTTTGGTGTTGGTGGGTTGAGAAGTCTGGAAACGGCCATAACTGCCAGTGATTCAGTCTCCTGAGGCCTGCTCCAGTCCCACAGTGGGCTGCAGTCTGCTCCCAACCTGTGTAATAGACCCTTCCTGCCCGCCTTCCAGGCTGTCTTAGGCTGGAGATGTTTCACGCTGCCATTTTGTGGGTTCTGTAGCTCTAGAATATGTTTAGTTGGTTTTTTTACACGTATTTGGAGGGATTTGGTGGTGAGCTCAAGCAAGTCCCCGCTTTTACTCTGCCATCTTGGCTATGCCCCCATGTCATTATTTTTTTGCTCATTCCTATCATCCCTCCCCCATCCTCTTCCCCCTGAGGGAGAGTGGGTATGATGTGGTGTCTCTAAGTTGTATTAATTTGCATCTCTTTATTATTGAGATTGCGCATTTTCAAGTGATTATTAACAATGCTGCCTCTTAAAATTGCACATTCATGGCTTTTTAGTGATTTATCTGCTGTGTACAGGGGTTTGTTGCTACTGTATCTTTTTAACAGTTCCTTATACATTTTATTTCTTATCTCTGACCTGTGATTGCATTGTTTTAGGGAACTCCAAAGGAGGAAAACTCTCCAAAGAATGCAAATAGGCACTTCCTCTGCAAAATAGAGGGTAACCTGGGCCCCTAAAATAAGTAACTTGCCCTCAGGGCCACATACTCAACATATGTCCAAGGTGCTCCTTGAACTCTGGTTGTTCTGATGTCAAGGCTGGCTTTTTTTATCCCCAAACACCATGCTGCTACTTCTCTCTTTGTATTTTTTAGTTGCCAAATTGTCACATTTGTCATAAATACTTTCATTCTCCTTATTTTTCATGTTTTCCTTCTCTCTGATTCAGCTGCTCCTATCAAAAGGCATTTCTGAATGTAAAGCGTGTTTTAGCCTTTCTAGGGCAAAGATTTAAAATACTAGCAGCTGGCTATTTTCCATTGGGCACACAGAAGGGGGAAGACTTTAATACAGGAGTTACAACTTTTTTTTTTTTGAGTGAAAGTTGTCTTCTTTGAAGCCTTAAGACTCTACTGGAGACACCAGTGAAATCAGTGAGCCTCAGAGAGAAAGGGCTTAAGTATTGTTCATTCTCCTTACTCCAGTTGGGAATCTTGGGAGGGAGAAGAGGGAAAGGGGTGTCCCAAGTTTAATTGCTCTGAAAGACCTATCAGGTAAAGGTACGTAAGATCTTTAATTCAGACCCCCTCCTAATTGAGGACATTGCCTTGAATTTCTAACCATTCTGTCTTTGCTCTCTGGTCTCCTCCTTCTCCCGTCTTTGTCCCTTTCTAACTCTAGCTGACTCTTCCCTTCATCCCTTCTGATCTTGTCCCCATCACTATCTTTGCCTTTCTCAGTCCAAAGTTTCTAGCAGCTTTGTGCCCTCCCTCCCTTCTTTCCTGGGATGTTGCCCAGAAAGGCATGATGGGTAGTCCCTGCTGTTTTCCCCCTCCCCTTCCCACCAGTGTGAATGCCCTGCTTTTGTCCTCTAGAGGGGCTGCTCTGCACACAACACACATTGAAAATTAGGACCCCGGCCTAGGAGCTGGGTTGTGATTTCTGCTGCCAAAGCACAAAAGCTGCATTAAACAAAAGGGGGTCTTGTTGGCATCAGTTCAGCTGGAAATGGTGAAAAGAAAAGCAAATTGGAAAAGAAACAGCGCATTCTAGCCTGGGAACGGAAATCAAATGACAAACTCTTCCTTGCCTTCAAATTCCCAGGGCAAGGGAAAAAATTGTGTTTGCAAAGTTACTTTTAAATGTTCTTCACACCCCCCTGCATAAGACTCTCGAATTTGACATAGTTATCGATTCATCTCTTTCCAGTGTCTAAGCCCAGATTTTCTGCACAAAGATAGGGCTGAAGTCATATGTTGAGGAGAAAGCAGTTCTGATATTTGCAGAAAGTCTTTATTGTGGTTAAAGGGCTAGATGAGCAGGTCCTTCTGTCTTTTTTCCTCTCTTTGGAGAAGCCAGGACCATGCAGGAAATAAGAAAATGCTATAGAAAAAACAAGCAGCCTCATTCATTTTCATATTGGTTCCAGAACAGGGGTGACCCTCTGGGCCCTTTCTGATCTGTCCCCTTTGATTTCCTCCATTTGAGGGCAGGTACTAGGTAATGTTGCTCGGGCCACAGTTGTGGCATCCTAGAACTTTCTTTCAGTAAGAGGCAGCCATAGTGGTTAATCAGCATTTCAAAAGGTCTTAATGATAACTTAGTCTAAAGCACAAGGCTCCAGTTAAACAGGAAGTACTCCCTCCTCACCCTATATCTCTTCTTGGTCCTTTTCCATAAGTCCACATTTCCCTACTATATTTTACCATCTTCCTTTCCCCTTATATACTTCTCTCATGATCTCTTATGTGTGTGGCCATCATTCTGTATATAATTCTTTTCTCTCTATTCTGTCTTCTCTCCTTTCCTCCTCCCTTTCTCTCTGTCAGTTTCTTTTCTCCTCTCTCCCTGTTCTTTGTCCCTTTTCTCTTTGAATTATAGATTTAGAGGTGGAATGAACCTCAGAGATCACATCTGGTCTAATTCCCTCAGTTTGCAGATAAGAAAACTGAGGCCCAAGGACTGACTTGCCCAAGAACACATATTTAGTAAGGTTTACAGGCAGGATTTGTGCCTCTGGCTTTAGAATTAGTGCTGTGTCTCTGCCTTCTTCACTCCTTTCTGTCTTAGTGTTCTTCTGCTATCCTTTCCTCTGTCCCCCCGCCCACTCTCTCTTAAAGTCCCTGCCTTCCTCACCCTTTCTCTATCATCACCGTCTCTCCTTTTCTTTCCTTTTCTCCTTTTTCCTTCAGTTCTCTCTGTTTCTTTTGAATATTAAGGTTTATTGTTTAATGAATAGGGTCCTGGATCTGGAATCTAGAAGTTGGGTTCAAATCTGCTCCTTACTATTTATTCATTGATAACACCATCTCTCAACAAGTAAGCATTTCACTTATATGGCACTGTCCTAAAAAAAACAAGTACCTTTCCTCAAGGAGGCTGTAGTCTTACCAAGGGAGACAAAAAAGTACTATAAGACTGTACTGTCGCTTCAAGTTATTATCAGGAGGGAGGTACTAGAAACGGACTCAGAGAAGGTTTCATGGAAGAAGTGCCTTTTAAAGGAAACTAGAGATTCCAGGAAGTACAGTTTAGGAGGTAGTGCATTTCGGGCATAGAAACAAGCCTCTGCAAAAAAAGACATGGAATATCTTCTGGAAGGAACTGCAGTGCTGGTCTGGCTGAGTTGGAGAGTAATGAATGTGGAAACCTAGAATGAAGCCAGATCATCGGGGCTTTAAATGACATAGGAGTTTGTATTTGATCCTAGAGGTAATAGTGAGCTGGTAGAGTCTGAATAGGGGAGTGACATGAGAAGACCCGTGTTTTAGAAATATCACTTTGGCTGCTGTAGGGAGGATTGATTGTAGAGGGCAGAGATTTGCCAGGAAGACCAATTAGGGGGCTACTGAAACATCCAGGAGAGAGGTAATGAGCTGAATTAGGGCAGTAGCCTTGTGAGTGGGCCAGTTTAAATGGTCTCACTTATTCTTTGGGCCTTGGTTAAACCAGAATATCACTTGTACTAGCTTGCAAGGTTGTTAAATGAGGCTTAAGTTAGATAATATGTATATAAACCACTTTGTAAGCCTAAAAGCTATAAATAAATGCAGCTATTTTTTTTAAAATGCCTTTTATTTTTTCATCAAACATTCCCCAATTAAATAAAAAAATTTACTACTCATTTTTTAAGATTTTGAGTTCCAAATTCTCCCCCCCTCTCCCCCATGTACACAGATTTCACTTTTTATGAGAGTTTTGTTTTGGGAGCTTTAGAGTCTCATCTATCCTTTCTGTATATCCCTATACATAGGAGGCCATTTCCAGTTGTCCTGATGAACATCTGGTCACTGGATCCAGATGGCTCTGGATGAGAAAGTGAGGCTGGTGACCTTGCACAGCCCTCCTCACTCAAATCCAAGTCAACTGCAAGTCATGTCCTCATCTCCCTGATGTCAGTCCTCTTCAAGAACAAAGGACAAAACAACAACAATAACAGCAACTTATACACATATTAAATATTCTCACAGCAAAATCTCACAGTCCAGTAGAACAAATTCCCACTTTGGCCATATCCAAAAATGCATGTCTTATTCTGGCTTTTAAGCCAATTACCTCTCTGACAGGAGGTTGGTGATGTTCTTTGGAATTGGGACAGGCAGGCAGGTGGTTCAGTGCGATGGAGAAGATACTAGGCCTGGGGTCAGAAAGACCTGAGATCAGATCTAACTGTAGACACTTTTTAGCTATGTGACCCTGGGGCTCTTCTATAAAATGGGAATAATTTACATTTTACCTCCCTTGGTAGTTGTGAATATAAAATGAGATAATTAGCTATGTCATATGGCGTCAGCCAGATCCAGGTCCTGAGGAAAAGTCAAAGGTTGAGAGGGGCAGGTACCTAAGGAGGCTTAGAATAGAGGCTTTCATGTATGACTTTGTGCACCAAGAAAAAATAAAGATCTGAGTGACTTTCCTTGAGGGACCTATCTAGGCCAGTATCAGTTTTTACAGTGTTACTAAAACTGTAGCAGATTCCTTGTGGTTTCTTCTTTCTTCCCTATCCTTTGTAAAACAAACTTTTTTTTTTGCAATTGTAAGTAAGAACACTTTTTTAACACTTGTTTTTAAAATTTTTTTATTTCCAAATTCCCTCCCTGTCTCCTTCCCCCTGCACTTTCCTTGAGAAGGCAAGCAGTTTGATATAAATTATGCATGTGGGGTCATGCAAAACATATCTCCAGAGTCCCCTCAAGAACAAGAAGAGTAAAATAACAAGTATGCTCCAGGCCCCATCAGTTCATTCTCTGGAGGTAGATGGCAGAAATAAATCCCTTGGAGACCCTTCACAACTTTTGGTGCCAGGATGGCAGAGTAAAGAAGGAAGGAGCCTTCTGAAGCCCTCTTAAATTCTCCTCCAAACAACCAGAAAACCTCCTCAGAATTTTATCTAGGAACAGGAAAGCAGCTTATCAGCACAAGGGAAAGGTCTGTCTCACTGGGGTGAAAGGGGATCAAGGTTCAAGAGCAACAGCCGTAGGAACAGCAGCCAGCCTCACAGCTGAGCCTGCAGCAGGGCTCCAAGCTTGGGACAAACCACCAGTAGGTGCTCGGGTCCCCATCCCAGCAACTTCTACCCCCAATACAAACCAGTAAGGCCTTGACCACATTGCTGACCAGCAGGGAAGCCCAGCCCTAGGGCTAGCCCCAGTGGCTTACCAGCAGAGAGACCTTGTTTCCATAGCAACCCAGCAACAAGGCCCCACCCCTGCAACGGGCTAACAGGGAGGCCCCACCCCCAAGTACTAGCCAGAAGGGAAGCATATCCTCCAGAGAAAGCAAGCATCTAAGCCCTGAAGCCACAGTGAAAGCCAGCAGTAAGACCCAGAACCCCAGTGCAAAAAGCTTGGAATAGTGCAGGACCAGAGCCCAACTCTCACATAAAAACACCAAGTCACCAAAAAAAAAAAAATGAACAAAAAACAAACAAACAAAAAAAGATTAATGGTAGAAAGTTACTATGGTGATAGGGAGGATCAAGGCATAAACTTAGAAGACAATAGTGTCAATATGGCTACATGTATGTGAAGCCTCAAAGAAAAATCTAATTTAGTTTCAGGCCCAAAATGAATGCCTAGAAGAGCTTAAAAAAGATTTTCAAGAAACAAATTAGAAAAGTAGAAGAAAAATTGGGGGAAAAATGAGAGTAATGCAAGAGAATTGTGAAAAAAAAAGTCAGTAGCATGGGGAAAAATATACAAAAATTTACTGAGGAAGATAACTCCCTAAAAAACTAGAATTGGCCATATGGAAAAGGAAGTACAAAAACTCACTGAAGAAAATGATTCCTTAAAAATTAGAATTGAATAAGTGGAAACTAATGACTTTATGAGACCTCAAGATACAGTAAAATAAAAAAGGACTAATGATTAAGCATACTGGCTGTTTCCAGAGAAAGAACTGATATTGATGGAATATAGACTGAAGCATGCTATTTTCCACTTTCTTTTTTCCCCTCTTATTCGGGTCTTGCACAAAATGACTAAAGAAAATGTTTTACATAAGTGCACCATGTATATAACCTATATCTGGTTGCATGTTGTCTTGGGGAGGTGGGGAAGGAAGGGAAGGAGGAAGGGATAGAATTTGAAACTCAAACAGTGTAAATAAAAATGTTTAAAATTGGGGGAAAAAGAAATTAGTCCTTTGGAATTGTCTTGAGTCAATGTATTGCTGAGACTGGCTAAGTCATTCACAGTTGAGTATCATAATATTGCTGATAGTGTGTACACTTTTCTGCTCTCAGTTTTCATTAGTTCGTAGAAATCTCAGGTTTTTCTGAAGCCATCTTGCTCATTATTTCTTATAACACAGTAACGATCATAAACCACAGCTTGTTCAGCCATTCCTTAGTTGATGGGCATCCCTTTTTTCCCCCAATTCTTTGCCACCACAGAAAGAGCTGCTATATTTTTGTACATATAGACCTTTTTCCTTTTTTTTTCTTCCCTATATCTTTGGAATTACAGACCTAGTAGTGATATTGCTGGGTCAAAGGACATGCGCTTTTTATAGCCTCTTGGACATTTTTCAGGTGGGGGTTGCAAAAGGATTAATTCAAGCTTGCTCTGCAGAAAATAGAAAACAAAACTTCCTAACAAGTGTAGCTGTCCCAAAATGGAATGTGAGAGTTGCTGTGGGAAAGGGTGGGTTCCCTTTTCATTAGAGATTTTCAAGCAGAGACTGGGTGGTCACTTGTTAAGGCTGTTGTCTAGTAGTAATTCCTTTTATATACGGGTTCCTGTCTTTTGGGGGTTGAACCAGATGGCTATTAAATGGAGGTCCCTTCTGGTTGTAAAAATTCTGTGATTCTGTGACTACCAATTCTTGAGCTACTAGAGAACAATCCAAACATTTATTTAAGTTCTAACTTGTGTTGTGTAGAGATAGGAGGTCATAGAAAGAAGTGATCAGTGGAATTCTCTCTAGGTCTTAGTTGCCCCATCTGTAAAATGGGGAATAATGCCTTTCCTACCTGAAGGCAGGGGGCTGACCAGATGATTTTATGAGGGTCTTTTCATAAAGTCTATGATGCTGTGACATTTTTTCAGTTTAGATCTAGAGCTAGTGAGTCCAACCACTCCATTTTACAGATGAGGAAACAGGCCCAGAGGGGGAAGAGGAAGGGAAGAAAAAAGTTACATAAGTAGCAGAACTAGGACTTTAATAAGTACTCTCTCCAGTTCAGCTCTGGCCTCCGTTGTTATCATCCAGAGAGTTCTTAGAATTATAGAATTTTAAAACAGATGGTTCCTTAGTGATCCCTCTTATTTGACAAATGAGGAAAGTGAGACTTAGAGAGGGAACATAAGTAAACCAGGTCACACAGCTTGTTAGTGTCAGAGAAGGAACTAGAATTCAGGCTTTCTGATTTTTGGTCTACTGTTGTTTCTATTAATATCAAGGTAAACAAATGAAATAATGTATTTAAAGTGCAGTCTACATATTAGTTGCTACTGTACTGCTACTGCTACACAGTTGTTTAATAACTGCCTATTTGTGCCTGACTAACCCTTTGCCAGGTGAAATAGCTGAAACAGCTAAGCAGACATGTTTTGTCTATGAGCCGGCATATCTTCTGTACTGAACGGCTTCTTGCTGCTGCTTTTCTTATTTCCTCCAGAATTCTTTATTTTTGTTAATGTTGTATCTAGGAGTCAGCTTTGACTATTCTTTTGCCTTATGTTCCATATCCAGTTACTGGCCAATTCCTATCCTTTGTCCCTATGTGGTGATTTTCATATTGTCTCCTCTCTGTTCCCGGGGCCTTGACCTTAGACCAGACAATCATTTATTCCATTTCGATAACTGCTTAAATAGTCTTCATACCCCATTTCTTTCCCTCCTTTATACCCTTTGTGCCACCTCTAGATCAGTCTTCCTAATGTTGAGACCTGATCACATCATTATGTTAAAAAATCCTTAATGTTTTCTCATTGTTCACCAAATAAAGTCTGAGTTCCTTGTCCTGCCATTTAAGGCCTTCAATGATATGGCCTCAGCCCACCTTTTCAGACTTATCTGGAAAGATTCTCATACTTCCTATATTTCAGCCACTTGGTAGTTGTACTGGTTATTTTCCGGAATCGATCCATGCTTTGCTGGCTCCTTTGTTCATGCTGCTTTTTTTGCCTGAAATAGCTCTCTCTCAGTTGTGTGATCTCCTTCTGTAGAAATCCCACCTTGTCCTTGTCCTTCATGATGTGATCTTTCCTGACCAGCACAACCCCTTTCCTGCTCTCATTTGACACTTACTATATTTTGCCTTAAAGTTGTAAGAAGAGGCTGTGGAAAGAGTCTGAGTCATAGGATCTAGAACTGAAAGAGATCTGAGAGATCATCTAGTAGCCCAGCCCTCTGTTTATATAAAAGAGGAAGCTGAGTCACAGAGAAGTCAATCAGTTCAGATCTATACTGTCCTCTCCAGCCTTTCCTTGTAGAGCTTCAGCTTTGGCTCACCCCCACCATCCCCTTGTTCCTATACACATGCTCCTGAATCACAAAACCTTGCTGACCAGGTCTCCTGCAAATCTGTTACATAACCTCAACTGGGTCCTCAGTGCTAGAAGGCAACCTTGTGCACCTCCCCAATTAACCTACTCTTCTGCTGACCACGGTGGCTCTTCTGAACCCTTTTATCCCTCCTCAGACCTCCCATAACTCCCTCCTTTTACCTTCTCACCTGAGAACCTTGTCTCTAGTTTGAGGTCATTTACTGAGAGCTCCCTTCTTGTTAATCAGCTGCCTTCTGCCACTATCTGCTTCATCTCTTTCTTATGTGAAGAGATTGTTCTTCTTGCCAAGGCTAACCCCTTTGTGTATACAGGCGATCCCATCCCATCCCATCTTCTCCAGAGCACTGCCCCCTGTAGGATCCTCACTCTCACTTCTCTTCAGGCTTTTTCTCTATGCTTGTAAATGACCATGTCTTTCCTCCCCATGCCCACTGTCATCTCACTTCTCTGTTTTTTGTGGCTAAACTCCTTGAGAAGACCAGCTTCATTCTTTTCTTAACTCCACCCAACCAGCACCGACTTTTCTCACCATAGTTACTAATGTTCTCTTAAATTGCTGCCTCTAATGACCTTTTCCCAATCCTCATCCTTCTTGACCTTTTTGCAGCCTTTGACACTGTCGATCAAATGTTCAAGACACTACTGTCTCCTCATTCTCCTACTTGTCTTCTACCTGTCCGATCACTTCTTCTCCGTCTCCTTTGCTGGATTCTCATCCTAGAGTACTGTCTTAGTTATAGGTGCCATCCTTGACTCCTCATTCTTTTTTTTGCTTTTTGGAGGGGGGTGGCAGGGCAATTGGAGTTAAGTGACTTGCCCAAGGTCACACGGCTAGTGTCTCAGGCTGGATTTGAACTCAGGTCCTCCTGACTTGAGGGCCGGTGCTCTATTCACTGCACCACCTAGCTGCCCCTGGAAACAGAATTTTTAAAAAATGATGGTGCATATCTGCTAATATTTTTAAAGTGAGGTACCTATTTTAAGTCAAATATAGTAATATTTGGGAGTACTATTCTTGTCATCTTTGTTCCCCCTTCCTCAGAACTTTACTGCCTCACTGGACCAGAGTAGTATCCCACATTCCTTCTACGGTTGATGATGAAGCTGGCAGCATCTCTGATTCAGCTCTTCTTGTCACTTACAAACAGTTGTTTCCTGTCACTAAAGTGCTGTAGTTGAGAGTATCCTCTCCAGGCAACAGAGATCGAGTTAAGGTACCAGAGAAATAGAGATTGTAGAGAGTGATGCTGCAACAAAATCCAGGCAGCTCACGTCCAGCCCGACCTCTCCAGCTGTGTGGGAACAAACACAGCCTTGTCTCTGAACGTTTTTCCTAGTGTTTGTTAAGATTGAAGTTTTCCTCCTCTTGTGTGGGCCTTTGAAACATGTTGTGTTGGGAGCAGACTCAGAGCCAGCAAGTGGATGGAGCCCAGCCTCTAGGCCAGGTTTGGTTTCCACTGACAGTGTTTGTCAGGGATTATTAGGTATTCCTCAGGCTTGTTTTCTGCTGCTGCCTTTTTGGAACTCAGAAACAAGTCCATCCCTGACCTTTTATTATTCTTTTTTATTTTTTTGTTTTTTGGAGTGGGGAAGACAGGGCAGTTGGGGTTAAGTGACTTGCCCAAGGTCACATGGCTGGTAAGTGTTAAGTGTTTGAGGCTGGAATTGAACTCAGGTCCTTCTGACTTCAGGGCCAGTGCTCCATTCACTGTGCCACTTAGCCATCCAGTCCCTGACCTTTTAAATGGCAAATGGGATTGAAAATAGATTTTAGAGATTTGGAGCCATGAGAGTCATTTGAGATCATCTGGTCCCATTCCTCATTTACCAGGACAGGATTTTTACAGAGAGGCTTCATTGACTTACTCAGTCATACAGGTAAGAAGTGGGGATTTGAACCCAGAGCCTCTAACTTAAAATTCAGGGTCTTTTCACTATATGGTATAGCTATATCTGTTCCAGTACAGAAGATTGGAAACATGTGGATGGAGAGGTGAGGCATGTCAGGAGCACTGAACTGGAAGCAGGACACTGTGCTCAGTCTGTACAATTGATACATATGTGTCTCCTTGGGCAAGTCAGTTTCCCTTATTTGTTATGTTTTATCATCTGTAAGACAGATTGTAATAGCTCTGCCATTTTTGTCTCACAAGTATGTTGTATAGAAAGTTCTATCCAAACTGTATAGTGCTTTAGAAATGAGAACGGTTTTCTGTAAAATAGGTAAATATTTTGCTAAATAATTTCTAAGGCCCCTTCCTGCTCTGTAATTTTGTAATCTATGATTTTTGTAGGAGTACCTTTTATATAATCTTTATGATTTTATAACGCTAAAAATGTCATTCAGCATTCAATACACACTTATTAAGAACCTGCTCATAGTATATGTGGGAAGGGACAATAAACCCTATGTTCGAAGTTCTGTGTATATGTAAGGCACATCACTTATTTGATCAGAGACTTTTAGATCTGAAAGAGACCTTAGTTATCCCAATCCAGTCCCAAACTTTGTAATTGAATTAGTCTTCACCTAGGTAGGGCAAACATTTCTGCTTTTTGTTTTCTTCCCTCTCCTACCACTGAAGATTCATAAAGAATAAAGAGTAATACTACTTTTCATTTATTTTATTTGTTTTGCATGAGCTTATATATGGTATATTAAGAGTGTGGAAAAGTAATTGATTAAATAAGTTTAGAGAGAAAGATTTTCCTTATCTCATGGGGAACTCAATTTGTAATAAAACTAATTCTCAGCCACAACAATATTTCTTGGAAGTGACTCTTCTATCCTGTTGGTCCTGGCACAGTATTGTGGAATCCTGCTTAAAAATAACTGTTCTGGTTCCATGAAAGATTCTTCAACCCTGATGGGAAGATAACATATTTCTGTGTTGGCTCTGGGGAGGTTTTTTTTGCCAACACAAACAAGGCGGAAGACTGTGAGTCCCTTGCAGTTTTCACAGACACTACAAAATGCCTGGTGATTGACAAGTCAGACTGCCAATCTCTTGGCTGATCTGGAAGAAAGGGGATGAGCTTGTGCTGCCAATCTTCACTTAGCCTCTACTGTGCCTGAATCCCAGCAATGATGGAGTGGTAAGTGGTTGGGGTCAGGCATTTGTGAATTCCAGATGAAAATTTAAAATACTGTCAGCTCATATTGAAAAATTATGGTTCTTGAATGTTATTGTCTGCGGGACACTTTGAGCTTTCCCCTTAACAATACATCTTGAATTAAAATCCTTATGTATCACTGATAGGGAAATTTTCTGGATTAAAATACAGATTTCTGAAAAGTAATATTAAAGGGGTCTTTTGTTTTTACCCTTAGTGTGTTTCCTAGCCCTAATCCTAGCTCATTGGTGGTACCTTTTATTACCCCTTTCCTGTTAGTAGTTCCTACCTGGCCTCTGAGAATTTCCTTGCCCATCCCTTTTCTGCTTTCTAGTTCTCCTGTGCTCAGCTTGGATCTCTCCTTCTAGTTAGGCAGTTAGATGGTCCAGCGGATAGAGCCTCGGGACATGAAGTCTGGAAGACCTGAGTTTAAATTCATCCTCAAACATTTCCAGCTGTGTCACCTTGGGCAAGGTGCTTAACCTGTACCTTAGTTTCCTCAACTGCAAAATGGGTTCAGTAATAGCACCTACCTTCTAGGGTTGTTGTGAGGACCAAATAAGATAATATTTGTAAAGTGTTTAGCAGAATATGTGGCACATATGCTTAACAGATGTTTGTTCCCTTCCCTCTCCCTCCCCACCAGCATTTCATATGTTTGAGACAAGGTTGGGTTTTTAAAGAGGACTTTGCTTAGCAACTAAGGAAAAGGAGCAAAGAAAACAGGCTCTGGCAAGACAAATGTATAGGTATCGAAACCCGAACTGTTCCTAATCTAGCCATATGTGACCAACACAAAATCCTGGGCTGACTACTAGCCACACGTACCCATTCGTCTTTGCCTAGCATGTGACTAGATATCTTGCACATTGCCTTGACAGGAGGCCTAGATTGCTGTTTCCTGCCTGTGGCTCCATCGTAATTTCCCATTGCCTTCTGCTTGTAAGTTGATCTTATGATTGGTTCCTCCCTAACCAGCTTCTTGGCTCCCTTCGGCCTCAGCCTTCCCAAGACTGGGCCTGTCCTTTTCTTCGGTGGGTATTTGGGAGGAGTTGTGAAGAGGCAGGAGCTGGATCAGTCCCATGGGCCTCCTGGAGAATCTTCTGACTGTTCTCTGACCAAGTGTCTTTAGCTGGTCACTCATTCCAGCATTCATATGGCCGTACTTGTCTGTAACTTCTTTTTTGTGTAGGCTTTGCCTCTTTGCTTTAATTCACGTTGTTATTGGAAAAATAGTTTCAGTGTTCTCTTCAGCCTTCCTCTCTCTGCTGCTGCAGTGGGCTGTGCCCACATAAATTTGGTTTGGTTACCCTTTCCCACCCCCTTCCCCCAGTCATTCCCCACTGTTTAGTACCTTTCCAAAATCACTTGTCTATCTTTGCCACATCACATTCTAGAAGATTTCTACTGATTTCTGTAAAAAAATTTTTTTTTCTGTATGCCCCAAACTGGTTAATAGAAGAGGGCTCGAAAGAGGCATTGACTGAAGATCTCTCCAGTTGTTTTTTTTTTTTCTTTAATAACATTTATTTAACAGGATATTTCCTGAGCTCCCTAGAATTTGTAAAACTGTGCTGGGGATATGGGGGTAAAGTAGTCAGGCTGTTAGTAAGTATTTATTAAATACCTACTGTGTTACAAGTAGAGGCAGCTAGATGGCTTTTAGTGGATAGAGCCTGGAGTCAGGAAGACCCGAGTTCAAATTCGGCCTCATATACTTACTAACTATAGATTTGGAAGATAGATAAAACAATAAACCATAATGCCATAAGCATTTATTTAGTACATACTGTGTAGAGAGTTGGCACAGGGTGGTTGGTGGTATGGTTCAGAATCAAGGTCTGGGCTCAAATCCCTCCTGACACAGGCTGTGTGACCCTGGGCAGGTCATTGAGTGGGGCTTCAGTTCCTTTATCTGCAAAATGAAGACACTATTATTATCTCACAGGGTTTTTATTAGGTCCAAATGAGATATTGTATGAAAAGTGCTTAGAAAACTTTAGAAGTGGAATATAAAGGTCTTTTGTGAAATAACTATGACAGATAAGTAACTGTAATTCACAAAATAACTCATTGATATAGTACAAAATGTTATATCTGCTTTGTACACTATTACTTTTATGGCTTTTTTCTGTGTAGATAATAGAGGCCTTGGTAAAGTCATGAAGTCACCATCTGGAGACTAATGTTGGTATCAAGATGGCTTGAGTTGATTTTACTGTAAGACGTTTACCTGATGTTTATTGCAAATGTTTTTCTCAATTTGTTTCTTTTACATATACTGCTTTTTGCTGTGCAAAATCTCTTATAATCATACCCATCGTTTTTTGTCTTCAGTGATTTTTCTCCCCAAATAAAATGTTTATAGGAAGTAAAATTACTTATTATAAAAATCTCTCCAGATCTTCTTCACTTTTAGGTTTGTTCCTAAATGTCCTTGAGCATTATCTTACCAAGCTTTCTTTAAACTGGTTTTTCCTTCTACTGCTTCTTTCTAATGTTCTTTGAGATGATGTACTTCATTGTTTTCCTCTATTTTTTTTTCTCCTTAAGATTGGACAAATGGAATTTACATTCTGAACCAGTGTTGCCATTAGCTACTATATACTTCTGCTTGTTGAGTATGTCAGTTGTTATATTTTTAGACTCATTTGGTCTAGTCGTTATGGCAATTGATTTACGTTGGTTCAATTTGTGTATGAAATTGTTGTAATACATAATTGATGTCCTTCATCCTTCATCCATTTTTCATTTTTTAGCATCAATAACTTCTTTAAATAGGTCAAGTTGGAGTTTTAATTGCACATCATATCTTTTTCCCATTCTTTTTCCAGCTCTGTATTAATTTTGATCCTTGCTCTGACAAATCAAGGATCTGACTATATCCAAGCAGCTGATTAAAAAATGATTCCTACATTGGGAACAAGTAATTTCTTGTCTTTCACCAACTGTTTTTACCCCTCCTCAAATTATTTTCTTGAAGGAAGTATTCATGAGAGATAATACATTATATGTGTGAAACCTTTGTGTAGTCTACAAATCTTTGATTTTCTGAACCCTGTTTTCTAACATGTTTTCTCCATTGCCCTCAGCTAGCAGTTGAAGTCTTCTGCTATCAAATATATATCAGTTTAATTTGGAGGATTTTATTGTTCTTCATAGAATTTCTGTGCATCTTCTTCGTCTAGCAGATATTGGCATAATCTGAAGTTACTTTTGTGCTGGTCTTTTGCAAATCATTATCATGAGCCCCTGTAACAGATGACCACATGTCCCATGCAATGATGCTTCTTACCTCTTTGTACACAATTAAACAAACTACCAACTTCTTTCTTTGCTTTTCCAGAGAGAATCCATGAGGAAGGATTTCCATTTAGTCTCAACTTCTTTTATCTTTTGGTTTCATTTATAGTGGGAATGCCAAGATGGACGAATTTCAGTTCTTCTAGTAGCATGCCTGCTTTTTTGGCTATTTGACAAACATCGAATGTTCACAGTGCCTAGTCTTTGCATGTTTATAGGTGGTCTCAAAACTGTTTGATTCTTAACATACTCTAGCACTGTTTTATTTTTTCCCCCTTAGACTGTCAGTGCAGACTCTGTGATACACTGCATGAGACTGGTGGCCTTTTTGTATTTTTCTTTATTTTATGGGTTTCCGTGGCCAAATAATTCATCCCCAAGTGGCCAACCTACTGGTGATGAATGCCTCTTCATACTTAGCTGAACAGTTCCTTGGAAACCAAACAGTCTTTTGCTCAGACTGTACTCAAAACCTTTCCAGGATGATAGAACCTAACAGATCTTGTAATCTTTGACCACACACTGATGAAGAATTGGAATAGGATTTGGAAGAACTTCACATATCCATCGGATTCCTATTCTATGGGCTTTGTGGTGTTCTATATTTTGTGTTGGTTTTTTTTTTAATTTTTTTGTTCTGTAATTGACAAATGTCATCCAAATATACAGAACAGGAAAGGAGGGTCGTATATGAAACCATGACCTATGTTACATGCAGCTAGTATTTTTAAAAGAATGCAGTAAATTCAGCATTTTGGTTCTAAAACGGCTCTACTTGTCTGTCTCCTTATGGACTTCCTGTGCATTTTAAACATGCTACATTTTTCTTTCCCCCACCCCCTTTTTTTCTTTCCTTCCTGTGCATTTTAAACATACCACAGTTTTCTTCCCTTTTTTCTTTTTTTGCATCACTTTGACCAGGTCCACTTTCCCTCCATAATGCCATTTCTCCAGGTTAAAAAAAAGGACAAAAAAAGTCCAAAACCCTCCCTGGTGACATGTAATCATCGTTCTCTGTCATATGGGTGGATAATATGCTTCATCAGTCCTCACTGCATTGATCTCAGTTCTCGAATCTTTTAAGTTGTTTTTCTTTACAGTGTTACAGTTATTGCATTAATTGTTCTCCTGGTTTTGCTCGCTTCAGTCTGCATCAATTCATTTGTCTTCTCAGTTTCCTCAGAATCTTTCACTTTTGTAATTTCTTTTTTTGTTTTGTTTTTGCTTTTTGGAGTGGGGGGGGAAGGCAGGGCAATTGGGGTTGTGACTTTTTTTTTTTTTTTGCTTTTTTTTGGAGGGGGGAGGGCAGGACAATTAGGATTAAGTGACTTGCCCATGGCTAGTTTTTGTGTTAAGTGTCTGAGGTCAGAGTTGAACTCGGGTCCTCCTGACTCCACAGCCAATGTTCTGTTCACTATTCACTTAGCCACCCCACACTTTTGTAATTTCTTACAGAGCAATAATGTCCCATTATAATTTATTCAACCATTTCCCAATTGAACCCCTTAATTTCCAATTCTATGATACACCAAAAAGGTCTACTATAAATATTTTTGTACATGTGGTTCCTTTTCCTTTCATTTTGATCTCTTAGGGATGGATGCCTAGTAATGGATTCCTAGGTCAAAGGGTGTGCACAGTTTAGTGGCTTGTAGAGTGTGTTAGTGTACCTGTCTTCCCTCAGCTCTAATAATTATCTTTTTAAAAAAATCTTTGCCAATTTAATGCGTGTGGGATTCTCTTTTTTTCAGTTACTATTTATTGAAATCTGCCCCTTGTTTTATTTTTCTGTTCATTCATTCATTCATTCATTTATTTATTTGGCAAGGTTGGGGTGGGAGGAGTGGAAGGTTGCAGCAGCTTCAATATATTTGTATGGGTATTGAGAGTGGCTCTCTGCATTTCCGCTATAAGTCAGCAGAGTATACTATAGATTGTGGCCTTCCTGTTGAATGAAACCAATTGTTTAAAAAAAAAACATGTCTTATGTTTTATTCCTCTTTCAAATACTTATATTGTCATACAGTTGATAATAATATAGAATATAGGGAAAGATTCATGCACTCTTCTTGTCATCTGTCCCCATCAGCTCCCTTTTTTATTGCACAGAAGAAGTTAGTCATCTGCAGAACTGGAGATTTTGCTGTTTGTACTTCCCAGGTGGTTCTGTATAGATGCCAAATCAGTTCTCGGTACCAATCCTTATGCAAACTTATAATTTTTTTAAAGACAAAGTTCCCTGTTTATCCCTATCCTTTTGTTCCCCCTCTCTAAACCAGCTCTCTA
The DNA here is from genome assembly GCA_011680675.1 of Gymnobelideus leadbeateri. Classification (NCBI taxonomy): domain Eukaryota; kingdom Metazoa; phylum Chordata; class Mammalia; order Diprotodontia; family Petauridae; genus Gymnobelideus; species Gymnobelideus leadbeateri. The sequence continues at coordinate 317,444 of WOXC01003951.1, read as the reverse complement.
TCCATAATAGTTTTCTCCCCAGTCCTGTGATGACTTTTTTCCTTAATAGCTGTTGATGTACAACTCTGTCAAAGCCTTTTAAAAAGAGGCTAAGTAGGTAATAGCTAATCATTACCCTTTATGTGCATTACTATCTACCTCTTAAAATAATGTCAGTACATTTATCAGATATGATTTTGTCTCATAGAAGTCATTGGACGGGGAGTTCACTTTGAGGGCTTAATCACAATGATGTTTTCATCTGGTTCAGCAACAATCTTCTCATCCCCATTCCCCCCTTCTATCAGTGCTGATTTTATTATAACTTCAGTAAAGAAACAAAAGATAATCTAGGTTTGTACATGTTTCCTACAGCTTCCGTACCAAGTGTGATTGAATAAGCTCTGGTGTGGCCCTTTTAGATGATGGTTTTTTTTCAGACTCCCCTTTCTTCTCTCTTGTTCAGCTGCCCTTCAAGCACTCAAACGTAAGAAGAGGTACGAGAAACAGCTGGCCCAGATCGACGGTACATTGTCGACAATCGAGTTTCAAAGGGAAGCGCTTGAGAACGCCAACACTAATACCGAAGTGCTCAAGAACATGGGATATGCTGCAAAGGCCATGAAGGCCGCCCACGACAACATGTAAGCCACCACGCGCTCAGAGTCTCTTCTGCTCCCTGGGTCTCAGTTTCCTTATCCATGAAAGAAGACTGTTGGGTTAGGGCTCTCCTAGCTCTAATTCCATAGTAACACCTCATCTATCTAGCATTGTTGGGCAGAGTTCTGAAGCTTACCCCTTAACTTAGTCCCCAAGTTTTTTATCCTAACCTTTTTTTTTTTTTTTAAAGCAATTGGGGTTAAGTAACTTGCTCAAAGTTACATGGCCAGTCATTATTTATGTGTGGGTGCTCATTTCTGAGGCTGGATCCAATCCTGGGTTGTCCCAACTCCAAGGCCGGCGCTCTTACTCACTGTGCCACCTAGCTGCCCCTATCCTAACCTTTTTTTTAAATGGAAAAAATATTCAATATGTATTGTAGATTCCCTGACTTTTGCAGTAGATCACAGAAACAGAATTTCTCCTTTTCTTGATATCTCAAGTTTAGCATTTAGCTGTCTTGGATGCCCCTATATTATCTGTCCTTCACTAAATAACCCCAGATTGTTGAGTTTCTTAAGTTCATAGTTTTCCTGTGTCTTCCCTCACAGCAAAGCTATCAGGAGTTATTTCTCCCTGCTGTGGTAAATGCCTGCTTGTTAGAACTTTGTAAGATAACCTCTAAGTAAAAGGCTTGATGAAGGGGCTTTCCTGTTCTAAAAAGGAGAGGTTACTGGATAATTTTTTTTTAACAAATGCTTTATTAACTTCTGGTTTACGTCATTCATTTCAGCCAGATTTTGAGTTACAATTTTTTCCCCATTTTTCCCCTACCCACCACCCCAGAATGATCAGTCCCACAAGATATCCCCTCATCCAATCTGCTCTCTCCCATATCTTCTCCCATACCCCCTTCGACTTTGCCATTAGGGCAAGGTGAATCTCTATGCCCCAATGCCTGAACATTTTATCTCCCAATTACATGCAAAATAGTATTAACGTTACTGGATAAATTAGGTATTAACATTTGTGTGTTAGCTACATAAAATATTTTGTGTGTGTGGTTTTTTTTCTTTTCAAACCATAGAGTGGATTTGGGGGCCATCTAGGTTTTCTGGGCATGACTATATTTTAATGGTTAGGTGATGGTTCTGCCTGTTGCCCAGTATTAAGAATTACCTTTGGTCTGTAAAATGAAAGAAAACTAACATTCTCAAAGAGTTTATTCAGAGTAAGGAATTATAGTTTGTTGGAAAGAGGTGAAGTGGGGTCAAGGTCCATGCCAGAGAAATTGGGTTCTCACTTTCTAGTAATTAAGGCTCCCCTATGAAAGCTACTCAGACCCTGTTGTGTGTGTGTTTGTGTGTGTGTGTGTGTGTGTGTGTGTGTGTGTGTGTGTGTGCCTTGACTGACATGGTATGTGTATCACTTGTTTAAAGGGATATCGATAAAGTAGATGAGCTAATGCAAGACATTGCTGACCAGCAGGAACTTGCAGAGGAGATATCCACCGCTATTTCCAAACCTGTAGGATTTGGGGAAGAGTTTGATGAGGTAAGAGACTTCTGTAAACTGAACAAATTCAAACCCTTCTGTAGCTCTCCAGTAGGTTTACAGACTTTCCAGCTTGCCTCAGACACGATTGCTTTTCTTTTCCAAAGGCTAAGATTGGGGGAACAAATATCTCTTCCTCCTCCAAAACATTTAGGTGAAGTCTGGCTAATTTCTTCTAGTTCTAGAATTGTCAGAAAGCTTACTGCTCCCTGAGTACAAGCACAGGTTGGCTGAGCACACACCTTACCTCACACCTTGTTGCTCTAAGGTCCAAGGGTCTTCTCAGGAGTTGCCTGCCAGGTACATTGGAGTAGTTTGGGACTGCATATTTCTTGACCTTTTAAGGAAAGCAGAAGTGCATTATAAAGCATGTCATTGTGCCTCAGATTGAGCAGTGCTAAACAGATTTTATCTCCTCATGAACATAGGGCATCATAGCATCCATCTTTTCTGTGACATAGAAAGCCAAGGTGTGGCTGTAAGACTTTTTCCCTCAATACTTATGTTTTCATGCTGGGTGGCTATAGTTCCATGTAACTCAGCAGACATTCATTAAGTACTTAGTGTGTGCCAGGTTTTAGGCCCTATGTATACACCAGGACAAAAATGAAACAGTCTCTGCCCTCAGAGAGCTTACATTCTAGTGGGGGGATGTAATACAGTCTGTACAGAGATAAATAAATACAAGGTCATTGAAGGAAAGGGAGAACTAGCAGGAGGTGAGGGTAGGGAGGTAAGGCAAGGCTTGTAAGAAGTGCCAGCTGAGCCGAACTTTGAGGGAAGCTAAGTATCTTAAAAGTCATTGATGGGGCTGCTAGGTGGTACAGTGATTAGAGCACCAACCCTGGAGTCAGGAGAACCTGAGTTCAAATGCAGACTCACACTTGACACTTAACTAGCTGTGTGACCTTGGGCAAGTCATTTAACCCCAATTGTCTTGCCTCTGCCCTTCCCCCAAAAAAAGTCAGTGATGAGGAGGGCATCAGTTTTAGGCATGGTGACAGCTTGTAGAGAAGCATAGAGAGTGACATGTTGAGTTTGGGAAGTGGCTTAGTGGTCAGTCAGTCTGACTGAATTGTAGAGTGCATACAGGAAAGGAGTATGAAGGCAGCCAGAAAATTCAGCTGGAGTCAGGTTGTGGAGGACTTTATATGTCAGACTGAGGATTTTACAACTTGTTCTATAGGCAATAAGGAGCAACTATAGGTTTTTGAGTCAAGAGAGACCTGTGTCTCCCACTCACCTCTCTGTTGAACAGAATTCAGACAGCAGCATTTGGACAGGGAGTCATCAGGTCTGAAGGGATGCAGTCTGGGGCTGGGATTTCTGTGCTGATGCATTTCACTCTTATATTTCCTTCTTTCAGGATGAGCTCATGGCAGAACTAGAGGAACTAGAACAGGAAGAACTAGACAAAAATTTGCTGGAAATCAATGGTCCAGAAACAGTCCCATTACCAAATGTGCCCTCTATAGCACTACCATCAAAACCAGGTAAGCACTTCCAAAATGTTTTTTAAATAGCATCTCAAGTACATTATTGTCTAATTTCATAGTCTCCTGAGTTCGGAGTCAACAAATACCAGGTTAGTGTCTGGTTTGCCATACTAAGAAGCAGGCACCTGTAGATCTTTGTTTTGCATGTGGTTTTCTCCCATGATCTTAGACAGATTTAGCTCTGTATTTATATCTTAGTCATAATTCCTTCTTGGACATGGTGACAAGTAAGAGAAATTTTTGGCCAAAGGTGGAACACTGGGGAATTTCCATGGAACATTAGGTTCAGGACGGCGCTTTGCAGGAGTGGTGGCATTTTCACGGGCTGCAAATGCTTAGGCTCTAGAAATAACTCCTGTGGAAAAGGGAGATTGGAGCAATTGAGGCCATTTCAAAGGCCTGATTAATGAAGTACTCAGTTGATTTTCATGACGTGAGAGTAGCACTGGATTGGGAATTAGGAGAACTGAGTTCTAGTTCCAACTCTCCTACATTTAGCAAAATATAGAAATATGTTTTGCGTGACTTCACGTGTAAAAAGGGTATCATATTGCTAGCCTTCTAAATGGGTAAGGGAGGGGTGGGCTAGAGGAAGGGAGGAATTTGGAACTCAGACTGGAAAAAATATGTTAAATACACACACACATCACTTAAGTGCTTACTACATACAAGAAGCTGGTGGTCAATAGAGTTACAAGGAAAAGTGGAACAGACCTTCACTCTCAGAGGTTTATTGTGGATATAATTTGTAAAGTGATAAACAGAAGAGAATTTGAGAAGGGAGAGAAAACTTTGTGAATTGCAGCCAGGAGAGACAAGAAGCCGTTGCTCAGTTTAGTCTGTGATAATAATCTCTGTTGCAGGTGATGAAAGCCTGAATTCAGATGGTAGCTGTGTGAGTATAGAGAAGGGGGAGAGTGCGATAGAGGTGTCTCCACCTCCTCAGCAAGATGGGCCATTGCTAGCTGGTATAAGGGATTTGGGAGAGGAAGGTGAATGGCTCTGGTTGCCAGCCGAGATGCTGGAAAGATTGTGATGCTAGCGGCAAAGATAGGGAAGTTGGAAGGAGAAATGGGTTGGAAGCAAATATAATTTATTCTGCTTTGGACATTTGGAATTTGAGATGTACGTAGGATACCCGGGTGGAGACACCAGCTGCCAGCCAGCACTGTAGGACTGAAGCTTATCAGTTCACTAATTACTCTTTTCCCATTCAGAACTCAGATTCTCCAGGGGTGGGGAACCTGTGGCTTCAAGGCCACATGTGGTCATCTAGGGCCTCAGGTGTGACCTTTTGACTGAGTCCAAACTTTACAGAACAAATTTTGTTATTAAGGGGATCTGTTCTGTGAAGTTTGGATTCAGTCGAAAGGCTGCCCTTGAGGACCTAGAGGGCCATATATGACCTTGAGGCTGCAGGTTCCCCACCCTTGGGTTAGACAGTAATTTCTCTTTTTCCCCCCAATTAACAAGCAGTTATTTTTTTCCTCCCACCCCTCTTAAGTTTTAAAGTGGGAAGAACACCCCCTACAACAAATATGTAGTCAAGCAAAGCAAATTCTCATTCTCCATGCCCAAAAATGTAGCATAGCCTACAGTCCCCCAGGATCAGGGTTGATCATTCATTTAGCAGAGATTTTAAGTCTTTCAGAGTTATTTGTCTTTACGGTGTTGTTTAGTAATTTCTGAAGTTCCCTTTAAGCTTTGAATCTTTGCCAAAACCCCAAATGGGGTCCCAAAGAGTTAGGCATGACTGAAATAATTGCACAACAGCAGTGATCCTCAGCTTTGACATTGTATAGATCAGTTCTCAATTCAGAGAAATTTTTGGGTTAATAATAGCTGACATTTATGTAACTCTTTAAGGGTTACAGAATGGATTTTTGTTGTTTTTTTTTTAATGTGATTTTATCTCTCTGCCAAGACAGTCCCCTTCAGTTCCCCTCTCCCCTCCACCCCCAAACAAGGGACAAAATTGGTCATAATACTGTTTTGTCACTAAGACATAGTGGGGACAGGAACTTGGTTACTCCAGGGGTACACAGACTTCTGCAAAGGGAATTTGAGAGTTGGAAGCCAGTAAAATGGCTCAGAGCGGATGCCCCTGAAAGGGTTTCTACCTTCAGTGAGTGCCCTTCTTGCTTTTCCTTGGAGGCCTCAGAGACAGAATTATCCTTTTGAAAGAGCCAGAATTGCTTGGTCAGCATCTTTGCTATTCCTCTAGCAAGGGGCATGAATTTGTAAAAAAGGCATAGAAAGCAAGCAAAAGGATCCATCTGTTTTATTCATTTGGCAGTAAGAGATTGTGGTATAGTGGCCTGGGGCCTGGTTCTGCTCCTGCTCCTAGTTCTTCAGTTACAGTCTGTGTGACTTTGCACAAGTCTTTGCACCTCTGGATCTCAAGTTTTCTGTTTCCAAAATAAGCCGATCTTTTGTCTTGCCTACCCTTATAAATTGCCATGAGACTCAAATGAGTTATTTGTCGTGAAAGTGCTTTGTAATTGTCCTGCTACAACTGTGTTCAGGGTACGGCACAGTGCAGAACTCTTCTCCATAGATCTCTTTCACCAAATCCTGCTTCTGGGTATCCAGGTGCCCCAGATAATTTCCAGTGGGGTGCAGGTGTCTGGTGCAGACAGCCACTAGAAAGGGGCAGGGAGCCTTTGGCTTCAGGATTTGTGACAGGAAAAAGCTGGAAAGAAGGCACTATGGGAGTGAACCATCCTCAGTGCCCTCATCTCACACGTTTAAGAAGGAAATGGATTCCTCCCAATGCGGGTGAAGTCCCAGAATGAATCATCCTTGACGTCCTCATCACATGATCATTCCTGCCCGAAGAAAGCAGGCCGGGAGAAGGGAAGGGGGAGGGGGGGAGGAGGAGGATGGACTGTACTGCTTCTCTGCCTCTCTGGCATTTAGAACCAGCTTATCAGAGCAGTGGACCTGAGCCATTCCCCTGGATCTGGGAACTGGGAGGGGCTGTTTACATAACCTGGTCTGGTACTACCCTGGAACCTGGCCCCGCATAGGGGAGAAAGGGGAGTTTTTAAAACAAGTAGCTTTTCTCAATATTCCCTTTCCTTCTTCCCTCTTTCCCCCTTTTATAGCCAAGAAGAAGGATGATGACGAGGATGATTTGAAAGAGCTGGAGACCTGGGCTGAAACTATGTAATCGGTACCACTCTACATGCTTGTATAAAAACAGACTCTGGTCACCTGTTGCCGTGGGTGTATGCGTGTGGTGTGGGGGAGGAAAACCATCTTTATCTCTTGGATCTTAACCCAAGGCAGTGGGCCTGCATCGCAGCATACTGGATAGCATGGTCTGCACCAAGCGGGGAGGGGAGCAGCTGGGGGGAGGGGGAAGGGAGTTGCCTGCTGTTTATAATGTTGAATTTCTGTAAAATAAAATGTATTTGCAAATCCAGCGTTCAGCTTTTGGACTGTGCTAACTCATTGCTGGATCCTCGATTGGAATTTATTGTTCAGAATTGAAATGCTCTTCAAATGTAGTCTTTGTCATTTTAAGTCAGTTGAAATGTCCCACATGCCTTTGTAAGTCTTGTATGACATTTAAAGAAAAGTAGTAGATTTCTTTCTTGTATTCAGCTGTAATAATGCATTTGCTTTTTGGTTCTCTGTAAGCTGTATTTATATCCACTGACTGTCTGACTGCCTTTGTATTTATCACTCCACTCCCACCCTTTTACTCCACATCACCTTTTTTTTAAGTTTGTGAAACTGATTTGAAATGGACAAAGTTCTCTTGGAAGCAGGTGAGATTATTAGAATTAAATTCCAGCTGTACATTTTTTAACATAGCTCTACAGAAGTGTTCATTGCTGTTTGTGATAACTGATTGATATAACTCATTGGAACATGTGCATACATTTATATTCAGATGAAAATATGGTTTGCACTGTCTATTAAATATCTCAATTAATTTTCATAAGTGGCCATTTTGTTCATTTGATCATTCATCATTAGACTGACGATAAAAATCACCTCCGGCCTCTGAAACTCAGTACAGTGCTGTGTCTGACAGCGTTTGCGGGCAACAGATGGAAGGTGTGAGCCTGGAGCAGGTTTTCCAGGGCCCAGAGTTCTCTTGTGCTTTACCTCAAGATGTTCCCCTGCGAGCCCCCTCTGGGCATTTCTGTAACACTAAATAAGCTCTTCTTAAACTCCAGGACCCCAGAGGCTCCTCTGCTTTTCTACATCACCTCAGCCAATGGGGAAACATGGCAGGACCTGCCTCCAGAAGCTCACTGAGCCGGATATCTCGGGTGTGTCAAAGAAAATGGCTGCCCACGTGATGGTGTGTGATAGACTGATCCCACCCCCCAACCCCAGTAACTTCTGCTTAGGCTCTGACCTTATGACCTAGCATAAAACTGTCCCCACCTCCCCCAGGTGGTTGGAAAAATAGACTTCTTTGAAAAACCAATCTTGGGGCGGCTAGGTGGGGCAGTGAGCAGAGCGCCGTCCCTGGAGTCAGAAGAAACACTTACTGTTCTCAGCCTCCAGTTGCCACTTGCCTGCTTTGCTGCTGGCCTTGGCTCCCCGAGAGGGCCTTGGGGCAAGAGTTGCAGAAATTGCCTTTTTCCGAAGGGCCTCTTGGTCTCAGGACCTGATGATAATCTCTCTTCGTTTGGAAGCAGCTGGAACCCAAGGCTCACTGTTTTTGTCATCCAGGCTTGGGGCATGCACAGAAATCCAGTCTGAAGGCCAGGTGCTGAAAAAGACCCAAAGACCAGGTCTTACCTGAGAGAGGTATAGACAAAGGCTATGAATTGGTTTAGGCAAGGCTAAACTTGGTAAGGGGCTGCACGAGGGCCAGAGAGAGCAGGTAATGTGATGAAATAAGTGATGAAAGCTGGCTAAGCAGGAATTCTCTCTTGTAGGCTCTCAACAAATGTGATTACTCTTTGTGATCCAATTGTGATCCAATCTTTCAATGTTTCCTGCTGGTTCTCATGCCAGCTCTGCTGATATTTACTCTGAGGTTACTAGACTAGATCATTTCTAGAAACGTGGACTCGGAACTAATAGGTTTCTCATGATCTCTTAGGCTCCTTTGAGCTCTAACATTCCATTACGTACATAAGCCCTTCTAATACCAATAATAAGTAGCTGACACACATGAAATGGCATTTTTGATGGCTTGCAGAGAGGGCTGTATGCATGTAATCTCATTTGATCCTCACAATGACCCTGGGAGACAGGTAGGACATTCATTGTTCTCATTTTGTAGCCAAGGCATCTGTGGCTCAGAGGAGTCGAGCCACTTTCCTGCCATCACACAGCTAGTTCAGTAATGGTGTAGGAACCAGAACCCAAGATCTTTGGTGTCCATTTCACTAGTTCATCCTGCCTCCTGTGCAAACCCAGACCATACTTAATTTTTCAGTTAGAAACAAGTTGCCCAGGCAACAATTGGCCAAAAGCACTTCCAACCTCAGGCCAAGAGATTTAGACTTCTGGTTCTAATCTTTAGGAACCCTTGCAAAGTGAGGGTCACTTCTAAGGGCAGAAACAATCCTCGAAGGGTTCTATCCTAAAAGTCATTTTAATACCCCAATAGATATTTTCATGGACCTAACGTTGATTATGGGCATACTATGTAGAAGACATTGTTCTAAGCCTGGGGCGGGGAGGAATATGGCACTGAAATAAATGAGATACATACAGTCTCTCCCTTCGTGGATGTCCATCTCCCTTTGTGGATGTCCGTCTAGCAAAGAGAGAAGATTTAGACACAGGTAAATCTAATAAGAGTAGAACGGGATGAAGGCCTCCAGAGGGAGAAGCAAAGTCTTTCGGCAGCTCAGAAGGAGGGATGGTCAGAGAAGGCTTTGTGGAGAGGACAGCATCTAAACAAGGCCCAAAGGCTCACTTCCAACGTGCAGTTAAGGAACAGACGGTACAGATATTTTGTATTTTGATGAGTACACCATCACAAATTCACACATTTTCAAGGCATTTGAACTCATTAAGAATATTTCTTAATGTGAGACCTAAATTAAGCATAATCCAATTTTTCTCTGACTCAGAAGGTCCTTCTGGCTGTTGGTATGTGCCTTGGCACCATTATTCTAAATCTTCTCAGTGTGTTATCGATATGTGGGAGTGCCAGTTAAGTGAGGGGGCCAGCAGTTAAACCCCAAGGTAAGCCGGCTTTGATTCTCCTGGGAGCTCAGCATTTGGGGACCGTCTGCACGACCTTGTGCTTCCTTTATTATCTTTCACAAATGTAAAGTCAGCCCCTTCTGCCTCTCTGGGCGTATACTAGTGACTTGTCTGCATGGCTTTATGCTTCCTTTATAATCTTTTCCAGGTGGAAAAAACAGTCCCTTCAGCCTCTTTGGTCCCATATTGGTGGCTGCTTGCATGGCTTGACACTTCTGTTGTCCTTCCCTCTGTCTTGCCTTCTGTGTCTGTACCAGTGTCTTTTGGCCATTTTTTGCAAACTGATGCACTGTAATGGGCTCAGGAGGATCTTGACCATATTTCTTCCAGACCCAGGCTTGCTCCTATCTCCTCGAACACTTCTCAGGGCTCTCTAACTGTGGCCTGGAGACGGGAAAGCGCGGGACGAGTTCGCCAATCCCTGAACACGTCCTTCCCTCTCCCATCTCCGTGCCTTTGTTCACACTGTTCCCTACGCCTGGAATGCCCTTCTTCCCATCTCCGCCTGTCGACATCCTATGCATCCTTCAAGGCCCAGCTCAAATGTCACCTCCTCTGTGAAGCCTTCTCTGATCTTCTCCCAGCTGGAAGTTACCTAATTTTCTAGCACTTTATACTCCTTTTATGCATTTATCATTTATATTATATTTATTTGTGTATATCTAATCTACCCTACAAGATTTTGAGGTCTGTGGAACAGTAACCATATCTTATTTGTATCCCTGGAGGGAGCACAACTCACCACACATAGTAGGTTCCTCATGTTTGAAAAATGATGCAATTCTTTTTTTTTTTAAACAAATGCTTTATTAACTTCTATTTTACATCATTCATTTCCGCCAGATTTTGAGTTACAATCATTTCCCCCCCATTCCCCTACCCAACCTCCCAGAATAGCAGTCCCACAAGATATGGCTTCCTCCAATCTGCTCTCTCCCATACCTTCTCCCATACCCCCTTTGACTTTTCCATTAGAGGAAGGTGAATCTTTGTGTCCCAGTGCCTGCACATCTTATCTCCCAATTATAAGCAAAAGAGTATTAATAATATTTATATATATTTGAAACATTTAATCTTAAGACCTCGAATTTCAGATCCATTTCCTTCCTCCCTTGTCACCCATTCCCTCTGGGGAGATAGGTAATTCAGTATATGTTGTACATGTCTAGCTATGCAAAACACCATCATAGTAGATATATTGTACAAGGCTGCTTATAATTCCCTCCCATTCATCCCACCCCCGACCTGGTCCACTCCCCACATGATCCTGTCCCTCTTCTATAGTGGGTACCCCCAACCTCCCCTCCCCCCAAGGATGCCCCCCCATCAATCATCCCTCCTCTCATCTCCCTTCCCCCCGCTCTGCTGCAGGTTGAGATATCCCACTCAGTATGTATGTCATTCTCTTCCTGAACCAAATTCAATGAGAATGTGGATTTGCCTTTTTTTTCCCTTCCTATTCTCCCCCTCCCTTGCAACCACTTCCCCTTGCTTCTTCCACACGAGATAGTTTACCCTACCCTGTCTTTCCCCATCTCCTCTTGCCACTTTCCTCTCTCACCTCATAATTTCATCCCTTGAGTATTCTCCCTTCCCAACAAATTCAACTTATGCCCTCTATCCATATACATACACATTCACATATGTATTCATATGACCACACCCCCTTCTTCCATTATTTTCATAGTGAGAAAGATATCATCAGTCACAGTTATTGCTTTTCCATATAGGAATGTAAATAGTTCAACTTTGATAAGTTCCTTTTGATTTCTTTTTCCTGATTACCTTCTCAGGCATCTCTTCCTTCTTGTGTCTGGATGTCAAATTTTCTATTCAATTCTGATTTTTTCCTCAGGAATGCTTGAAAGTCCTCTATTCCACCGAATGACCATACTTTCCCCTGAAACAAAATACTCAGTTTTGCTGGGTAGGTGACCCTTGGGTTCATTCCCAGTTCTTTTGCCCTCTGGAATATCATATTCCATGCCCTTTGATCCCTCAGTGTAGAAGCTGCCAGGTCCTGGGCTATTCTGATTTGTGTTTCCACAATATTGAAATTGTTTCTTCCTGGCTGCTTGTAGTATTTTCTCCTTGATCTGGGGATTCTGGAACCTGGCTATAATATTCCTGGGAGTTTTCTTTTTGGGATCTTTTTCAGGAGGTGATCGGTAGATTCTTTCAACCTCTATTTTGCCCTCTGGATCCAAAACATCAGGGCAATTTTCCTTGAGAATTTCTTGAAGGGTGATTTCTAGGTTCTTTCTTTGATCATGGCTTTCAGGTAGTCCCAATAATTTTTAAATTGTCTCTCCTGGATCTATTTTCCAGGTCAGTGGTTTTTCCCATGAGATATTTCACATTGCCTTCTATTCTTTCATTTGTTTGGATCTGCTTAACAGCATCTTGATTTCTCATAAAGTCATTAGCTTCATTTGCTCCAGTCTAACTCTGAAGGAATGAATCTCCTCAGTGAGCTTTTGAGATTCTTTTTCCATCTGGCAAATTCGACTTTTTAAGGCATTCTTCTCCTCATTGCCCTTTGGGCCTCCTTTGCCATTTGAGTTAGTCTATTTTTTAAGGTGTTGTTTTCCTCAGTCAGGCTGTTGACCCTCATTTCATACTTTTCCTGTATCCTTCTCATTTCTCTTTCCAATTTTTCCTCCACTTCTCTTATTTGATTTTTAAAGTCCTTCTTAAGGTCCTCTATGGCCTGCAACCTGCTCATGTTTTCCCCTGGGGCATTTGGAGCAGGACTTCTGACCTCACAGTCCTTTTCCTGCTCTATGCCCCCAAAATAGGAGTCTAGGGTTGCATTTTTCTGTTTCCTTTGCCTTGGCATGTTGCCACTTAATTACTTGACTTTTGGGCTTGTTGCCACACTATGGCTTTAAGGCCAGCTAGAGGAAATTTCGTCCCGAATGTGTGGGGGGCAACTTCTGTTTCTGGCAAGCTGTAAACCCACCCACGACTTCCACCCTAGATCACAATCCAGATCCAGGGAGGTTAAAGCAAGAGCGATTACCACCCCCAAGACTGATTGCTGGATCTCCCTACAATTAATTGCAGGCTGGGAGCCGGAGCTGCCTCTGAAAGCTACCAAATGGAGTGTCTCCTCAGTGGCTTCTAGCCCCCAGGGGAGGGAGCTGACGCATTTCCCCAAATACAGGTCCCAAAGTCCATAGGACGCTAACTTCTTACTTTGTCCTAGGCATGTCTATGTTGATAATTCTGGAGTCGCCACAGCTGCTGGTGTTCTGAAGTTCCTCCAGCTGGCTGCTGGCCCTGCCGCCCTGGGGCTAAAACCTCGGCTCACGTGGACCTGGGTTCCGCTTGGCTCCGCTTCCTGCGCTTTGTGCGTTGCGTGCTGCTGGCTCCCAGACCGCTGTGCTGGTCCTTCCTGCAGGGCTGCTGGGCTGTCCTCAGCAGGAGGTTAGCTTCTCTGTGTCGTTCTGTGGGTGCTGGGGCTCCAGAAGTTGTTCAGAGTCCCCTTTTACATAGTTTGGGGGGAATCTGGGCGCAGAGTGGCTTGGATGAGCTGTTTCTACTCCGCCATCTTGGCTCCGCCCCCCAATGATGCAATTCTTAAATAACGTCAGCTCACTTAGATCATGACAGCTCACATCTGTATTACGGTTACAGAGTACTTGACACACATGATCTCATTTGATTCTCACAGGTCCATCCTGACTTTAGGTAAGGGATGGAGAGGAAAGAGATAACTCACCCCACAATCTCAAGCATAAGCTTTAGCTGGTATGGTCAACACCGGTTTCCACAGGTGGCTCCCAAGGCTGGAATCTTCTAATATATCTAGTCTCAATGACTAATATCCTTGTGATAGGGAGGAGAGCCAGTGAAGCTGCTTATAAAAAGGGAGGCATTTGTGGTAAGGAAATGTCCATGCCTGTTAAACAGTAACGAGGGTCAAACTGAAAGGAGTTGTTTCCTCCCTCTTGGATTCTTCTCTACCACTTTAAGTTTAGAAAGTTCTGGGAAGAAGAATGTTAAAACCAACCAGTTGGGGTGGCTAGGTGGCACAGTGAATAGAGCACCGGCCCTGAAGTCTGAGTTCAAATCCAGTCCCAGACACTTAACACTTACTAACCATATGACCTTGGGCACATCACCTAACCCTAATTGCCCTCCAAAAAAAACAAACAAAAAAAAACCCAACCAGTCCCTGAACTCATGAGTGACCATTATGAGGGAGCACCTTACTGAAAGGTCATGATCACATTATACAGTCTTAGAATCCTAGAAGTGGGAAGAAAGGACTCCTTTCTATGTAGTAAACATGGAAAGTTCTCTGTGTGCATTCCACAAAGAAGGGAAAGGAGCAGAGATTTCTAAGTATACCCACTTCTGTGAGGCAGGGCAAGGGCAGTGGAAAGAGCACTGATCTGGAGTCAGAGGGGATTCAGATTCCTCACCACAGAATGACTTGTGTGACCTTATGTCATTGACCCTTCTGGGCCTCAGTTTGCTGATTTGTAAAATGAGGGAGTTATATCAGGAGCCCCTTGAGGTCCCTTCTAGCTCTATAAATATATGGTCATATGATGCTTTGTCTAGGCTAGCCTCACCTATATATAACTTACTTTTGAAACTGAATGAGGACCTAGTATAGAATAAAGTTATTGTAACTTTCTAGTTAAGACTCAGTACATGGCGTTGGGTTTCAAAATAAGTGGGCTAAGAAAAGGCACTCTTGAGGTGTTACAAAATATGTCCTTAGCCTCAGATACCAGGGTTATGACTTAGGAACAGATCTAGCCTTCTCCCACCCTTCCTGAGTCTGAGGGAATCACAAGGGCTTCCCAAGTCCCTGGTCTTCACCAAGAACTAGAGCAGGGGCTCTTCACCCTGTTTGTGTCATGGATCCTGTGGCAGTGTGGTGAAGCCTATGGGATCCCCTTTCAGAATGTTTTTAAATGAATAAAATAATTCAGGATTACAAAGGAAACCAATCTGTGCTGAAATATACTTATCAAAAGAGTAGAAAAAAACAAACAAAAAAACAAACCCCAACCACATAAACACACAGGTTTACAGTGAAAGTACCTCCATCTGGAATACCACACAAACCTGTTAGATCTTAGGCTCTTCCTTGTTAAAGACTGTGTGCCAATCTTACTATTAATTCAGGTGAGAGTTTTAGTACTAATGTTTGTGGAACTTTTTAGTTTCAATAGTGAGCAGGTACAGATAGGAGTGGGAACCAGTGGAATCTTTTAATCTATTGAAATGGTTTGTGCACCAAAAAGTTTGAGATGATTGAGTACATGCCAGGCCTCTAGAGGTGCCCAGTGTGTAGAATTTCAAGAGCCACCTTAGAGAAGTCATTTAACCTCTCCCTAAAATGAGCATTCTTATTGATATGACAAATGTGATATATATTATATGATGTAATATAATAAATATCCCATAGAGTTTTTCTTTGGATCCAAAGATAGAAACAGTAGATTTGAAAGTACTTTGTCAACAAAACTTAGCCACAGATGGGCTTCCTTCTTTATTCCTAATAGGATTATCTTGTGGGGGAAGTCTTCGGAAAGTTGCCAAGCTGTCTCATTGTTGAAGTTGGGGAAGTTGTTGCCAGGGTGTGGTCCTTTTCCTGGCTATTCCTGATGGGCACCCCTGGTTCTGGGAAGAAGGTATCCCAGGCCCTAGCCTTTGTGTCAGATCTGGTTTTGAATCCCAGGCTCCACCACTTACTGTTTCTTGCTGTTCAGTGGTTTCTGTCTCTGTGACCCCATTTGGGTTGTTTTGAGTTTTGTTTTTTGGGTTTTTTTGGCCAAGATGCTGGAATAGTTTGCTATTTCCTTCTCCATTTTATAGATGAGAAAACTGAGGTAAACAGGGTCACATAGCTGGTGTCTGAGGCTGGATTTGAACTTGGGAAGATGAATCTTCCTGAGTCCCAAGCCCAGAGCTCTATCCACTGCACCACCTAGCTGCCACTTATAAGCTGTCATCTTGGACAAATGGCTTTGCTTCAGAGTATCTCAGTTTCATCATCTGTTAAATAGGGACAATACTTGCAAGAAGAGAAAGCACCCTGTAACCTTATCTCTGAAAGTGAAAATCAGGTGGGTTAATGAATGTGAAAGTATTTTGCTCTAAATTGTCTATCATACTGGTCTCCACCCTTAAAGGAGCTCTGCACAACAGATAAAGATATTTAAAGCCCTTAGCAGAACACATTTCAGTAATACTAGTCTGTAGATTCCATGAGAGCAAATACTGTTTTAATTTATCTTTCCTAACACAGTTCACACAAGATTATTATTAGTCAATGGTTGCATGGATCCATGAAGAAAAGAAAGAAATGATGGCTTCATTTAACCCCATGCAACTGCTCTTTTCCATGTTGCCCTTGGCTGGCTCTTGAAATAGAAACAAGGAAATCTCTGTCTTTTTATCCAGGCCTTGAGTGAGGATCCACATGGAGAGCTGCATTCCAGTCAAGGAAGTAACTCTATCTTTTTGTAGGATTGTCAGCCTTATCGTTTCTTATCAGTCCTCTCCAAGGGCCCTTGGACTTTAACCCACTGGGGAAGGTTGAGTCAGAGTTTGGCCAAGAAACATGCTCTTGGGTTGTTAGCTCTGCTGAATCATTTCTCAACCCCACACCCTATCACCAGCCATCCTGGGATATGGAGGCTAGCTACCAGAGAAAATAACTTGGGAGAGCAGCCATATGCAATTTCGGGGAGCAGTGAGGAATTCATTTACGTGATTAGGTGGAGAAACTAAGGCTGCAGCAAAAGTCGTCATTGTCCTTTTCCTCTTCCCCAACTATTACCAGCAGGGTGGGGCTACTCTGGTCTTTTGCTTTCCTTTCCCCTGCTCAGTGAGGAGGAGCTCCGTATTGGGAGTTAGGAGAAGGAACTTAATAGCTGTGTGACCTTTAGAAGTTACTTAACATCTCTGAGTCTTCTTTCCCCCTCATTTATAAAATGGGAATGATATCTTTCCTGCTCACCTTACAGGGTTGTTTCGAGGCTCAGATGAATTTTTGTTGTTGAAGAAATCACAGATTTGGATCAAAACCAAAAATTCCTTGCAAGTTAAAACACCCTAGAGATACTGGTCAATGACAGACACTGGTGCTATTGTTGGATGGTCATTCACGCTAACCCTCTGACTGCAGAAATCAACCTTGGGCTGGGCTTGTTAGGCAATGACTGTTCTTTCTTGTTAAAAAAATTTTTTAATCTATATTCTCTTTCTAAACATTGCTATCATGTCCCAGTGACTTTCCCCCCACCAAGAACCCTCTCTTGAAACAAAGACACACAGCTAAGCAAAAAAAAAAAAACAACCAAAAACCCAAAGCAAAAAACCGAACCACATCACCCAGGTTGGATTATGCACACCTCCTTTCCCACCTATAATTCAAGCCGCTCCTTCCCCCTATCCCCGGCTGTCCCCCCAAAGTCGCTGCATCAGTCAGAGATGACCACTCTCTGTGGTCATGTAGGCTATCCTCCTCTTCCTTCTTACTACATTTGGCAAAAGTTGATCTAAGTCTTCCTAAGTATATCTAAATGTTTCACATTCATTGTTTCTTACAGTACAATAGTAGTTCATCACATTCATAGGCTATGCCACAATGTGTACAGCTAGTCACCATTCACTCACTTTGCTTTCAGTTCTTTCCTATTGCACGAATTCTGCTACAAATATTCTTGTATATATGGGAACTTTCCCTCTTGTCTTTGATCTTGGGTTATCTTCCTAGTACATAGTTATGTTAGTGGATCAGTCTGTTCAGTTTAGTGACTTTTCTAGGATAATTAAATATTTCCCAGAGAGGTCAGACCATCTCATGGTGCCACCAGCTGTGTATCATGGGATCATGTTTACCTTTCCAGGAGGCTGAGTTCCTGTGTCATAGGGGCATAGGGCAATAGCCTCCATATTTATAGCCCTGCCCTGTTACCCAGATCTTGTGAGGATTTCCTAGAGTAATGGAGGTAAAGTGAGATAATTATAAAAGCTCCATGCACATAGAACAGTACTGTTTTCCCTCAGAGGGTCACAACCTACAATTACAACTATAATCCTCATGTTGAAATAAAAAGGGCACCACACCTATAGCAATCAGCAAACTTGGGTCTTCAGACAAAGTGCACTTTTGGAAAATGCTTCATGCTGACTAAAAAGGTCTATCTGCTACTTTCCCCTATCCCCCCACTAGAATTTAGAATTTAAGGAGGGGCTAAGTGTATCTGTGGGGTAGCTGGGTGGCATAGTGGAGAGGGTGCCAGTCCCGGAGTTAAACTCCTTTCCCGAGTTAAAATTCAGCCTCATTTACTAATTGTTTTTTTTTTAAATTAAACAAATGCTTTATTAACTTCTGGTTTACATCATTCATTTCCACTAGATTATGAGTTACATTTTTCCCCCATTTTTTCCCTACCCACCACCCCAGAATAGCAGTCCCACTAGATATCCCCTCATCCAATCTGCTCTCTCCCATATCTTCTCCCATATCCCCTTCAACTTTGCCATTTGGGCAAGGTGAATCTCTGAGCCCCAATGCCTGGACATCTTATGAAACATTTAATTTTAAAATTTTGATTTTCAGATCCATTCCCTTCCTCCCTTGTCACCCACTCTCTCTGAGAAGATAAGCAATTCAGTATGTGTTGTACATGTATAGCTATGCAAAACATTACCATAGTAGATATATTGTAAAAGACTGCTTATATTTCCCTCCCACCCGTCTCACCTCCCACCTGGTCCGTTCCCTACTTTGATCCTGTCCCTCTTTGATAGTGGGTACTTCCAATCTCCCCTCCCCCCAGAATGCCCTCCCCTCCATCATCCCCCCTCTCATCCTCCTTTTCCCTACTCAGGAGAGTGAGTGAGGGTAAGATATTCCATTTAGTATGTATGTGATTCTCTCCTTGGGCCAACTTCAATGAGAATATGCTTTTGCCTTTTTGCCTTCCTGTTCTTCCCCTCCCCTGCAACTACTTCCCCTTGCCTCTTCTACATGAGATAGTTTACCCTACCCTGTGTCTCTCCATCTCCTCTTGCCACTTTCCTCTCTCACCTCTTGACTTCACCCCTTAAGAATCATCCCTTCCTTGGGGCGGCTAAGTGGCACAGCAAGTAGAGCGTCGGGCCTGGAGCCAGAAGGACCTGAGCTCGGATCTGGCCCCAGTCACCCAACACACAAACAAAAACCCAGCCACGTGACCCCGGGCAAGTCACCCAACCCCAATTTCCCTCCGAAAAAAAAAAAAAAAGAATCATCCCTTCCCATCAAATTCAACCTGTGCCCTCTATCCATGTATATCTGTGAACATATGCCATGTACCCTTCTTCAATTATTTTCATAATGAGAAAGGTTGCATCAAACACAGTTATTGTTTTTCCATGTAGGAATGTAAATAGTCCAACTTTGATAAGTTCCTTTTGATTTCTTTTCCTTGATTACCTTCTCAAGCATCTCTTGCTTCTTGTGTCTGAATGTCAAATTTTCTATTCAACTCTGGTTTTTCATCAAGAATGCTTGAAAGTCCTCTATTCCACTGAATGACCATATTTTCCCCTGAAACAAGATACTCAGTTTTGCTGGGTAGGTGACCCTTGGGTTCATTCCCAGCTCTTTTGCCCTCTGGAATATCATATTCCATGCCCTTCGATCCCTCAGTGTAGAAGCTGCCAGGTCCTGGGCTATTCTGATTACGTTTCCACAATGTTGAAATTGTTTCTTCCTGGCTGCTTGTAGTATTTTCTCCTTGATCTGGGAGTTCTGGAGCCTGGCTATAATATTCCTAGGAGTTTTCTTTTTGGGATCTTTTTCAGGAGGTGATCTGTGGATTCTTTCAACCTCTATTTCCCCCCCTGGGTCTAAAACATCAGGGCAATTTTCCTTGAGAATTTCTTTAAGGATGATTTCAAGGTTCTTTCTTTGATCATGGCTTTTAGGTAGTCCAATAATTTTTAAATTATCTCTCCTGGATCTATTTTCCAGGTCAATGGTTTTTCCCATGAGATATTTCACATTGCCTTCTATTCTTTCATTTGTTTGGATCTGTTTAATAGTATCTTGATTTTTCACAAAGTCACTAGCTTCCATTTGCTCCAGTCTAACTCTGAAGGAATGAATCTCCTCATTGAGCTTTTGAGATTCTTTTTCTATCTGGCAAATTCGACTTTTTAAGGCATTCTTCTCCTCATTACCTTTCTGAGCCTCTTTTGCCATTTGAGTTAGTCTATTTTTTAAGGTGTTATTTTCCTCAGTCAGGCTGTTGACTGTCATTTCATACTTTTCTTGCATCTTTTTCATTTCTCTCCCCAGATTTTCCCCCACTTCTCTTATCTGCTTCTTAAGGTCCTCTATGGCCTGTAGCCAGCTTGTATTTTCATTTGGGGCTTTTGGTGCAGGAGTTCTGACCTCACAGTCCTCCTCCATGCTTTGAGCCTCTTTGCCCCTAAAATAGGAGTCCAGCATTGAACTTTTCTGTTTATTTTGTTTCATTTGCCTAGGCATGTTGCCACTTAATTACTTGATTTTTGGGCTTGTTGCCACAGTAGGATTCTGC
This sequence comes from Gymnobelideus leadbeateri, assembly GCA_011680675.1. NCBI lineage: Eukaryota > Metazoa > Chordata > Mammalia > Diprotodontia > Petauridae > Gymnobelideus > Gymnobelideus leadbeateri. The sequence continues at coordinate 297,064 of WOXC01003951.1, read as the reverse complement.
CACCAGACAGGGGAGCTTCCGCCCAAACATGGGGTCTTCACAACTTCCGCCAGTTGGGTGGCCTCTGTAAAGCCTCCACCCACTCTGGCAAGTTGGATGCCCACCCCAAACTTCCCCCCCAGACCACAATCCAGATCCAGGCAGTTTAAAGCAAGAGCAATTAACCCCCAGACTGATTGCTGGATCTCCCTACAATTCGCAGACCAGGAGCTAGAGCCACTGCTGACACTGCAAAATGGCTTCTGTGCAGCTGTTTCTTCAGCAGCTTTTCGCCCCCAGGGGAGGAAGCCATGTGTTCCCCAAATACTGGCCCCAAAGTCCATAGGGCACTAACCTCTCACTTTGTCCTAGGCATATCTGTGCTGATAATTCTGGAATCGCCACAATTGCTGGTGTTCTGGGGTCCCTCCAGCCAGCTGAAGGCCCGGCCACCCTGGGGCTAAAGCCACGGACCTGGGCTCGGCTCTGTGTGCTGCTCTGTTGGTTCCCAGTGTGCTGTGCTGCTTGCTCTCAGAGCGCTGTGCTGGCCGCTCCCTGCAGTGCTGCTGGGCTGTCCTCAGCAGGAGGTTAGCTTCTCTGTGCTGTTCTGTGGGTGCTGTGGCTCTGGAAGCTGTTCGGAGCTCCCTATCACATTATTTGAAATTTGTGTGGGGCAGAGCACATTGGAAATGCTGTTTCTACTCTGCCATATTGGCTCCGCCCCCAAACACTCGCATTCTTAAGCCTTCAAAACAGAACAGGCTACCTCAGTCAAAGGTACTTTTCTCTTCACTCATGGCAACTGTTCAGTGTCCACGAAGTGTGCTCCTGGCAGCTCTGCCCCGCTGCAGTTCCCATCCCTGGAAGTCCTCAGCAGGAGTGCTTAGCAGAAATTCTGGCTGGCTCCAAAAAGAAAAGGAGTTAGTGCTGCAGCCCCTATTGCCACTGGCCCCATGCTTCCAGTCACCACACTGCCTCTAGCTTGGCTCTAGACATTTACTAATTGTGTGACCCTGGGCAAATCACTTAACCTGTTTTCCCATCTGTAAAATGAACTGGAAAAGGAAATGGCAGACTCAGTATCTTTGCCAAGAAAATCCCAAATAGGGTCATGAAGAGTTAACCACCACAAGTATATCTGTGTACATTGATCCAGAAGAAAATTGAATTCATTGCACTGCATATACTTGGAAACAATAAAATGCATACAGTTGCCTTGGGGCAACTCCCTGGACTTTGGTCCTAAATAAATCAAGTATGGCAGCATTACTCTCTAGGGACTCCATGCCCTTAGGTGCCCAAAAGCTATCTATAACTGCCTGGGGTGTAGAAGTAGAAGCCTGGGGTCCAGATTGTAAGGCAGAGGTGTGAAAGACAGTCCTGACCCTGTTGGATGCTTGGAAGTCTTATTTCAGGCAGCCCTTCTGTCCTCTGTAGATGAAAGGAGATAGAGATATATCACAGGCACACACGCGCACACACACACACACACACACACACACACACACACACACACAAAAGAGATAAAAGGGAAACATCAGACTTGAAATTATCTGTCACTTCCTTGAAACTGAAGGGTTTATGAAATCATCCAGTCTCCACCCATCCTGATATAAAACATTCTCTGAAGGACTGGCCCTCTGACCCCCTCTTATCCACAGGCACGCATGCTTTCTTCCATACCTTGGCTGTTGCAGAGACCAAGAAGTCAAAATTCACTTTTCTTACAAGAGGACAATATGTAGTTGTAGTAGAAAGCCTTGTGGGGATGGGAATAGTGTCACACTTTGAGGAACCAGAGATGAAGAAGGAGTTTGGCATTGGGACAGGATTCTCTTTGGCAAATGACATTTTGCCAAAGATAAAGTAACCCTAGGGAGCTGCTGGGCCTAGTTTGTCTGGTCCTGAGATAGAATGAGTATTGACTGCTTTGCAAACCTGAATGAACTATAATCAGGTGAGCTATTATCATCAATGAATGCACCTTAGGATGATCGTAGGTCTAGAACCAGAGCCTGTTTCTTAGGGGTAAAGTCACCCAGTACCCAGTATATATGTACATACAAGTATGTACTACTCTCCTACCACGATGGAGAAGGGGAAGGACAGGTCCGCAGATATGTTTGGTGTTCCTTTTTCTGTCCAGCTGCAGTTCTAGAAGCTGGAATCTAGCCAGGTGTCCTCACATCCCACTATTCCACCTCATGTGATAAAAACCACAGATACAAACATGGGTAAACAACTCCAACAGCTTGTTCCGCATGCTTCCTCTTCTCCTTATCCGCAACACTTTCCCCTGCACAGCTGGATTCCTGCTGTCACCACCTGCTGGCCATCGGCAGCGTGCTGACTCTCTCAAATAGTGTGTACTGTACACAAAAATACAAGAAGTTTGAACTTTAAACCTAAGCAATTGGGGAAAATAAAACCAGCAAGAGGTGGCATGATGGACAAAAGACATCAAAGAGGTGTTCTTGAAGATGAGGGTGAGCAGCGTAATAACTATCTCAGACTGGAGAGACACTGTGCTATATTTCACCCCCATGTAGACCTACTGTCTGTTCCTCCCACTCCTTTCTTGACCCCAGGTGGGATGTCAGAACCACTGAGCAAGCCTGGATGGGAACACCAGCCTCCTAAGCACTGGGCCAGACTTCTACTGGGCTGAGAAAGACTTGTCTGGGTGGGCCAGGGCCAGAAGAAAGTTTTTGGTTTTGTTCTTGGTGGGATGCCTGGACGTGTTCATAGACAGGGAGGATCCAGTAGCTAAGGACAGAATGAAGATGAGAATAAAGAGATAAGGTATGGAAGAAGAGAGAGAGGCTTAGGATAAATGACTTCTTGTTTTTTTTGTTTTGTTTTGGTTTTTTGCTTTTTGGAGGGGAAAGGCAGGGCAATTGGGGTTAAGTGACTTGCCCAAGGTCACATGGCTAGTAAGTGTTAAGCGTATGAAGTCATATTTGAACTCAGGTCCTCCTGACTCCAGGGCTGGTGCTCTATTCACTGCACCACCTAGGGGCCCCTGGATAACTTCTTAAGTCATATCACTTCTCATCGGTGAAAGGAGGATAATAATCACTTAGAAAATCGTGAAAATGGGATAAGAACAATGTGTGTGAAACAACTTGGAGTAAAGGTTCCCATTTACAATCACTTCCCAACAACCTTGTAAAGTGGGTAGAAAGTTTTAGAGAATTCTATCTACACATGGAAGGAACTGAAAGGAAAAGTTGCGATGACTTGATCGTATACTACATTGAGCTTTCTGAGGTAGCTTCTTCGCAACACCTGGAGGTGGGTGGTACAAGCAGTTAGCTGCAATTTGATAGATGGAAAAGGTGACTGTGAAAGAGGTTTGAATTACCCGTGACTGCCCGACTAAAGCCTCTACACAGGTCTCCTGACTCCATGGATAGTGTTCTTTACACTGCTTTGTGGGATTCTAGAATCTGACTTGTACATTGTATTTGTAGTTGTTTCAGTCACGTCCAACTCTTTGTGACCCACATTTGGGGTTTTCTTAGCAAAGATAGTGGTTTGCCATTTCCTTCTCCAGCTCATTTTACAAATGAGGAAACTGAGGCAAACAGGGTGAAGTGACTTGCCCAGGATCACACAGTCAGTAAGTGTCTGAGGCCAGATTTGAACCCAGAAAGAGGAATCTTTCTGACTCCAGGCCTGGCCCTCTATCAACTGCTTGATCCACCTGCTTGCGCCATCATTCTGCTACCTGAAATTAAAAAACCAGACTTATGGTTCACAGTATCAGCCTAATACACAATTTACACAAACAAAAACCCAACAATATTTAAGGTAGTTTCAGGAAAGCTTGTGGAAGGGATTTTAAATTCAGCCACTGAACTGATTGCTACATTTGGAATGAAGCCTCCTTTTGGAAAACACTTCGAGATGAGTGAAAAGTCCCTAGGCAGTAGGAAATGGGACCCATATTGTACCTATCCTCGACACCCAACCAGAAAAGTGGATTTGGGGCTGTCCTGAGCACACTTACCTGGCCTGGCTGAGCAGAGGATCAAATGAATTCCATCATGGCTGCTAGGACAAGACGGCAGGCTAAGTGCTGGCAGAGAGACAACCTTGTAGTCAGGGGGTCCGTGAAGTCAGTCCAGGGAGAGGTGTTTTTCCACCTTAGTCCTATTGCTCCAAGGAAGAAAGTGGGGTCTTAGTGACCATATCCTCCTGGGCTGACCCAGGCCCTAAAAGCCTTGCAGGGAGTAGAAGGAGGAAGGAAACAAGCATTTATTGTGTCTTCTACGTGTCAGGCATTGAATGAAGCACTTTATACAAATTGTTTCATTTGGTCCTCACAACAACCCTATGAGGGAGGTATTCTGAGTCATTGCCTCCTCTACTTCACCTCACCAAGTGTTACCCCAGGCACTGGGGGTATCTCCCAGATGTATGTCCCAGCCTTGCAGTCCTCCCAAATATGTGTATTTACCTACTTTATCTAGTGCCTCCAAACTCCACAATTCATTTCGCTTTACCCCACAAACCAGTTTTTACTTTCTGCATTCTCACAGTGCCACTAGCATTCAGTTTCCCATATTTGAAATCTTCCCCACCTCATCCAGCCAACTACCAAGTCATTGATTTGCTCTCCATATCCTACATCCACCTTCTCTATTCTCAGTCACCCCGATACAGGGGTTCCCCATCCTCACTGGGTTTTTCGACCAAACACATTCCTTCCAACTACATTATATCCCACTGCCAGGCTCAGTTTGCTTTACACATAAATCAGTTATGTTATTCATTTGCTCAAAGCCCTTTCATGGCCTCCTATACCCTGCAGATTAAAATTTAACCTCCACAGCCATGCATTCACATTCAAAATCTGGTTGCTGTGCCCTCGGGCAGGTACTCTTATTCATCCATCCCCCTGTATTAATACTTAAGGCATATTCAAGTTTACAGACCAGTTCTGATGATAACCTGGGGAGGTAGGGTCCACACCCCTCACACATTTTGGTTCCAGCCAAACTGGAGTACTTGGTAGGTGTCAGATGACTTCATTTCCCACTATTTTTCTTTCTTTTTTCCTCCCACCTCCTTTTCCTCTGCAGTTCCCTACACAGGCCAACCCTAGTGCTTGGAATGCTCTCCCTTTTTGATCCTGCCTCTTGGAAGCCCTGACTACATTCAAGACAGCTCAAGTGCTACCTTTAGTATCTACCTATTCTCCAACAGAACATAAATTCCTTAAGGGCAGGGTAGGCCCAAAGGGAGCTGGATTTAATTCTGCCTTCTACATAACTCCCAGAGGAGGTCTTGGCACTTCTTTCCTGGGTGGGACCCCATCTGGTGGCAGCTCTGAACTGGCTGAAGGGTCCCACAGGCCTGCCATACTTGCCTGTAGAGACTTCTGGGATCCCCTAATATGTTCAAGACTTGGTAAAGATGGGGGTGGTGAAGGTTGCCAGTTGTAGAAATGACCTTATAGGGGTGGCTAGGTGGTGCAGTGAGTAGAGCGCTGGCCCTGGAGTCAGAAAGACCTGAGTTCAGATCCAGCCTCAGACACAACACACACAAACAAAAAACCTAGCCATGTGACCTTGGGCAAGTTACTTAACCCCAATTACCCTCCAAATAAAGCAAAAATATAAAATAAAATAAATAAGAAATGACCTTATAACTCCCCTCTCCTCATCCCAAAGGCTCTGAATTTAGATGGAAATCTTTAGCACTCAGGTATGCTAGAATGTCAGGATGCATGGAATTCTAGTCTTGGCTCTATCACAACTTCTTTGCCTCAGTTTCCCCATTTATGAAATTAGGATAATAGATTTTGAACTGGAAGGGACCTTAGAGATCATTGAGCCCAACCCACTTATTTTAAGATGAGGCACAGAAAAGTAATGTGATTTGTCCTGGTACATATCTAGTGTCTGAGGCAGGATTTGAACGCAGATCTTCCTGGCTACTTCTTGACTAAGTACTCTATCCACTACCCCCATGTGATTGGACTAAATTTATGATGGTCTTTCCAACTCTGGTGTTCTAATTTATATTTTGTGTCTCCAAAATAGAAGATCCTGCTGTCAAGGAGTTTTCAGTCAAGTTGAGTATTAGATAGCAAAAATCACAGTTTCAGAGCTAGAAGGGGAACATCTAACCTCAAATCCTCAGTGCATTGAGGAGGAAACTCTGACCCGCAGAAGGAAAGGACTTCCCCCCAGGTCAGTGACAAATAGAGCTCAATCGCAGGCTTCCTCTCACCCAGGCCAGTATGCTGTTCACAGACAGGCCGCCTCTCCAGACCTTGCTTTATCAGAAGAGGGAAGTTGCGACCTTTGGAAGAAGGAAGAAATGCTCTCTTTTCTAACCCCTGGAGCACACTCCTGCCTTCTGTGGTGGGCAGATCTGTTCGTGGCTCCAACATTAGAGCTAAAGGTGGGGCTAGATATTGTGATCCACATCGGCTCCTCTCCTTGATGTGCTCAGCACTGGTGGTCCTGAGTCCCTGACTGAGAGCCAGCATTTTTTTGGAGGGGGGGAGTAGGCAATCAGCATTAAGTGACTTGCCCAGGGTCATACAGGTACTTAGTGTCTGAAGTTGGGTTTGAACTCAGGTCCTCCTGGCTACAGGGCTGGTACTCTGTCCACCGTGCCAAGCAGCTGCCCTGGAGAGCCAGGGCCATAACCATCCACTTCTCAGTGCAGGCTAGCTGACTGCTAAATGCTGAATCCTTCACAGTGAATGAGTACCTTCCATGAAGGAAGGAGCTTAGTTAGGCCCTGTCAGTGAGTGACTAGGAGACAATTGTCCCTCCTAATTTTTGAGGACTCTTTCCTCCCCAACTAATGCCTGGGTTTTAGGGGCAGTGTGGGCTCTAGACAGTATGAGGCAGAAAAACCCTTTTCTTGTTCCTGTTCATGGGTTTAATGAATCCCTTTTTCATATGGATCCCAGAGCAATGTATCTTGCTTTATTCTCTCCTGAGTTAGTCATTCATTCCCAATTCCTTCTTGGACATTTCAAACCCAAATATCCCTGCAGGCATCCTGAATTCAACACGTCCAAAACAACTTGTGCTCTCCCAGAACCCTCTCCATACATTTCCCTGTTACTGTCAAAGGCATCCCCAGATACCTTGGTATCAGCCTCAGATTCCTTACTTTTATCCCCCATATTCAACCTACAGCTAAATCTTGTCATTTCCTCAAGGATTGACCCTCTTCTCTCTACTCAAACAGCCACAATTCTAGCTGCAGTTGTCGTCTCCTCTAACCAGGAGCCTCCTATAACTGATCTCAAGTCTCTCTCCATTCCATTCTATCCACCACTCAGCTAAGGTGATTTTTCTAAGGCACAGTCTGACTAGGTCATGTTGCCTCACTGCTTGGTAATGCCCAGTGACTACCTCCAACACCAGATGTAAACTGCTGTGACATTTAAAGTTCTTCATGGTCCATCCACACACATTGGCCCTGGCCCTCCCTCCTGCTCAGGATGACCCCTTATCTCCACTTCTTAATTCCCCTGGCTTCTTTAAAAATTCATCTCAAAGTGCACCTTCCACAGGAGGTCTTTTCTGGTCTCCCCACTACCAGCAACTGAATGTCTCCCTTTTCAGATTGCCTTCCCTCCCTCCTTCCCATTCCATCTCTCCTTCTGTTTCTGCCTTTCTGTCTCTCTCTCTCCCCACCAAATATACATATATATATATGTGTATATATATATATATATAATGTGTGTATCTACATATATGTAAATGCAAACATAATATTTATACTTGATAATATGCTTATATATGTACGTATGCTATATATGTATGTATTTACTTATAGACCCATACACACTTATCTATCTATTTATGGAGCAATTAGGTGGTTCAATGGATAGAGTGCCAGGTCTGGAGTCAGGGAGACTCATCATGAGTTTAAAATCTGGCCTTAGACATTTACTAGCTGGGCAAGTCACTAAACCCTGTTTTCCTTAGTTTACTCATCTATAAAATGAATTGGAGAAGGAAATGGCAAACCACTCCATATCGTTGCCAGGAAGACCCCAAATGGGGTCACAGAGGGCTAGACATGCCTGAAATAACTCAACAACAGTAAATACTTATTTATATGTTGTCTCCCCCATCAGAATGTGCACAGGAACTGTCTTTTGCCTTTCTTGTATCCCCAGTGCTTAGCCCAGGGCCTGGAATATAATACGGATTTAATAATGCTTTTTTGACTAACACCAGTCCTGGTTGGTGTTCCGGGTTGGATGAGGGTCACAAGTTAGGGATAGAGAAATAGCAGGTCTAGAATTTGTCCTTGTTCCCATGAGTGTTCAGTCCCAGTTCAGGATACTGAGAACTTCTGGAACAAAAGCATAGGTAGCTCCTAGCTAGAAGAGGCTTTAAGAGGGCATCTAGTCATCCTTAGCCCCCTTGCCTGGGGTAGGAATCTCCTCCACAGTAAGAAAGCCTATGAAGACTCTCGGGACCCCAGTTGTACTTGATTTGCTTTGAGGCCTGCAGATGGCGCTGTCTCCTAGAGATTAAGCTCAGCCCAAAGAGCTGGGAATCTAAAGACAGTTCTATGTTGAGTGACAGGCAGGACAGCACCTAGCCAGGCCCAGAAGCTTCCACTTCATTGACCCATTGAGGGAGGACCCTGGCAGCTTTTGTGGCCTCAGATATCTGGCTTCCAAACATCCTCTGTGTCTGGATTTTTACCTTTTCTTTTATAATGAATAAACCCTGCATATAATAGGTACTTTATTGTGGTACAGTAGAATAAACTCTGGAACTGAGAAAGTAGACTCACTGCCACCATACTAGTCTGGGCTCTCATTACCAGCTCCTGCATCATTATGCAGGTCTTCTGGGAAACCCACTCTTCTTCCATGCTGTCCTTCATACTACTGCCAGTTTAATCTCTCCTATGTATAGATTTTTTTTTGGAGGAGGGAAGGCAAAGCAGTTGGGGTTAAGTGACTTGCCCAAGGTCACACAGCTAGTAAGTGTCAAGTGTCTAAGACTGGATTTGAACTAAGGTCCTCTTGACTCTAAGGCTGGAGCTCTGTTCTCTGTGCCACCTAGTTGCCACCCCATGTATAGATTTAGATATGACATTCCTCTGCTCAAAAACCTTCCATGGCTTCCTATTCCCTATGCAATAAAGTTAAAAATCCTGCTTGGCATTCAGTGCTTCCATAATCTGGCACCACTCTCCTCCACATAATCGAGCTTAACTATTCTAATGTCTTTTTTTTAAGCAATTGGGGTTAAGTAACTTTCTCAAGCTCATTATTTATGTGTGGGTGCTCATTTTCTGAGGCTGGATTCAATCCCAAGCTCAACTCTGAGGCCAGCACTCTTACTCACTGTGCCACCTAGCTGCCCCTATTCTAATGTCTTATCTCTAGAATTCTCATCCTATTGCCTTGATGCCTTTGATTATCCCCTTCTCTATGCCAAAAATTCCCTTTCCCCACCTGTTAACAAATTCCTGTCCATCCTTCAAAGCCCACCTCAAATACCATCTCTATGATCCTGGTCATATTTGACCATTACCTTCATACCTCACATACCAGGCACTTGTCTGAGTTTGTGTCCTTTCCCCTTAATAGACTACAAGCTCTCTGAGGGCAGAGACTGTGTCTTATTTAAATTTTGTTTCTCTTCCAGTGCCTATCACAGTGCTCTGTATATAATAGGTACTATATTGTGGTCCTGTGGAACACTAGACCTGGAGTCAGGAGTTAAAATCCCCCCTCTGACATTAGCTTTGTTGACCCTGGGCAAGTTGCTTCCTTTCAGAACCTCAGGTACCTCATTGGTAAGTTGGGGACAATAAGATTGATATACTACTTAACCCTCAGTATTATTTTGAGGAAAGTGCTTTTGAAATATGATTAAGGGTGGGGCAAACAATGGACTAAGGGCAGTCACCCAGTTGAACCCTCTGGTTATTTCCCTCTAAACAACATTAAAATAATGCCTCCAGTGAAATTTTGGAGAGACAGAACCAACAAAAGGTCAAAGTGAGACGTTTTTCCCAGCCTAAGAAAACTTGGGAGGTGACGGCTTGTTCAGAACCCCAATACACAGAGCAACAAGAGTCATAACAGAAGAAGGTTCCAGAATTCTCAGCCCAGAGGTACCAAGGGGGTCAGACAACTGATCAAAAAGAGATTACAGAGGATTCCTTGCTCACACAGGGTACAGCTTGCACTGACTAGCAATTCTATTGCCCATGACACAGTTCTGGGTCACAGTTCTGGAGTGAAGAGAAGTACTGGGGGTCAGTTACAAGGAAGCAGAGGCCATGCTTACAGTTCCAAAGCAAAGAGAACACGAGCACTTGTGGCTGCAGGGGACCAGGGGTCTTTCCTGGATCAAGGCCAGAGTACAGAAGAGGAAAGCAGTGATTGTACCTCTCCCAGGATCACACCCCTTTGGAAGCACCCAAAACTTGGAGACCTCTAGAACTAGCTCAGAGCAACATGAAAAAGGCTGGAGCTTGGAATAGTGCCTCTACACGTCCAGGTAAGCAGAGGCTGACTTTAATATAAAGTTCAAAGTCAAGAAATAGGCCAGGAAAATGAGAAGAAGAAAAAAGAACTTGACCATAAAAAGCTATTTCAGTGGTGGAAAGATCAAGACATAAACTCAGAAAACAATGATATGAAGAAAGCTACAATGAAAGCCTTAAAGGAAAATACTAATTGGACTCAGGTCCCACAAGAATCCCTGGAAAAGTTAAAGAAAGAGATGAGTGGTAGAAGAAAAATTGGGAAAAGAAATGAGATACAATAAAATTATGAAAAGAGAATTAATAGCTTGGAAAAAGAGAAAAAAAAGTACTAAAGAAAATAATACCTTGAAAAGCAGAATGAACCAAAGGGAAAAGGAGGTACAAAAGGTCACTAAAGAAACTAATTCCTTAAAAGTTAAAATTGGGCAAATGGAAGCTAATGACTCCATGAGACATCGAGAAGCAATAAAACAAAGTCAAAAGAATGAAAAAATAGAAGAAAATGTGAAATACCTCATGACCTAGAAAATCAATCAAGAAGAGATAATTTAAGAATTATTGGTCTACCTGAAATCCATGATCAAAAAAGAGTCTAGACCTCATCTTTCAAGAATTATCAAAGAAGACTGTACTGATATCTGAGATCCAGATGATAAAATGGAAATTAAAAGGATTCACCAATCACCTCCTGAAAGAGATTCTAAAATGAGGAATTTTATAGACAAATTCCAAAGCTCCCAGGTCAAAAAGAAAAAACTTGAAGCAACCAGAAAGAAACAGTTCAAATATTGTGGGATATAGTCAGGATAATACAAGATTTAACAGCGTCCATCTTAATGGAGCAGAGGGCTTGGAATATGATATTCCAGGAGGCAAAAGAGCTGGAATTACAACTAATTATAACTCACCCAGCAAAATTGAGTATAATCCTTCAAGGGAAAAAATGGATGTATAATAAAATAGAGGACTTTCAAACATTCCTGATGAAAAGATAAGAGCTGAACAGAGAATTTGACATTCAAACACAAGACTCAAGAGAAGCATATAAAGGTAAAAATGAAAGAGGAATCATAAGGATCTCAGTAAAGCTAAACTATTTATATTCCTATATATTTCTATATACTGTAACTCCTAAGAACTTTATCATCTTTATTAAGAATAATGGAATTTAATAGACAGAGGGCATGAATGTTTGTCAATAATGTTGGAATGATCTCCAAAAATATGAAGAGGTGAGAAAGAGGGATGCACTGGAAGAAGAAGGAAGGAAGAGGTAGAATGGGGCAAATTTTCTCACATAAAAGAGATGTGCAAAGAAGAGTTTTTACACTGGACGGGAAAATGAGGGGTATGGGCAATGCTTGAACCTCATCATTGGAAATGGTTCAAAGAGGGAAAATACCCCCCCTTGTACACACACGCACACACACACACTGTGTGTGTGTGCGTGTGTGTATATATATATATATATGAAATATATATATATACACACACTCAGTTGTGCATAAATATGTAACTTACCCAATAAGGAAATAGTAGGGTAAGGGGATAAGAGAAAGAACTGGGATGATATGAAGGAGGGCAGATTAAGGGAGGCAGTGGTTTGAAGTAAAATAGACTTTTGAGGAGAGATAGAATAAAAAAGAGAGAGAAAGGAAGAAACAGAAGAAAATGGGATGGAAGGAATTACTAAAAAGTTAATCATCATAACTGTGAATGTGAATGGAATGAGCTCACCCATAAAACAGTAATGGATAGCAGAATGGATTAGAAACTAGAATCTAATATGTTGTTTACAAGAAACATAATTGAAACAGAAAGATACACTCAGAGTTAAAATAAAGGGCTGGAGCAGAAGGTAATATGCTTTACCTGAAGTAAAAAAGGCAGAGGTAGCAGTCATGATCTTAGATAAAAGCAAAGGCAAAAACAGACTTAATTAAAAGAGGTAATCGGGGAAACTACATTATACTAAAAGGTATAGAAAATAAATTGTCAAAATTTTTTATAGCAAGTTTCTCTGAAAAAGTCCTCATTTCTCAAATATATACTGAGTCAATAGAACTGAGTCAAATATAAAAAAATAAGGACCATTCACCAATTGGTAAAAATCAAAGGATTTAAACAGGTAGTTTTCAGAAGAAGATATCAAAGCTATCTCTAGTCATGTGAAAAAATGCTCTAAATCACTATTGATTAGAGAAACACAAATTAAAACAACTTTGAGGTAATACCTCAAATCTATCAGAAATGACATGCTGGAGGGGATGAGGGAAAATAGATGCATTAATGAACTGCTAGAGTAGTGAACTGGTTTAACTATTCTGAAGAACAAGTTGGAACTATGCCCAAAGGGCTATAAAACTGTGCTATAAAACTTCAACTCAGCAATACCACTACTAGGTCTGTATCCCAAAGAGATCAAAGAAAAAGAAAAAAGATCTACACATACAAAAGTATAGCAGCTCTTTTGTGGTGACAAAGAATTGGACATCAAAGGGATGCCCATCAATTGGGGAATGGCTGAATAAGTTGTAGCCTATGACTGCAATGGAGTACTATCGTGCTGTGGGAAATGGCAAGAGGGGTGGTTTTAAAAAAAACATGGCAAGATCTATATTAACTGATGCAAAGTGAGATGAGAAGAACCAAGAGATCATTGTGCACAGTAACAATGTTGTAATAATGATCAACTGTGAAAGAGTTAGGTGTGTGTCAATTCTCTGATCAATACAATTATCCAAGACCATTCCAAAGGACTCATGATGGAAAAATGCCCTCCAACCTCCAGAGAGAGAACTGATGAATGCTGAGTGCAAATTGAAGCATAACTTTTTCACTTTTTTTCTTGCTTCATGAAAAACATGGCTAATATGGAAATATATTTTGCATGACTTCACATGTATAATTGATATAATATTGCTTGCCTTCTCAGTGGGTCTGGTCTTTACTCAAGAAGGTCCCCTGGTCCCCTGTAGCCATAAGTACTAGTGCTTTCTTTGCCTTAAAACTATAACCCAGAACTGTATATGGGCAATAGAGTGCTAGTCAATGCCAGCTGTGCCCAGTGCCAGCAAAGAGTTCCCTATAACCTCTTTCTGGCCAGTTGTCTGATCCCCTTTCTGTTTCTGGTCTGAGAGCTCCCAAACTTCCCCCTGCTGCTGCTGTTGTTGCTGTTGCTACATATGTGGCCTCCAGACAGGCCTTCACCCCACTATAACTATTGCTAATGTCTTAAGTTTTCTTAGATTGGAAAAATGTCTTACTGTGACCTTCTGTTGGTTCTGTCACTCCAAAATTAGATTTGAGGTGTTATTTTAAAGTCATTTGGAGACTTTAGCTGAGTTGCCTCTGATCCGCCATGTTGTATCTGCCCCTCCAAGGTAATTTGAACTAGAGCAAGACCAGCCCCCCCAGCACTTTGGGGTGGGCCCTCTGTAGTGAATTTAATTGGGCTGCATGGAGGAGAGTCACATATGATTGGCAGGTATGGAAGGATTATTGTCTCTACTTTCAGGTGATTGTTGGGGCTACTAGTCAATCAATCAATGGCAAGTATTTGTTAATTGACTACAATGGGCCAGGAACCATAGTTCAGTCCTATGGATACAAAGATTGAAAAGGATTATCTTTTCTTTGAAGAGTTTACAGTTTGCTGGAAAAGATAGGCACATATCAGATATATACAAAACAAATACAAATCATTTTTAAGGGTAGGCTGAGGAAGGCACTAGACTCTAAAGGAGTCCAGAAATGCCTCGTCCTGAAGGTAATATCTGAACTGAGCCATGAAGGAAACTAGAGATTCTAAGAATTTAGCAGGGGGAGGAAGTGCATTCCAGATGTGGGGGGTGGAGGTGGGTCACAGTCAGGGCAAAGGCTCAGAGGTGAGAGCTCTCAGTGAGAAAGAGTAAAACAGCTTGACCAGACCTTGTTAGAACATTAATGTAACATCCCTGTTCGATACCCTGAGCCTCCATGGGTGCAGGACAGTGACTTCTTTAACTCTATATCCCAGAATGAGGTACATGTCCTGAATATAACAGTAAGTACTTACTAAATGTTTGTGGAACCTCTATAGAAAGGTATCCCTAGCAGGCTTGCCTCTATTTGGCCAGGAGATGGAACTGGAGGTCAGATAGCCCCGCAGCCTTTGGTTTTATGAGGATCTCTCTTTTCATACTCTATCCCTTGGCGTAGTAGTTTCAGATCATATTTTTGAGCCATGGCAGAGGCTGAATGGCCCAGGCTGAAGTGCACAGTACACTGTCAATTAGTCAACAAGCATTTATTAATCATTTACTCTATGTAGCAGACAATGTACTAAGTGCCGGGGATAAGAAACTAAAAACAAAAAGTAATCCCTGCATTCAAGGATCATAGATTTAGAGCTAGAAGGGTCTTCAGAGGCCACCAAGACTAAACTCCTCATTTTACAGATTGGGAAACTGAGGCATGGGAAGATTTCAGTGATTTGCCCCTCAGCTAAAAAGCGTCTCAGGCAGGATTATAATTCAGGGCTTCTTACCTCTCACTCCAGCACTCTAGCAACCATGCTGCCAAACTGCTGACTAGCTTTGTAGAATTGTAGGAGATAAAACTGGAAAGGTGATGGCACAAAAATAATGAAGTCAGAGAGAGAAGCAGGTTTAGGGGAAAGATAAACCTTGAACATTCTGAGTATGAAACATTAAGTGTGAAACCTAGATGACTTCCTGTTAAGCAGTTGGAGATACAGGTTTGGAATTCAGAAGAGAAATCAACACTAGACATACTTATCTATCATCACTTGAGTAGGGATTATAGCTGAAACCACAAGAGCTTGTCAAGGGAGTGTGAAGACAGAAAAGTGTCAGGGGCAGAATCTTGGGGAAGCAATCTCCATACTAAGGAGTAAGGAAGAGGATGAGAAGACAGTGAAGGAAATAGAGGAACAAGTAGAGGAGAATCAGGAGTGTACAGTCCTCTTAAGCCAAGGAAGGACAAAGTATCCAAAAATAGGAGGGCAGTTGACTCTGGGAAGTCGACTGTTTCCAGCGCAACAGAGATAAAGGAGAATGAAACCTGGAAAAAAAAAAAGACTTTAAAAATGTTTTTGTTTAAATCTTGTATGTATGGATGTCTTTTGTATTTACATAACTTTCATTTATTTTTTAAGTTTAAAATCATTTTTCAATTAACAAGAAATTGAAGCAGCTCAAAAGAAATGAGAGATGTGCAGGTTTAGAGAATCCACCCCAAATGTTCATGTGGACCCTTTGTGCCTGACCTGTGGGAGAGCATTCTGAGCTCGTATTGGTCTGATGAGCCACAGTCGGACACAGTGACTCGACTCTAACATAGTGATGTCATTTTGGTCCTCCTTGAGAACAGAAACCAACCAACCAGCCAACCATTGGCTCAGAGCTCTGCCTCAGTTTCCCTTATAAAATGGATAGTTCTGAGTCCCACAATTCTTCTCCTGGCTTTGCTCACTTCTTTCTGCGCCAGTTCTCAAAGGTCTTCCCACTTTTCTCTGTTAACTGTCCTTTTCATCATTTCTTTTGCTCTAATAATATTCCATTGCATTCACATAACGTGATTTATTCAGCCATTCCCCATTTGACTGGCCCTTCCTTACTTTCCAGTTTTTTGTTTTGTTTTGTTTTTTGTTTCTACAAATGGAGCTGCTACAAATAGTTTTGTACACAGGAGTCCTTTCCCTCTTTCTTTGATCCTATTAGAGTATAGGCCTTGTAATATGACTGGGTCAAAGGGCATGTACAGTTTAATGACTTTGGAGGCATAGTTCCAAATTGTTTTCTAGAATGGCTGGATTAATTGACAGCTTGTAAGCATGAGCAAAATGGGATTTGTTGCTGTTGTGTGTTGTTTTTTCTGGAGTTCAGTTTCCTAGGCTCAGGCTAAATTGTGGATTGATCTTGTTTGAACCCTGGTAATTCACAGCTGTGCTGAGCCTCATAGATTTCCTGCCTTCTGTCTTTGATATATATTCTGGGAGGTTGGTATTTTGCTTTGGGGGTTCACTCATGAGAAGAATCTTCTGATTCCCCGGGACTCTGAGTAGCTATTTGTTAAAAGCCCTGTCACTTCCCCTGACTACTCAGAGGTTTGTGCTCTCCTAGTCCGGTGGTGTATGTAGGTGGTTGTATTACTTTGTTCAGACATTAGGAGCTCTGTCTGTTGAATCTCTGTGCTAATTTTTCTGCTTGTATTTTCTACTTATCTATAATTAAAGTAAGAGTGTTGACCCCTCTTAAAGTTGTCTTTCCTTTAGCAAAGCAGACCAAAGAACCTATGCTAGTAGGCCATCCTGGGTGTGCTACAGTGCTTACACAGCTCCACAAACAATTTCCCTTGGTGCTCCAACAATTACCATTTTTCTTTTCTGACATTTTTGTTGAGCTGATGGATATAATTTATAACTTCAGAGTTAATTTGATTTAATTTGCATTTCTCTGCTTATTAGTGATATGGAGCATTTCTTTCATATGGTTGATGATAGGTTGGATTTCTCCCTTGAAAACTATCTGTTCATATCCTTTTGTAATTTTCTATTGGGTAATAAATCTTATTCGTATAAATCTGAGTCATTTCTTTATATATTTTGGATATGAGACCTTTATCAGAGAAATTTTCTGCAATTTTTTTCTCAATGACCCTGTTTCCCTAGAAATTTCAACTATGTTGTTTTTGTTTATGCAAAACTTTTTCAATTTTAGGTAATTGAAGAAAGAAACCAAAAGTCATTCAGTAAAACCAGTAAATATATAAACCATGCCAGACTGGCTGCAATATTCTATGCTCCTAATTCTTCACCTCTGCAAAGAGAGGAGGTAGTATGGGGTGATGATAAGGGTGAAAAAGGTTTTCTTGATTAGGACGTCATTCGGGATGTTAGAGCAATTTCAGGAGAATCTAGAGCAGGCCATATTTCAAGGGATTGAGGAGACAGATTGTGGGCAGTGAGGAAATAGAGGCATCAGGTATTTTTTTTTTGCTTTTTGGAGGGGTGAGGGTAGGGAAATTGGGGTTGACTTGCCCAAGGTCACATAGCTAGTAAGTGTTAAGTGTTTCAGGCTGGATTTGAACTCAGGTTCTCCTGACTCCAGGGCTGGTGCTCTATTCACTGCACCATCTAGCTGCCCCCAGCATCAGGTATATACAACATTTTTAGGAAGGGACTAAGATATGGTATAGACATGGACAACAGGTATTTTGTGTCTCTCTAGTGCACTTATATTGTATAATATTGTGTATTACAGTTATGCTTTTTGTCTTATTCCCCTGTTAGACTATGAACTCCATGAGAGCAGGAGTATGTCTGATCTGCTTTCCTTTTGATTTAGAAATCCCACTTGTTGTTCAGCCGTTTCAGTCGTGTCTGACTCTTCATAACCCTATTTGGGCTTTTCTTGGCAAAGATACTAGAGTGGTTTGCCATTTCCTTCTCCAGGTCAAGGGTCACAAAGCTTAGAAGTGTCTGAGGTCAGATTTGAATTCAGGAAGATGAATCTTCCTGACTCCAGACCTGGTGCTCTGTGCACTGTGCCACTTAGCTGCCCCCAGAAATCCCACTACGAGGCATCTATTCCAAAGAGATTAATCCGTTTTCCTTCTAGTATGCCTACTATCATGCTTAAGTCACCTCTATCTTTGTAAAATCTTGACTTGACCGTGCCATCCCTGAAAGTCCTTATCCTATATCTCTTCTCCCTCTCACTGACAACCTCCTGGTCTAGCAGATTCCATCTTGACAATGTCTCTCACCAACTAACTCCCCTCCATCTCCTCACATAGCTATCAACTGTGTGTGGGCTCTCATCACCTTTCATCTGAACTGCATGATAGCCTGCTAATTGGTTGCCCTGCTTTCTGTTTCTCCCCTCTACAACTGGTTCTCCACACAGCTGCAAAAATAATCTCCCTAAATCACAGGGTCTGGTTATGTCACTTCTCTGATAGGAGGAGATAGAAACTCCCAAGCCTGGTGTTTAAGGCCT
Organism: Gymnobelideus leadbeateri; assembly: GCA_011680675.1. NCBI lineage: Eukaryota > Metazoa > Chordata > Mammalia > Diprotodontia > Petauridae > Gymnobelideus > Gymnobelideus leadbeateri. The sequence continues at coordinate 278,582 of WOXC01003951.1, read as the reverse complement.
TCCATAGTCTGGCTCCAACATACCTTTCCAGCCTTTTTTCATATTACTCTCCTTCCTCCACCCTATTTTACCCCCAAACTGTCCTAACAGATGTTCCCTGAACCTGGTATTCCTTCTTTATAAAGGAGCCAAAGTGGTATAGAAAGATCATTGGGATCAGAAGATCTCAAGTTCTAAATGTTGTCTTTATTAAGCTGTGTGACTTTGGACAAATCACTTCAACCTCTCTGGGCCTCAGTTTCCTCATTTGTAAAATGAAGGGGTTGGATTAGGCGGCCTTTATAATTCTTGCTTGCTTTAAATCTGTTACCCTGTAGATATTTTTACTTTTTCACTTGATAGCCTTCAAATACTTAAGAGACAGAGAATTTGGGTTTCCCTCTTCTGCCCACATAGCCAGTTCCAACAGGCTCATGTCTGGCCTTGGTGGTGGCTGTCCCTGGTCTTCCCAGAATATGGCAGGAACACCCCTAGTAGCCGTACCACTGAGTGCTGTGGCCGCAAGACCTGCTTAACTTGACTTGAACTTTCTAACATCTCCACTAAGAGAGCAGCATTTATCCAAGCTCTATAACCAAGTTGCCCTGGCTCTGGACCATATAATGCCCATCTTGGTGAAGATCATACCTCTCCAGTGGGCTCAGCTCCTTCCAACTCCCTCTCATCTCTTTTTTTTTTTAATTAATTTATTAGTTTAGTTTCAGTTAACAAGTTTCAATTCCATAGTTCCTTGATTTTCCCCTCTCATCTCTTGATCTTTCTAGTCACTTTCCTTTCCTGTCTCTGAACCTGTCCTCTTTCTTTTCCTACCCTCCCATCCTTTATTTTTTTGACCAGAGGTTCCCAAACTTATTTGGCCTACCACCCCTTTAAAAAAAATAACTTAGTGGCCCCATGGAAATCTACTTTCTTTAACCCTTTAATGATTTTTAAAAATTTGTGTCATTTCAAAAAATATATATATATTTTTAAGCAATTGGGGTTAAGTAACTTGCTCAAGGTTACACGGCTAGTCATTATTTATGTGTGGGTGCTCATTTTCTGAGGCCGGATTTGATCTTGGGTCATCCCAACTCCGAGGCCGGCACTCTTACTGCACCACCTAGCCACCCCAAATATATTTTTTTAAAATGACAGCTTAAATTTAATAATTTATTCAACTTTGTGAGTTTTTCTCTGCATTGAAATTTTGATGATGCAATATTGTGTCATACAACCATATAATATAATATTATAAACAAGTCATTATGTGCACATATTCCTGCAAATGCATGCCGGCCTTCCCGACAACACACAACAGGCTTTCCTACCAACACGTGCTTGTTAAGATCAGTTGCTTGACCACAGATGGATTATAACTTGAATTTTGTGTGTTTGTTTGGAATAATGTAATCACTATGACTTTGACTTTATTATGCAACAGATGAAACGTACAAATTGCTTTTCAAAATTCCCTTCTCTTCTTTCCTTATTCTTCCACCATCTGCTCATTATTTAACACTCCCCAGTTGGGGCTCCCACTGCCCCCACCCCTCCATGGTCCAGTGCCCCTCAGGGGGTCATATTGCCTGTCCACTTTGGGAACTTATGTTCTTTTTTTTTTTTTCTTCTTTAAGTGACTGGCCCGAGGTCACACAGGCTAATAAGTGTTAAGTGTCTGACGTCGGATTTGAACTCAGGTCCTCCTGACTTCAGAGCCAGTGCTCTATTCACTGCGCCACCTATCCACCCTATGAAACTTATGCTTTTGACTAATAAAGTCCTTGAAATCTGAAGCTTCCTATAAGAGTGTGTGTGTATAGGCATGCCCAACTGAAGCCTGGAACTTGAATTTAGCTTTGAAGGGGAGAAAATTGAGGTATGGACAAGACTTACTTAAGGCTAGGAAGGCAGGCAACAGGCCTTTGTTAACTATGTGCCAGGCACTGTGCTAAGCACTGGGGATACTAGACAAGCAAGAAGAAAGAAGTCCTGCCTTTGGAGAGCTTACATTCCAATGGGGGAAGACAAGCCATAACAGGGAGCTGAAAAGCAGGGGGGCTGGAAGAGGAGAGAAGGTACCCACTCACTTGTAGGCAAAGACACAGAGGGAGTTAGTAGAAGAACCAGGATTTAGAATCATAGAACTACTAGAGTCCTTATGAATGTTTTGTCTAAACTCTCCATTTTATAAGGGGATTTGACCAATGACATACAGATAAAGAGGGAAAAAGCTAGGACTCAAACCCAGGCTCTCTGACTCTGAATCCAATATTCTTTCTGCTATACCATTCTCTTTCTTGCTTAAACCTGGGCTATTTTTACTGCCCATTGCTACCCATTTTCCTCTCCTCTTCTGTCTGTATCCCCTCTTTATGGGGGGAGGCACTTAGTGCCCAAGGGGAGCTGCAGGTCAATGGCTCTGCCCCATCCCAACACCAATCTCTAGCTTCTTACCCTAACCAGCCCAAGGAAAAGTAGCCTGATGAGAGTGCAAACTCATTAATGAGTTCCCAGGCCAAAGAAGGGGGAAGATGGAGTAAAGTGGGGAATGTATTAGCTGGCAGCTTGTGATAAGGAATCTGACAGATAGCCACTCCTTGTACTTTTTTTAATTCAGATGTCATGCTATAGTAGAATTTTGGGAATGTTGGTGACAATCTTGGCGGAAAATTGAATTTAATGAGCATTTATTAGATGCCTACTATGTGGCAGGTGCTGTGCTGACTGATTCGCTGTTGCTGTTCAATCATGCCCAACTTTTTGTGACCCCATTTGGTGTTTTCTTGGCAAAGATACTAGAGAAGTTTTCCATTTCCTTCTCTAGCTCATTTTACAGATGAGAATACTGAGGTAAACAGGGTTAAGTGACTTGCCCAGGGTCACACACCTAGTAAGTGCCTGAATCCAGGCCTGACGTTCTATCTACTGTATCACCCAGCTGCCCATGTTAGCAGATAGGCTCCAGCATTCTATCAGTATACTGACTAGCCATCTCTCCAAGAGTTTATATTCTTTTAGAGGGAAATATATACACAGATGCATAAATACTGAACATGTGCAAAGCAAATACAATGTAGTTTGGTGAAGGAAGCATGAACAACTATGAAAGACATCTTGTAGGAGGTGGCTCTTGAGTCTTGAAAGGGGCTCTTCCAAAAGGGAGGGGGGAGAACATTTCAGGAAGGCTGGGCAAAGGTGCAGAGTTGGGGGATAGATTTTTATGTGTGGCAAACACATATCCCAAAGAGATTAAAAAGAAAAAAGGAAAAGGACCTATATGTATAAAAATATTTATAGCAGCTCTTTTCATGGTGACAAAGCATTGGAAATCAAGGGAATGGTCATCAATCGGGGAATAGCAGAACAAGTTGTGATATGGAATATTATTGTGCTATAAGAAATGATGAGCAGGATGCTCTCAGAAAAACCTGGAAAGACTTAAATGAACTGATACAAAGTGAAGTGAGCAGAACCAGGAGAACACTACACAATAACAGCAACATTGTATGCTAATCAACTATGAATACTTAACTAATCTCAACAATACAATGATCTGAAATAATTCTGAAGGACTTATGATGAAAAATGCTATCCATCTCCAGAGAAAGAACTAATGGAGTCTGAATGAAGATCAAAGCATACCATTTTTCACTTGCTTTATTTTTCTTGGGGTTTTGGGTTTTTTTATTGGTTCATGTTTTCTTTCACAACATGACTAATATGGAGCTATGTTTTGCATGACTGCAAATGTATAAACCTGTGTGAAACTGTTTGCCTTCTCAATGAAAAGGGCAGGGAGGAGAGGCAGAGACTTTGAAACTCAAAATTTTAAAAATAATGTTAAAATTGTTTTTACATGTAATTGGGAAATTTTTTTTAAAGGAGAGAGGTTTATTTTCTCATTTCTTTTTTGAGTTGAGAGGCATCATTGTAGTCATAGAATATTTGACTTTATGTTGTTGGTTTCACTTATATTATTGTAGTCATTGTGTAAATTGTTTTCTTAGTTTTATTTTATTTAGCATCAGTTCATCTAAGACTTCCGTTGGTTTTCTGAATTCCTTATGTTCATTATTTCTTATACTGCAAAGGTATCACCTTATAGTCACATGTCACATGGCAATAGAGTTTTCTGGATTAAAGGGCTAATTAAAGAGTTAGTGAATTTTCTTGAACACTTCCAAATTGTTTCCCAGAATAGTTGAATCAATTAATCACTCCACTACCAACAATTCATTAAGTCTTAAGTAACATTTTAAATGTCACTTAAGGATAGACTACCAGGCCTGGAGTCAAAAGGCCCTGAGTTCAAATCAGGCCTCAGACACTTACTAGCCATGTGACCCTAGGCAAGTCACTTAACCCTATTTGCTTCAGTTTCCTCATCTATAAAATGAGTTGAAGAAGGAAATGGCAAATCACTTTAGTATCTTTAACAAGAAAACCCCAGATGGGGTCATGAAGAGTCAGAAATTACTGAACCAACAACATTTTAAATACAAGAGGGTCAATGAATTGAGAATATCTTATTTGCCAAAAGGGTAAAAATTCAGTGGAATGTATAGAGAAAATGGAGATTTCTAACTGTATTTGGGATGTGATACCAAGGCTATTGCAGCTTCGGGTTCCTTGTGAGAGACTAATACTTAGAGCCTTCATTATTCCAAAGTGTTGGTTTTATCATCTGAAATTGGCTATTAGTAAGAAATATTGCTCCTGACTAATAACTAAGATAACAAGTTTAAATAGAATTGTCCATGACTTATTAACAAATCCTTTCTCTCTCTTGGCCTCAGGATGTGGATCTGAGATGTGGATGTTTTTTAATTTTCCCTTGAAAAATTGTATTCATGAATCATAAAACAGAATATTAGAGCTGGGACCTTAGAGATCAAACCAACTCATTCATTTTACAAGAGGAAATTGAGGTCTAGAGATAGTGAAGTGACCCGGCCAAGGTTGTCCAGCCAATCAGGGACAGAGCTGGGCGTGACTTGAACCTTGCTCTTCTGGAGTCCAGCGCCCAATGACTCCCACTTCCCTTCTGCTATCTGTAAGAGTAGAAAGTCCCGTTCGGCAATATATTCCTTTTTATGAAAGCTGCCCAGAGTTAAGTGGTCTTGTATCTCACTTTTAGGAGAGTAATAGCCCCGAGCTGCCAGGCAGCCCTAATTTTTCTAAGAAGGCGAGGTCCCTGCCTCCATCAGGCAAGCCTAGACCAAGCCATAGCTATACCACAAAAATTCATCGACCATGTAGAAAACCTTATAAATGGAACTTGGTGTTCTGGCTGTGAAATGGGAAAGAGGAAAATGGGGGAGAGATTATATCCACCTGGCTTTATAGCAGGTTGTTAAACACAGTTTAGATGAAAACTTTAAAAAAAATAAGCTTGTGTTTTTCATTTTTTCAAGAACACACATGGGCCTTCCCAGTGGGTTTACTTGGATTGGTCATGGAGACTGAGGCAATTAGGAGAAAAAGTGGCCTGGCCAAAGTGGGATGCTTTGTCATCATCATCATCATCATCATCATCATCATCATCATCATCATCATCATCAACAACAACCATTTATTAAACTCCTACTATGTACCAGACACTGTGCTAAGCACTGGGGATACAAAGAAAGACAGAAGACAGCCCTTGGTCTCAAGGTGTTCTCAGTCTAATAGGGGAGACAATATGTGAATTATTTTATATATATGTGTGTGTGTGTGTGTGCACTTGAGTGTGTATATATATGCATGTATGTGTATATGTGTGTATATATGTATGTATACATGTACATATGTATATATTTAGTCATTTCTGAGGGAAGGCACTACCAGTTTTGGGGAGCAGTTGGGGGACTAGGGAAGGGCCACTGTGGAAAGCTGGATAAAGAGTTAAGGTTTCAAAGGGTGGGGAACCTGCAACCTCAAGTCCACATGCGGCCCTCTAGGTCCTTAAGTGCAGCCCTTTGACTGAATGCAAACTGTTTTGGATTCAACCACACTGGAAGGCCACACATGACCTTGAGGTCCCTGGAGACCATGAAGGGCCTCCCAGTGTGGGAAAAGGAGCCTGGATTTGAGCCCATAAGGTGATAAGGAGCCTGAAGAGGGTGAGGTGAGTGGTGTTGAGATGAAGACAGTGTGAGTAAGGAGGGATGGAGGAGAGATACCTCAGGGAAGATTCCACAAGATGAGAAGCCTCATGGGAAGAGGAGGCAAGGAAGAGGGAGGAATCCGAGCTGCCTGAAGCCTCCGGGAGCTGGCCTCAAGTTCAGTTCCCTTACACATGTAGCAATCCTTTTCATAGCATGCCCCGCAAGCAGTCATTCAGTCTCTACCTGGACACCACTAGTGACAGGGAAATCACTATTAATGCAACCCTGGGAGCATTTCTGACTCTTCTGCTTTTCTTTACATGGTGCTGATACCCTTTTGAATCTCTAATTTAAATCTGAAATCTCTAATTTCCTCCTAAATTCCAATCCTGCTTCTTGGGAACAACTGTCTTGAATTTAATCCTGCTTTTTCACATGGCAGCCTTTCAGATATTTGATGACAATGATGTTGTTCTCCTCAAGCTACCAGGGTTAGGGAACCTTTGGCCTCAAGGTCACATGTGGCCTCCTAGGTCCTCAAGTGTGGTCCTTTGATTGAATCCAAACTTCACAGAATAAATCCCTTTAATAAAAATTTTTGTTCTATAAAACTTGGACTTGGTCAAAAGGCTGCACTCAAGGACTTAGAAGGCCACAGCGACCCCAAGGTCACAGGTTTCCCATCCCTGAGTCTGCTAGACAGTCACCTACCTCTGTTGGGAGTCTTGATGTTGTTTTGTTACTTGTTCTTTTTCTAACTCCTCTTGAACCTGGATCCTGAATCAGAAAACCAGGGTTCAGACCCCTTTAGTGACATTACATCTGTGACCTTGAGAAAGCCACTGAAACGGAGTTTTTCATATATAAAACAAGGGCACTGGCCTTTGAAGTTGCTTCTAGCTCTGGATTTATGACCTTACAATCCTTCACCTTGTAATCCTTCTGCCCCTAAGACTATGGTGTCTTTTGTAATAAGTGGGCCCCAAGTGAGGGCTGCCCTTACATAGCTCAAAGGGACGGAGAACAGACATCTGTAGTCTCTTCTCTCCCCACCCTTCTCCAAGGAAGATTTTCATTCCTTCCAGGAGGGGAAGAAGGAAGTTGGAGCCAGAGGCTCCGTATAACTCTGTTCTCTTCAGCAAGGAGTACCAAACTAGAATTAGATCTGATCTGCTCCCTGAACTATTGTTCATCTGGGGATATGGTTGGGGACGATATCCATCTAGCTTCTGATCGCTTTGCCATCATTACTGAGGGGAAGGAGGACCTCACGTTCTAAATCCAAGACTTGGCCCCTTCCCCACCAAATATTACCCCACAATGAGCACACATAAATAATTACAAAGAAACTCATGTATCCAAGTAGTAAAACAGAAATCAGGGAAGGTATACATAGGAGAATATGCACCAGACAAAACAGAATGAAGGAGCTCTCCCATTAGGAGTGAGATCATGTAGCTTATCCAAGAGAGAGTCCTAGATCTCAGCTGAGGGGAGACTCCCAGAAATCTCCACTGTAGCAAGCTGGAAATGGGGACAGTTTGGAGACTTCTGGCTTCTCTTTGTCTTCCCAGAGTCTTTTCTTTCAGCAACCTGAAGTGGGATTGGCCCCTTTCCCTTCCTTCTCTTTAAGCTGGAAGCCAGAAGCACCGGAAGAGACTGAGCTCTTTAAGAGTCCCAAAGATTGAAGAAGGCTGGTGCTCTCCCACTCTGGTCAGCTTCCCCCAGCCCCTCACTCAGGGCAGGGCCTTCATTTTCACCAATAAGAGTCCTATTCCAGATGGGCTTCAGGTCAGGTGTTACCATACCTCCTCTCACACACTCCTGAGCTTGGGAGGAGGGAGGATTGAGAGGAAGCCTGAGAAGGAGACTGTTAGATTTTCTTCCAGGGACATTTGCTGGAGCCAGGGGTGGGTAATCTAGGTTTCTAACGCCAGAGCTCCCAGTTTCCTTATTGAGCATCAGGTCCAACTGACCCTTCATTGTATAGTTGGTTAAACCAAGGCCCAGAGAGGGAGGGGGCACACAAAAAGTTTCCAATGGCTGGGCCTTGAACTTCTGATTTCCTGGCTTCTTCCGCCACCAAACCTCTTTTATTAGATGATTGGTTGTCCCAAGGGACAGGAGCTGGGGGAGTAGGCAGTCCAAATGCACCACCCATCTCTGTGCTGACTGCTGGGCATTAGGTGAACTGAGAGCCTCCCTCCAACCAGAGGCCTAACCTAAGATCAGTAATGCACATAAACATATTTTACATGTAAACTGGCCAATTAAGAAGGCAAATGTTTTAAAACATGAGGATTTATTGGCATAAAATTTGCTATCTATCAACACTGCATAAACAGTTCTGCATAAAAAGCCATCTGGAAAGGAGCCGTTTATCATGTTTATTCAGTTACAAGTTGGTGGTTTGGAATTGGTGCCTGGCTCATTAGTGGTGAGGACATAGACACCCTGTGTGGCTGTACAGACCCTAGTGGGTGGCTGTGTGTGGATGCTTGTGCCTGGGGGAATGGGGTGTGTCTGTATGGGGACTTGGGGAGTGTGTGTGTGTGTGTGTGTGTGTGTGTGTGTGTGTGTGTGTATGTGTGTGTACTTGCATGTGCACGCCCCTCGGTGTTCACAATGCCTTCTTGTGAATGGAATAGGTGTGTATCTATGAAGGCCTCTGGATGCATATGCTCCCTCCCTCCTTCCACCCCTCTTTAGAACCCTCCCAGTCCTGTGTCTGTCTCCCTGTATGACCCTATTCATACCTTGCTGTGGATTGTACTTCTGGATCCATCTTATCTCTTGTTAGGCAGAAAGAAGGGGAGGACAGGGTTATATCTCTTCCTCAGTACAAGGCCTTGCACAGAGTAAGTATTATGTAGATGCTTATGGAATGAATGAGTGAATGTAGGTATTTGTATGTATCTGTTTGCCCCACCTCCAATGCTTGTAATCAATTAGCAAATATTTCATTTATTTATTGATCGATTGCTTTTTGGAGGGCAGTTGGGGTTAAGTGACTCGCCCAAGGTCACACAGCTAGTAAGTATTAAATGTCTGAGACTATATTTGAACCCAGGTCCTCCTGACTTCAGGGCTGGTGCTCTATTCACTGGCCTCCTACTTGCCCCAGCAAACATTTATTAAGCCATTCCCACTTACTAGACACTTTTCTAGGCCCTGAGAATACAAAGGAAAAAAAATTAAATAATCCTTGCTCTCAATAGCTTGCTTACATTCTATCAAAGGAGACAACATCCAATCTAATAAACCTTTACTAAGTGCCTATATCATGCCAGGTTCTGTGCTAAGCCCTGGGGATACAATAAATAAAACGAAATTCAGTTTCTGCCCTCAACAAGCTTATAATCTAAAGGACCAATGTGTACAATATGAGAACAACATATGCAGATTGGTCAGAGCGATTATACACAGATAAGTGAAAACATAAATGGAAAATAGCTGAAAACATGGTCGTTAGGCGAGTCACTAGCAGTTCTGGGGAATGAGGACAGGCTTTGGCAGGAAGGTGGTGTGTAAGTGGTATCTTGAAGGAAGTGAGGGATTCTATAAGGTGGATGTGAGGGGGGAGGGCATCCCAGGCATGAGGCACAGCCAGGACAAAGGCATGGATGGCGGAGATGGATACTATATGTGAGGAATAGATAGAAGGGCAGTTTGGCTGCGTTTGAGAGTTCAGGAAAGGGAGTGTATATATAATGACACTGAAAACTCCAACTGTGTTGAGGCCAAGTTGTAAAGGCCTTTAAAAGACAGTAGAGTTTTTAGTCTATGCTAGAAGCAATAGGAAGCCACTGGAATTTAGTGAATGGAAAGAGAGTGACAATCAGATCTATGCTTAAGAAAAATCACTTTATGGAGATCCATCTTGCCGTACAAGAAAGTAAGGGAGAAGGGGGAAGGAAGGGGATGGGGCGGGAAATATGAGAGAGGGGAATATGAGAGAGGGTAGACTGGGGGAAGGGGTATTCGGTCTGCTTGCCGTCTTGGGATGGGGGTAGGGGAGAGATGGGGAGAAAATTTATAACTCAAAATCTTGTGGAAAGGAATGTCAAAAACTAAAAATAAATAAATAAAAAGAAAAATCACTTTTCTGACTGTATGGAGGATGTTATTAGATGTCTGACCTTGGGCAAACCACATAATTCAATCCAATTCAGAACAGGAGAGTGGAAAGAACACTGAGTCTAGAGTCAGGGTTCTAAACATGTGCTCAAATTCTACCTCTTACATACTAATATCTGTATAACTTTGGAAAAATTACTTATTATCCCTGGGCCTCAGTTTCCCCATTTATGAAATGAGGGGATTGAAGTAGAGGGACTCTCAGGTTTCTTCAAGCTCAAGGTCTATGATCCTATAAGACCTAATTCAATTCAAGTCATTTCAACAAGGGAGTATTAAACACTTACCACAGGAGGTACTATGCTAGTATCTAGGCATACAAAGACAAAAACAAAACAATCCCTGCCCTCACGGGGCTTATATTCTACTGGAGAAAAACAACACATACACATGTAAATAAAAATCACATACACTCAGCAAGAAAACTTGGTAATTTGAGGGATTGGTTGGCAAGGGCAAAGTGCTAACTCCTAGAGAAATTATGAAAGGCCTCATTGTAGAAGACGGCATTTGAGCTGAGCCTTCCTATAGGTCAGAGGTCAGGAATGGGGGACAGACAGCCTGTGCAATAGCATCCAGGTGGGATGTGAAATGTCCTTTTCACAGAACATCAAGTAGAAAAGTTTGTCTGGAATAGTGTTCTGGAGTAGTGTGTATCTTAGTTTCCTTATCTGTAAGATGAAAATAATCATACCTGTAGCACCTTCACAGTGTTGTGTTGAGGATCAAATATTTTAATGCATGTCAAACCCTTTGCAAATCTTTTTTTTTTAAAGCAATTGGGGTTAAGTAACTTGCTCAAGGTTACACGGCTAGTCATTATTTATGTGTGGGTGCTCATTTTCTGAGGCTGGTTTTGATCCCGGGTCATCCCAACTCCGAGGCTGGTGCTCTTACTCACTGCGCCACCTAGCCACCCCGCCCTTTGCAAATCTTAAAGCATTATGTAAATATAAACTATTACTATTGTTAGTGATAATATGTTGCTTGTCTGTACAAGACAACTGATTCAGGATTGACTCCCACACAAATGATGAATCGTTTCCTGTCTGTCAAAATAGAATTATTTTCAATTTTAGTGATGGTGTTCAGGGTTTGCTATATCCAGAATCTTGCCTTCTTTTCTCAGAGACAGTGATGATACATATATGGAGCTTTTTTGTGGCCCACAAGTCTCTGGCCTCTTATTTTTACTCTTTAAACTTAAAAAATCTTTTCCTTTGTATTTTTTTTTAACCTTCCTCATCTATTCCTACCTTTGCATTAAAGTCACTGGATATCAACATGTATGTTGATTTCATCTGTGTCCTCTTATGAAATTCTTCATAGAATTTCTCTCCCTCCTCATCCTCAATGACAGATATTCTGCAGTCATTTGCATTATGTTTTTTTTTTGTAAATACTTATCATGAGCATTACAATACAAGTTAACCAAATGTTCCATGAAATTGTGTTTCTTTTGGCCGTTGGGCATTCAATAAAACCAACACTGATGACGTCCCTTTGTTTCTCCAAGGTACCTGCAAGTGGTGCTTCTACTGGGTTCAACCTCCTTGTCCTCTGATTTTGATCATAGTGAGAATGTGAAGATAATACAATTTAGTTTCTTCATCAGCGTGACTACATTCATTGACAAGGATCTAACATAGTGAGATAGAGTATAGAGCACCAACAACCAAGTTAATGTTTAAAGATGGCCTAAGAACGATGATCCTTTTCTGTCCCCTTTGGTGATACACTGCCACTGTCACTGCAGGAAGAAAACAGGTCCATTCAATATTGAGGGCCATTTGCCACAATCAGAGGATTCATGACCAAGCATCTTCCTACTGGTCCTGAGGCTTCATGTATTTAACTAGACTGGAGTCCCCAGGGTCACCCCTGTGTGGGGTATGGAGACCCTACCCCAAACTGGCTACTTGGAGACTTCTCAAGGTGAAAGCAAGAAGTTTTATTGAATCTTGGGAGAAGAGGGCGGTCTGTCACTGGAAAGTCCAGAGAGAGGAGGCCCCGTACAGAAGCCAAAGCTGAGTTATGTAGCCTAAAACCTCGGGAAAACTGCAACCCTCCCCTTCTTCGTATAATCTTTTAAATTGATTGGCTGTTCTGTTAACATTCCCTTATTTGGCAGGTGGGGTGACAAGGGTATTTCCAGAGTTTTGTTTTTCCCCCAAGGTCAGACTGAGGCCTAAAGGCTTCTAGTACTTTAGCAAATAGTCTACTTGAGAAAACACATTTCGTTCTACACAGTCAGAATATTGGAAATGAGCAGATACACTGTCATGAGTGATACTACACAGCAGGCCAGATCTTTATCATCCTGCAACTGACTAAAAAATGCAGAGAATCACTGTGTTTGTTGTTAATTGACCATAAAAAAAGCATTTGATTCAAATATTGTCTTAAAGGCTCTCCTTCAACCTGAGTCTCTCATTGGGTGGCTCTCCTGTGACAAATTCATGGACAAATAAAGTGTGGATAGGAATATTAATTAGCATGCTAAGATATAGTCTCCATTTCCTATATGCACTAAAGTTTCAAAACAATAAATACTATTAATAATAATAGCAACTCACATCTCTCTGTTGCTTTAAGGTTTACAAAACATTTTCCTCTTAGCACTCCTAGGAGGCAGGTATTATCATCCCCATTTTATAGATGAGAATCCTGAGCCTTGGAATAGAGAGGGGACTTGTACTTATCACTATTAAAGAACAGAGACTCAAATCTTCTAACTACAAGATGCTTTGCATTGTGGAGCAAAAAACTCCTCCTATAACCTCCCTTTATTGAGGGTTCAAAATCTCAACCATTTCTTCATTTGCTATTAGCAGCTCTGCTTTGTTTAAACCCCACCACCACCATCATGCTCCCCTGCTGAGTGCCCCCTCCTCCCTTTCATCTTCCTTTTTTTTTTTGCTTTTTGGAATGGGGAGGGCAGGGCAATTGGGGTTAAGTGACTTGCCCAAGGTCATACTGCTAGCTTTGTATTAAGTGTCTGAGGCTGGATTTGAACTTAGCTCCTCCTGAATCTAGGGCCGGTGTTCTATTCACTGCAACACCTAGCCGCCCCCTCATCTTCCTTTTTTTTTTTTTTTAAAGCAATTGGGGTTAAGTAACTTGCTCAAGGTTACACGGCTAGTCATTTGATTTATGCATGGGTGCTCATTTTCTGAGGCCGGATCTGATCTCGGGTCATCCCAACTCCGAGGCCGACGCTCTTACTCACTGCGCCACCTAGCCGCCCCTTTAGGGCAATCGGGGTTAAGTAACTTGCCCAAGGTTACACGGCTAGGTTTTTGTTTGTGCGGATTAAATGTTGGAGGCCGGCTCCGAACTCAGGTCCTTCTGATTCCAGGGCTGGCGCTTATCATATATATTGTATCTCATTATATACATATACATATATATGTGTGTATATATATGTGTGTATATATATATATATATATATATATATATATATATCTCAAGATGAGGAACTGGATCCATAAAGACCTACCATAGTGGCCATATGATGGCCAGAGGGGACACTTCCCCAGTGCCAGTCTAGGGCCACAGTGAAGGAGTCAGAACTCACAGGGGGCAGAATTGACCAACTGGCTGATTAAAAAAGTTAGGCAAACTGACAGGACAACAGGATAAGTGAGATATCAGTGCCCTCTCTGGGGTTGAGTAGCACTGGAATACAACCATGAAAGCCTGCATTCCAAGTTTTGTCATGTTGCCACTGATTATACTATATCATTTTAGGCACATTATTTCCTTTCTCTGGACCCCACATTTCTCATTGGTAAAGGGAATTAGGGTAGCTAGAGAGTGCAATGGATAGAGTAGTGGGCTTGGAATCAGGAAGACCCATCTTCCTGAGTTCGAATCTGACCTCAGACACTTACTAGCTGTGTGACCCTGGGCAAGTCACTTTACCTTGTATGCCTCCGTTTCCTCATCTGTAAAATAAGCTGGACAAGGAAATGGCAAACCACTCCAGGATCTTGCCAAGAAAACCCCCAAACAATACTGAAACAACCAAACAACAACAATAAACAAGGGGAATTATCTTTGCTCTGCCTCTCTTTCAAGGTTGTGGTGAGGAAAGTGCTTTGTAAATCTTAAAAAGCAACAGAAATATGAAATGTTGTTGCTATTCCTTCATGATAATTTTTTTTTCAAAATCATGACTTTAGGATCTGAAAGCAAGTCCTTGGTGGCATCCTGGCAGAGTCCAGAAGATCCAAACTGAATAACTGAATAATGGCACAGAAGGCCCTATGGCCCTAGGCAAGTCACTTAATGTCCCAAAGCCTTGGTTTCCTCATCTATAAAGTGGGGATGATAATTTACATCTCTCACTGAACGTGATATATGGAATGAATGCCTTGCCCACAGGGTGGAAATCAGAGCCCAGGGTGAAGTGCTGCTTTGAAGTTTCTTTAGCTGGTTCAAAGTGATAAGCAAGAGAATTAATTGGTGATGAGAGACTAAAAGCCTGATGAAAATCATCGAGATTTTCCCTAGGCCAGTGGACGGATGGGTGTTGGCCTTAGTTCTCAAAGAGGACCAAAATGACATCACTATGTTAGGGTCAAGGTCCAGTGTGTCCCACTGTGGCTGATCAGACCACAATGAGCTCAGAAGGCTCCACCACAGGTCAGGCACAAAGAGGCTGTACAAACACTTGGAGTGGAGATGTCTCCAGATTTATGCATCTCTCATTTCTTTTGAGTTACTGCAATTCTGTTTTGCTCACAGAGCACAGCACCGTCTCTGCTGAGGGCACGCCATGCTGAGCCATCCTGTGCCAGTGTCTCCCATATCACACAATCAGTTCCAAAGTTCTTAAGAGAGACTTTGAGGATGTCCTTGTATCTCTGACTTCCTTGTGAGTGTTTGCCTTTTGTGAGCTCTCCATAAAATAGTCTTTCAGGTAAATATATGTTTGGCATTCGGGCTACATGGCCAACCCATCAAAGTTGTGCTCTCTGCAGTACAGTTTGAATGCTTAGCAGTTCAGATTGAGATAGGACTCAGTGTCTGGCATGTTATCCTGCCAGGCGATCTTCAGAATCCTCCCAAGACAGTTCAAATGGAATCTATTCAATGTCCTGGCATGGCGCTGGTAGACTGTCTGGGTTTCACAGGCATACAACAGTGAGGTCAGCACAATGGCTCTGTAGACCTTCAGCTTGGTTGTCAGTCTAATACCTCTTCTCTCCCACACTTTCCTTGGGAGCCTCCCTAACACTGAACCAACTCTGGCAATGTGTGCATATGATTTTAGGAAAGGAGAGCTTTCCATGAGAACCTTTATTGGGGGTGGGGTTACACTTGAGTTTCCTTCCTCTCTACAAGTGGGAACCCTTCCTTAAGTTCTCCTACACGTGGGAGACAAATCTTCCCTCATTTCTCTATTATGTATAATAATCTTTATATGCACTCATTTATGTGTATGTGTGTATATATATTCATATAGGATATATCTATAATTTCATTTATATAGGGTACTCTCAGTAGAGGAACTCCTCTGATGCAAGGTCAGCCCTTACTCTGCAATTCAAGAGTTTGAGAAAGTTACCCGGGACACCGAGACTGGGATGTAAGTTTCTCAGCCAGGGTCACATGATGAGTATGTCAGAGGCAGGATTTGAACTCAGATCTTCCTGGCTCCAAGGCCTAGCTGTTTGTCTTCTATACCTCATTGATAGATAATAGCCACTATAAATTATGGCTGTTTACAGCTCCTGCTTTAAAGTATGGACTTCTAGGCTCTACATCTCTAATCTGCTTTTGGTGAAGATAATTTGACAGCCCACAAAAACTGTGGGCCAGGAGGAGAAGGAGTGATTAGAACCATAAACATTTAGAGAGACTCTCAGATGTCCCCAGAGTCATAGCTCATTCTTCAGCGCAGAAGGGGGAGGGTAACAAATACCATTAAAGAGACAGCAAATCATGAAAATGAAAAAAAATCAGTTTAAAATTGAATTTTGTGGCCATCTAATGGGAGCTGGAAAGCTTTAAAAAAGAAAAAAGGAGCACATATACTTGAGCTATGCTGCCTTTGAGAAGTGTGTGGAAGATGGGGTTGTTGGCCAAAGGCACAGTCCCAGCGGCTGGAGCTTTGGGCCAGAATCTTATACTGTTAGAGCTAGAAGGGGCCTCAGAGGCTGCCTCATCCAACTTACTCAGTTTTTTTTCAGTCATGTCCAACTTTTTGTGACCCCTTTAGGAGTTTTCTTGGTAGAGATACTGTAGTGGTTAGCTGTTTCCTTCTCTAGCTTATTTTATAGATGAGGAAACTGAAGCAAATAAGGTTAAGTGACTTATTCAGGGTTACATAACTATTAAGTGTCTGAAAGCAGGATTTGAACTCAGGTCCTCCTGACTCCAGGCCTACCACCTTGCTGGGCTTCCCCGACCCCACCCCCATTTTACAGATGAGGAAAATTCTAGGCCTGGAAAGGTTAGGTGATTTTCCTAAAATTGCACAGATAGTATGAATCAGAAGCAGGGTTTGAATGCACCTCATCTGATTCTAACCATCATCTACCCTGACCCTACTTATTTCCCTCAGGAAACTGAGGGAAAGTGATCATAGATAAAAAGCTGTGAGAGAGCTCAGAGGTTGTCTGAACCAACCCTTTTGTTTTACAGTTGAGGAGACTGAGTCGAAGAGAGGTTATTTGCCCAAGGCAGGGCATGGGAGATGGTGGCACCTAGAATCCCAGCTACCTGGGGAGCCTGAGGCTGATGGAACTCTTGAGGTCTAGAGAGCTGAGATGCAGAAGGGCTAAAAGAAATGGGATACATGTACCTTGTGCTACAAATATGATAAGTCTGGGGAGCAGAAGGCCACCAGGCTGCCTAAGGAAGACAGACAGACCCACTTCAGAAAAACAGAGCAGTTCCAAGCTTCCAGGCCAGCTGGTTTTGGGATGGAACTTGTGAGTGGAGACTGCACTTCCATTCTGGGAGAAACAGGGAGACCCAGTCTCAAAAACCAAACCAAAACTTGCTCATGGTCATATACATTTTAAGTGTTAGAAGTAGTATTTGAACTTGGGTCCTCTAACTCCAGAGTACATACTGTGTCATAACTCAATAACTGTTTCTCTTTTGGCCAGCAACCCTGAGAGTCTTCCCCTCTGAGTTTGATTTTTTTTTGTTGTTGTTAAAGGAATCATCCCTTGACTCATTTCTTCAGCGAATGGATGTTGCATCACTCAAAGTGAGAACCTGAAAGGACCTCAGCCTAAAAGGGCCATGGTCTCCCATTGCATCCAGTGCCATCTCCAGTCATCCTGGACACTGGATTCAGATGACTCTGGAGGAGAAAGCAAGTCTGGTGACCTTGTACAGCCCTCCCTCCCTCCAATCAAAATCAACTACAAATCATATCATTATTCCCTGATGTCATGGTCCTCTTTGAGAATGAAGGACAAACCACAACACAACAACAACAACAACAACACACACAACTCATTTAACAGAAGACGGGAAGGGGAAGACACTTGCTCAAAGTTACTTAGTGAGTCAGTGCCATGGCCAGGGCCAGAACTGAGGTCTTAGGACAAGCTGACTGCGAATCTTTCTTTTCTTCCATCTTTTCCCACTCCTAACTTCACTTCCCCGCCCCCCACTAGGGCTCTTCCCATTGTATCATTTTGATTGTTATCTCTCCATTTTAGGAAGTTCTGGAAAACTTGAAACCAGTTTTACCTCCTACAATAGATCGATAACCAAACTTGCTTAAAATTTTAAAAATCATCATTACCACCAACCAACATTTACAATGGTGATTATAAACAAACAGATGAACAAACAAACACACCTCTTGAGTTTTGGGGCCTGACTATTCCTGAGCTAGCTGTCTCTGCTCTGGACCTGCCTTCCCTCCACTTCCCTTTATGCCCCATACTCATACAGCAGGGTTTCCTCCAGCCAGTGCTCAGCGTCTCCCTTCCTGGAACGTGACCAATGGAAAATGAATCAGATAGACCTGAGAGAGAAGCTCCCTATAAAATGTACAGCCTTCTTCTGTGGCACTGAGCTGTCCTGGTGAAGAGATGACAAAGGACTCAGGTATACTAAACCATCAACGAGAAGAGAGGAGAGCCCAGCAGAACCTGGGTGGGTTATGTTTAAGGGCAACCCTTTGAAGGACCATAACTGAAACTTTCCTTCTCTTGATGTGGCCTGAAGATCATTGTACCTGAGGCCTGGTTATTTTTCCTTTTCTTTCCAGCACCTGATTCCTGGTAGCAATTTTTACCTTGTCTGCCTTTGCCCCCTTTCCCTTATGCTCCTTCCCATGGGTGTCCCATATTAGGCCTTCCGCCTTCACTTGTGTGAGCTAAATGTGCTGTAATAAAAGCCTTCAAAAAAGCTTTAAGTAGGGAAGGGGATGAGAGGGGGGATGATAAAGGGGAGGGCAAGTTGGGGGGGAGGGAAGTTAGAAGCATACACTTTTGAAAAAAGACAGGGTCAAAATAGAGAATAGAACAAGTTGGGGTGGGATAGGGTGGAGGGAAATATAGTCAGTCTTTCACAATATATCAACTATGGAAATGTTTTACGTAGCTATATGCGTAAAACCTATATTGAATTGCCTATCTTCCCAGTATGCGTGGGTGATGAGGGAGGAAGGGAAAGAATCTGGAATTCAAAGTTTTAAAATCAAATGTTTAAAAATATTCATAAATATATATATATATACATATATATGTAACTTTTTTTACATGCAACTGGGAAATAAGATATACAAGCACTGAGATATAGAGATTCATCTTACCCTCCTGGAAAGTTGGAGGGGGAATGGGGGAGGATATAGGAGAGAGCAGAGGGGGAGGGGGTAGACAGTGAAATTGCTGTTTTGGGGTGGTGAGTAGGGGAAAGATGGGGAGAAAATTTGTAACTCAAAATCTTGTGGAAATGAATGATGCAAACTAAAAATAAACAAAAAAATTTAATTTTTAAAAAAGCTTTAAGTAATTACTGACTTATCTGACTTTTTGTGAAATCTCTTTAAGTCCCAGGGTGGCTAGAATGGACCAGGAAAATAAATAGTCAGTCAACAAGCATTTAGGAAGTACTGATAATGTGCCAGGCACTGTGCTAAGCATTGGGGGCACAAAGAAAGGCAAAAACCAGTCCTTGCTCTTGGGAAGCTCATAGTCTCATGGGGAAGACAACTTGCCAACAGCTATGTACAAATAAGCTATAGATAGGGAAAACGAGATAAGCTTGGAGGGGGGTGCAGGGAAGGCACCAAGATTAAGGAGGTCTAGCAAAGGCTTCCTACAGAAGAGGAGATTTTAGTTGGGTCGTGAAGGAGGTCATGGAGGCCAGGAGGCAGAGATGAGGAAGGAGAGGATTCCAGACTGGAGGAACAGTCCTAGAAAGTGCTCAGTCAGGAGACACTGACTGAGCTGGTTGCTGTCTTGTGCTAGTTACATCAAAGACACCAGTGTCCCTGGATCCGAGAGTGAAGGAGAGAAAAGTGTCAGAAGACAGGAGACATGGGAAAGGGCCGTACAGTAAACCTCTAACCAAAACATCCAAATATGAGTCATTTGCCTCTTAATCAGATATGTAATAAATAACCAACATAATGTTACAATTTTTTTTGCCTTTTTTTTTTGGAGGGGGGAAGGCAGGGCAATTGGGATTAAGTGGCTTGCCCAAGGTTACATAGCTAATAAGTGGTAAGTGTCTGGGTTCAGATTTGAACTCAGGTCCTTCTGATCTTTATTCACTGAGCCACCTAGCCGCCCCTACGTCGCATATTTTAACAAAGATAATCAAACTAACAAATGAAAAAAAAAGAAACAGAACACAGAAACACATTTGCACTGTTTCTCCACCCAAATCCAAGAGACTCATCTATTTTTGACTTGTTTTTCTTTTCTCGTTCTCCATTTTTGTCACCAATATGTCTGCTCTTCCAATTCTGCCCATTGCACTTCATAAATACCTTTTCATATTTCCTTGTAAAAATAATAATTAACATATTGCAGCTTAGGATTTTCGAAGCACTTTGCATATGTTATGTCATTTGGTCCCCATAACTATCCTGTGAAGTAGATGCTGTTATTATCCCCATTTTGCAGATAAGGAAACTGAGGCTGAGAGCTGTTAAGGGCAACTTGCCCAGGGTCTGAAGCAGGATTTTAACTCAGGTCTTCCTGACTCCAAATTAGCGTTTTATCTAGATGCCTCTAACCTTTAACTAAAGTTAAATTTCTTTTTTTCTTTTTTGGAGGGGGGAGGGCAAGGCAATTGGGGTTAAGTGACTTTCCCAAGGTCACACAGCTAGTAAGTGTTAGGTGTCTGAGGCCAGATTTGAACTCAGGCCCTCTTGACTCCAGGGCTGGTGCTCTGTTCACTGCACCACCTAGCCGCCCCTAGAGCTGAATTTCTTAACAACAACAAAAACATTTTTAAACATTTTTTTTTCAACAGAAACATTTTATAATTCTGTTTATTGTTCAGTTTGTGACTTTGTCAATTTAAATGCATGAAGACAGACCTGAGTGAGGCAACAGGGAATAATGAGAAGAGGATCAGGGTCAGGCGGCCTAGGTCTGACATGCTGTATTCCTGTGGAACTTTGGGCAAGTCCTTCTTTTGGCCTCAAGTTTCTTTCCGTAAATCACCCTGCTGGACAGGGGAGTCTCTGAGCTGCCTCCTAGTTCTGACAGTGGAGCAGTTTGGCCACAGCCCAACCTTTTCCTCTATAAAACGGGGATGTGACAACTTGGCAAATCGCTAACTGCTCATGGCCCAGGGCAGCTCCTTGAGACCCTCAGTCACAGCTGGATTGGTAGATCTAAATCAAGGAGGGAGCTCTATACACCAAGGAAACCACAAGATTGGGCTAGACTGATAGACAAGCACACACACATATACACACACATATAAATAGATGGATATTATATAGATATAGATACATAGATGAATAGATAGATACATATATGTATATACATACACATATATATACATGGATGGATAGCTCTACCTCTATATATCTTTATCCATCTGTGTATATATGTATATTTATTTGTCAATGTGTGTGCATGTATATATAGACACACATATATATACACACACATACATACATACAGCTAAGTGGCTCAGTGAATAGAGCTCTGGGCTTGGAGTCAGTGGAGTCAGGAAGACTCACTCCCTGAGTTCAAATCCAGCCTCAGACACTTAGTAGCAGTGTGACCCTGGGCAAGTCACTTAACCCTGTTTGCCTCAGTTTCCTCATCTGTAAAATGAGCTAGAGAAGGAAATGGCAAATCATTCTAGCATCACTGCCAAAAAAACCCCAAAATGGAGTCATGAGGAGTCAGCTATGACTGAAAGGACCAAATAACAATAACAACACCACAACTCACACACACATATACACAGAGGGGTGGATACACAGATGGACAGACAGAAGACAGACAGGTAGATAGACAGAGATGTAGGTAAATACATGGCTAGATAGACAGGCAGATGGATAGATATATAAACAGATCCATCCATCCATGGATGGATAGATACATAGATAGATACAATGAGATGATACGTATAAAGCACCTTGCAACCTTAACGTACTATATAATGCCTGGTATTATTATTAGTATAGATAGATTAAAAATGAAGAAAATGACCCCTTCATTACCAGCCTCACAGGGTTGTGAGAATTCTTAAAGTGCTATAAAAATGAGGGACAGCTAGGTGACTCAGTGAATATAGCACTGGCCCTACAGTCAGGAGGATCTGAGTTCAAATCCAACCTCACACATTGGGCAAGTCACCCCCAATTGCCTCCAAAAAAAAACAAAACTGCCATGGAAAATGGAAGAGTTCATATTTATTAATCCCAACAGTGGTTCCACCCAGGTTCTATCAAGCTCAGCTACATGGGCAAAGGGACCCTAGGCTTCCTGGTGAATCCCTCATCATATAGCTCTAACCTGCAACCAGGCATTACTCACTAATTCCCTTTACACACTGAATAATGCAGCCCAAATGGCCTACTTTATGTCCTTCTGCCTCCTTGCTTTTGCACAGTTGGTTGGTCTTCCTGGCTCAAAATGCTCTCCTCATCTTGGCCTCCCAGGCTCCTTAGCTTCTTCCAGGCTCAGCTCAAGGGCTGCATCCTGCATTAGGCCTCTCGGGGTCCAGCCTGCCCTCCCCTCTCTTCCCCTTGCCTAAGGCTTTCTCCCTCACACCTTGATCACCTTGCTTTCGCTTTTAAAAAATCTCTTTATGTGTTCACATTGTTTCCTTCAGTAATGTGCAAGTTTCTTGAGGGCTGGGGCTTTGTTTTTGTTTTTTAAATACTGCAGCAGGTGCTTAAGAAATGCTTGGACTAAGTGGCTCTAAGGTAGAGTCCTTCTGGACTCCAAGGCCTGGCTCTCTATCCCTGTACCTCGATGCTTCTCCCAAATTGCAAAGAAAGAAGAATTCTCTACTTTGAACCAGCCTAATTTAAACATAAAGACCTTTTTATTACGTTCCTGCTGGCAGAAAGAAGTTTCAAGTATTCATCTGATCTTTTCCCAGCTTTTAGGCTTTAATGGACATTGTTATATTCCTGAGAATTAATGGGAAATTTTACATTCTTGAAAGAGCGGAGCAAAATCAGTGTGGATGTGAGGAAGGGCACGTCTGTGAACCCGCTGATGTGCTCCTGATCTCAGCACAGACACTGACTCCACAGAGGTCATGTCACCCCTGTAAGAGAATGAGCCGGTGAGGTTATCAGGAGCATCCTGCCCTGCCCCCACCCATGCTCCCCTCACTCTCTCCACCTCCTGGACATAGCAGAACAAGGCCCAAGCCAGACAGATCTGTGACCACAATTGCTTTCTCCCCCTTCCTGCAATAACTAACTTTTATATGGCACTTACTATGTATATATCTAGCTAACATTCATCTAGGCCCTGTGCTAAGCACTTTCCAATTATCTCTTTTGATCTTCACAACAACCCTGGGAGGTAGGTACTATTATTATATCTTTTAGCAGATGAGTAAAGTGAGGTTAAGTGACTTGTCCAGGGTCATACAGCTAGGGGGTCTTAGGTAAATTTTGAACTCAGGTCTTCTTAAGTCCAGGCCCAGTGTGCTACCACCTAGCTGTCTCCATATGACTTTCTCATATTATGTAAGGGGGAAGCCTCAGAACATTTTGTCTTTGACAGAAATCTAGAGGCTGACAAGCCTGGGAGTGTGCTGACTGTGGAAAGAGAGAAAGACAAAGTCAGAGGATCTGTTTTCCACTCTGGGTTCAGTATTGCCTTGTGGTGTGAATCTGGCAAGTCACTTTCGCTCTATATCTCAGTTTCTTGCCAGCTAGACAAGGAAATGAAGAATTTATTAAATGCTTACTATGTTTTAGGGACTGGTCTGTGTGGTGGGGATACAAATACAAGTAAACAGGACAGTCCCTCTCCGAAGGGAGACTGCATTCTAATTGAGGAAAGCTGGGGAGGGGGTAGTGGAAGTAGTATTTGAGGGAATTATGGAGCGGCATGGCCCAGAAGTACTTTGGAGGCCTAGACTGGGGCAAGATAAGACCAAAGCTGGTCTGTCAAAGCCCAACGTGGTTCCAGGCAGAGTCCAGTTCTTTGTTCTGGAAGGGATGGAGGGGAGACTCAGATAGGAAGAGAAGCTGTTATTGTCATGATCTCTGGCCACAATCCTGGCCTTGACTAGTCTGAGGCATAGTTCCATTTCTCACAGTCATTTAGCTTTTTTTTTTTTTTTTGGAGGGGGGAAAGTAGGGCAATTGGGGTTAAGTGACTTGCCCAAGGTCACATGGCTAGTTTTGTGTTAAGTGTCTGAGGCTGGCTTTGAACTCAGGTCCTACTGATTTCAGGGCTGGTGCTCTATTCACTTTACCACCTAGTTGCCCTCTCACAGTCATTTAGACTAATAAGACTCCACTAATCTGAGAATCAAATGGCTGAGGCTTCTTGAAGCAGCAGCAAGCTGCGTGGCATAAGGGTCATGTAGATCTGAAAGCTGAAGGTACCAGACACTATGGGGTGAGGCTTGTGGCATGAGCAAGGTTCTGGGGTGAGGCGTTCCTTGGTGAGACAGGGGCCTGATGCAGCCCTGCTTTCCACACTGCTCCTAGAGCTGTGAATTAGGGCCCCAGCCAGCCTTTTCTAATGAATTCTTCTACCTTGCCCTTCCCTGCATCTCAGTGAGGTCTGAGTAGCCCCCAGGGGAAAAAACCAGCAGCTTCACCTGGTTGGGTTGGGTTGGAGGAGGGGTTTTACAACCTTTCTTCAGCCACACAGCTCAATTCAAAAGAAGTCCTGATTAAGGCTTTTCTGATAAATATCCATCTTTCTCCAAAATATGGCTATATATTTGGTCAGGGATATACCTGATAGGGTCCAGAGGTATAAATGTTTACCTATAAATGCAGTGCCTTAAGTGATTTAGAAATTTTTTATTGATATCGTTTGTTTTTATAGTGCTTTCATTTCCAAATATATTTCTTCCTCTACCCCTACCCAGAGAACCATTGGTTTTGCCTTTTTAAAAACATGGTAGACACCATTGGTACAGGGGCAGAAGTGCTGGATTTGGACTCAGAGGCCTCAGCTCTCCCACTTTCTGCCTATATGCATCTGAGTCACTCTCTGGGCTCCAGTGAGCTTTAAAATGAGCATTTTGGTCATCAGAGACCAAGCAGATACTGGGGCCACTAAACCCTACATAAGGATCCCTACAGGTCATGTAATGACTTAGAAAACCACAAATTAACATCATCTATGTTGTACTCTGTTTTTGTTTATTTTGTTAAACATCTCCCAATTACTTTTTCATCTGGTTCTAGTTGCACTGGGGAGTTTTGTAGGCCATGAGTTGGACACTTCTAGTCTAGACCAGTGCTTCTTAAACTGTGGGTCATGACCCCATATGGGGTTGCAAGTGGAGAAAGCTTAAGAAGCCCTGATGACCTCTCCTGTGCTCTCCAATCTAAATCCTTGCCCTAACATTTCACATGTCTATAGGATTTAAGGTCTTAAATACATCCCCTAAATAATCCAGTGAGTCTGGGTAGCTCAGGTGTTATTGTCCCCATTTTGTAGATGAGGAAACTAAGAGAGAAGAAATGATTTACCTAGGGTCACAGAGTCAGTAAATGTGGGAGCCTGAACCTGAATTCAGGTCCCCTGATTCAAGCTCAACAGTCCTTGCACTGTGTTGGGCTGCTCCTCAGAACCAAGATGTTTCTTGCACAGTTGTAAGGGTAGAATTATAAAGCAACAAGGGGATCAGCTTGGGGGTAGGGAGCTTGTAGGTACAGGGGGAGATGGCATCAGAAACGAGATGGAGAGAGAGAGAGGTGGGATGAGGAATCAGGAGACACTGTGGCCATGAGTCTCAGGAAAGGAGGCATAGAGGATGAAGAGGAAGCTGGATCTGAGGTGGTGGTCTGGGGAAGGGCTGGGAAGTAGGAAAAACCACAAGACTGGACAATCAAAGGGTAGGCAGGAGGATGGGACACACGGGACATTTTTCAGGAGAGGACAGGGTCTCTGTCTCCAGCTGGGGAGAAGAGACAGAGATGGCAGGGATATGACATTTCCTACCAGGGAGACCCAGGCTCAAGGTGAGGGAGGTGGCTGAAACACTGGGGATGTTTGAAAAGTAGCAGCGGGGGCCCAGACAGGAAGGGCCCATCTTTCTGAGAGGCCAGAAAGGGCAACAATATTGGCAGAGAGATGGGCAGGGTGGAAGCCACTGGCCTTCCAAGAGGCAACCGTTCTCTGCTGGGGAGGAGGGGTGTTTCCCATAGATTTCAGTGACATCAGTGAAAGGCAAGGGACTTTTTCCGTGCAGGTTTATTATGGAAAAATGCAAGCACCAACAACATATAGTTTTCATCAGAAGTTGGAGGAGAGCTGGCCCCTTCATACTCAGAGGACACAGAGTGATACATCTGTATAACTAGAAGAAATCTTAGAGACATCCAGTCAACTCTCCATTCTCTCATTTTACAGATGAGAAAATTGAGGGCCATTAGAGGTTAGTCAACTTGTGTTGAGTCAAAGTGTAGATTTAGAGCTGGAAAGAATCTTAATATTCAAATCCAACCTCCTCATCTTACAGATGAAGAAACTGAGGCCCATTAAAGGTTAATCAAGTTGCCCAAGGTCATACAAGGAGAACCATAGGATCATAGATTTAGAGTTATTTCATTCAAGTCCAACCCACTTATTTTATGGATGAGGAAACAAATCTAGTACAGATAGGCCAAGGGATTTGCCCAGGCTCACATAGCTAGTAAGTTTCTGAGGCAGGATTTGTACTCAGATCTTCCTGACTCCAGATCCATATGTTTAAAATCCATGGGACTCTTCCCACTCTGCAAAACCTTCTCTAAATTGTTGGTATAGGGATAAAAATTTTTGGTCCTTCCCAAAATTAGCTACCCAAGGAGAGAGGGCTCTCTGACCTCTCTGTGGTTCATTAGGCAGGAGACAATACTAGGAGGCAGGAGACAATACTGGGAGGCCTGAAGAATATGGATTCAATTCTTCAGGCTTTGCCAGACTCCTCCTTTACACACAAGCAGGAGCCCTTACCAAGGGTTCATTCAGGCTCGCTCTTTCTGTTTTCCTAATGCCATGGCTTAGATGAGAAGCATCCTTCCCCATAAGCCCTGGCTGCCCATTAGGATTCACAGAATTCCAGAATCTCAGTGCTGGCAGGACCTCAGGATCTTTTTTTTTTTGCTTTTTGGAGGGTAATTGGGGTTAAGTGACTTGCCCAAGGTCACATGGCTAATAAGTGTTTAGTGTCTGAGGCTGGATTTGAACTCAGGTCCTTCTGACTCCTGGGCCAGTGCTCTATTCACTGTGCCACCTAGCTGATCCCATAGGATATCTAATCTAACCCTTATTTGAGCAGGAATCTCTACGGTATCCTTGACAAATGGGCATCTAACCTGTATGTAAAAGCTACTTCCAGAAAGCTTAGGAAGCTCATGACTTCCCAACTTTAGTACAGAGCAATTTGTTAAGAGGTTTTTCTCAACATCAAGCCTAAATATGCCTCTGCAATCAAAGCCCACTGCTCTGTCCTCTGAGGCCAAGCAGAACAGAGCTAATTCTTCTTTTATATGACAGCCCTTCCTCAGAGAGCCCCACAAAACCAAGTCTACTGTCATTCTGCCTCCCCTGGAGCTCTTTCTGCACCTTCCCAGGGCCGATAGGCTCCAACCTCCACTACCCATACTCAGCCATCCTGCCCAGAGCAGGCCAGGCAGAGCCCCCACGAGGCTCCCCAAGTTAGAACCAGATCATGGGTGGCTGCATGATGGGACCAGCAAGAGAGGCAGAGGTGAGAGGAAGTAAGGGGTGTGGGTCTAGCATATCCCAAGGTAACATTCAGTCTAAGGGTCAGAAACCAGTCATAAGCGAGAGGTGCCTGAGTGTCAGGTAGCCAGGAGGGAACAGGCAGGATACAGAGGTCTAATAGAAAAGGCCAGGGATTCATGTATCAGCTTTAACGTATGTATCAGGAGGGAAGAAGCAGGGGCCTGATTCAGGCTAGGGTCAGGGAGGAGGCAGATGAAGTTACATTCTGAGCTCTGCAGAAGGGTAAAGGTTGATAAAGATGCTGAAGGACCAAGGTGAGCTCTCTCCTTTCCTATGCTCACATTCCCTGAGGGGCATAGGTATAAGTGGTGTAATTGGAAAAGGGTTGGATTTTAAGTCAGAAGCCATGGGTTCAAATTCCATCTTTGTTCAGTTGTGTTGACTTTCCATGACCCTCTAGACCATAGCATGGTCTACATAGAACCCTGTCTGTGGGGTTTTCTTGACAGAGATACTGGAGGGGTTTGCCATTTCCTTTCCCTGTGGATTAAGGGAAACAGAGATTAAGTGACTTGCCCGGGGTCACACAGCTTAAGTGTGTAGGTCCAGATTTGAACTCAGATCTTCCTGCCTCTAGGCTCAGCATTCTGTCCACTGAGCCACCTAGCTGCCTTGGGCAAACCATTTAACTTAATAGATCAATCAGTCATAGATTCAAAGATAGAAGGAAACTCAGAGGCCATCTAGTCTAACTCTCTCATTGTACAGATTGGGAAACTGAAATTCAGAGGAGTTAGTGTCTTGCTCAAGATGACAGAGGTAAATAAGTAATAGAGTCAGAATTTGAACCCAAACCCTCTGACTCCAAATCCAGTATTTTTTCCCACTATATCACACTGGACTCCAAAGTCTTTTCCATTTCTAAGATTCTATGTAGCCACAGACTGGGAGCCAGAAATCTCATCTTCTGACCTCAAGGTATTAGAGGAGCTGATTCGGCAGCTCCCAGGCTTTTCCTTGGCTAATGGAATGGTTCCTTGGTTAATGGTCCCACTGCCTCTCTCTTCAATTCACCTGACAGTTTACTTCTCTTCCATATCCAGCTCCAGACTTACCTCCTCCAGGAAGCCTTCCCTGATGTCACAAACTCAGATGCACATGCTCTTTGCTAGGTCACACCATAACTCACCTAACTCAATCATAGCTGAGCTCTCAGTGCACTTTTAGGCCCCTTCTTTCCTTACCTCAGGGGAGGGGGAAGAACAGGGAGGGGGAAGGGAGGGAGGGGGAAGAGGAAAGGGGAAGATGGGTACTCTCTTTTCCAGCACAGGGACTATGGTAGCAGGAGAGCTCAGAAATGTGCCATTCAGATATATAGAATTTGATTTGGTTTTCTCATAATATCTCCCCAAAACTGATACCCTGAATTTATTCTTTCGTTTATTCAGCAAGCCTTTATTAAGTGCAGAGTATGCATGGCACTGTGCTAAGTGATTGGAAGAGGTAAACAGATGGAAGGACAGAAGGCTGTGTCAGAGAGGGGAATTTTGAGCTCAAAATCATGGCAGTGGCCTCATTATGAAAGGTAAGATGGAAGGCCTGGTTATCCCTGTGGGTAGCTGAGGTAGAGCAAAGCTGTAAGTCATGAGAGATGATGAGGTTCAGGGATTAGGAGCCCAGATGTTAGAGGGGTCATAGGTGTGTCTGTATACTGCAAGCCTCCCATATAATGGCAGGGTTTGGGTTGGAGAGGAAGACTGCCATCCTGACCATTGAGAAAAGAGGGAGAATGAATTGGAGGTTGGTGCAGCACAGTCACAATAATCTGGACTAGTTGGTAGGCATGAATGGAGAAAACCTCAAAGGAGGAGAGGTCGCTGGGTTATGGCAGCAGATTAATGATTGGGAAAGGGCAATATATGTCAAGGAAAATGTCAACTCTTCCTTCTGATCTTGTATGTTGAGAGATATGAGAGAAGGCTCAAGCAACACTGGAGAGGATGGCCAGAAATGGAGGGACTTCTGGAAAGAATCAGTGCAAAAGATGGGTGGTGCTAAAAAAAATCAAGGATGAAGGGAAATACATTAATGATTGAATAGGGGGTCACAGAAAGCATAATGGAAAGAGAGAACTGAGGAGGAAATGGACAAGAGATGTATAGGAGTGAGCTGGTTGGGTCATTAAAGTTCATAGAGGTAGCAAGAGAAGGGGGTATTGGTCTTCCTTCTCCTAAATTCCTACACCCATAAGACAGTTGTGTTTTGGCACAATGGATGGAGTATTGGACCTGGAGGCAGGAAGACCCAAGTTCAAAACTAGCCCCACACAATAGTGACATGAGTCTGGACAAGTCACTTAACCTCTGCCTGCCTCAATTTCCTCATCTGTAAAATGGGGATAATAGCATCTATCTACCAGGCTTTGGACTCCATAATTAAGAATATTGCAGTGTTCCTGAACTATTATAAAAGACATGGCTCCTTTGTCACTGGGGGAGAAGAGGCTTCAAGCAGACAATGGATGACCAGTCATTAGGGACACTGTAGAGGAAATTCTGGATGAGGTGGGAGATTGGTGAGGTCTTTTCCAACTTGGAGACTCCATAACAGGAGAAATTTTGGAGTAGTGGTAAGAGAGGTAGGCCTTGAGCCAAGAGACCTGGTTCTAATTCCCTCTCTCCTATTTACTCTCAGTGCAAGCTTTGGGAAGCCACTTGTATTCTGGATCTCAATTTCTTTAGCTTTATAATGGTGGTAATAATCCCTGCTTCTACTCCCTTACCTTACATATGTGAGGGGTTGGGATTATGATGATGATGATTTTACAGACAAAAGGCTAAGGCCATGACTGTCTGGAACCTTCCTTATACAATTGTCTGCACCTTGGGGACAATTGCCATAAATATGAGTGATCCTGGAGAAGCAATGAAAAGTAGTGGAAAATATGCTTGACTTGGAATCAAGGGAGATATGGGTTCAAATCCCACTTGTAACACTTAGTGGCTGGGTGAGCCTACTGGAGGCAGCTCTGACCCTCCTGACCCTCTGTCACTCAGCTGTCAAAGTGATCTTCCTAAACCTCAGCTCTGACCATCTTGCCCTCTACTATTCAACAAACTCCAGTGGCTCCTATCACCTCCAGGACCAAATGTAATATCCTACTTCATGTTCAAAGTCCCTCATAACCTGGCCCTCTCCTACCTTTTCAGCCTTCTTCCATCTTGCACCTCATCGTGTACTCTTCTGTACCGTGACACCATCCTCCTGATGGTTTTTCAAACAAGACATTCCATCTCTTGTTTCTGGGCATTTTCTCTGGCTGTCCACCATGCCTGGAATGCTCTCCCTCTTCATCTCTGCCTCCTGGCTTCCTTTAAGTCCTGGCTAAAACCCAGCATCCACAGGAAGCCTTTACTAATCCCCTTAATTCTAGTGCCTTCTCTCTTTGAATATCCCCGGTCTATTCTGCGTGTAACTTGTTTATAGACCATTTGCATGTTGTCTCCCCCATTTCTATTTGAGAGCAGAGACTATTTTTTGGCTTTCTTTGTATCCCAATGCCTGGCACAAAGTAGGTGCTTAATAAATGATTATTGACTGACTATAAAATGGGGATAATAATACCTCCAGTACCAACCTCAGAGGGTTGCTATGAGACTCAGATGAGACATCTACCATAAAAGTGCTGACTCTCACTTTTTTTCATCCTGCTGTGTCAGGATAGGGGATATGGTCTAGGGAGGCAGACAGACCAGTGCAGCATTTGGTGCCAGCATGAGCAGCCAAGCAGGGAGAATTGCATAGTAAAGCAGCAGTCTCTACATTCATACCTAACTAATACAAGCACAGGACGAGGCTGCTGCAAACCTCTCCCTTTTGGAACTTACATTCCCATTAGAATAGGCTAGAGATGTCCCAGGACCTCTCACCTTCCCTGAGAGACGGCTAGTCAGTATACTGATATAGCTGGGGCTGGGGTCAGGAAGACCTGAGTTCAAATCTAGCCTAACACACTTATTAGCTATGTGACCCTGGTAAAGTTATTTAACCTCTGTCTGCCTCAGTTTCCTCAATTATAAAATGTGGATAATAACATCACCTTCCTGCTGGAGTTATTGTGAGTCTCAAATGAGATAATGTTTGTAATGTGTTTATCATGCTGACTGGTATAGTAGGCATTTAATAAATGTTTCCTTCCTCCCTCCCTCCCTTCCTTCCTTCCTTCCTTCCTTCCTTCCTTCCTTCCTTCCTTCCTTCCTTCTTTCCTTCCTTCTTTCTTTTTCTTTTCTTTACCATTACTGACCATATTATCTGGACCACAGGCCTTTTAGGAGACCTCCAACCCTTTGCTCAGGCAAGGGAAGACAGGATAGTCACTGAAGCACTTGGTCCTGGGGCCACTTTTTTTGGAGGAAAGAATGGAGTTGGGGCAGGACAATAGAAGTTGTTGTCAGTAGCCTTGATGAAATTTAATGAATGTGGCAGCTAGGTGGAGCAGTGGTTAAAGCACCAGCCCTGAAGTCAGGAAGACCTGAGTTCAAATCTCAGCCTCAGACACTACCTGTGTGACCCTGGGCAAGTCACTTAACCCAGATTGCCTCCGAAAAGAAAATGAATGAATATTGACTGAATAAATCCTCCCCCAATAACCTTATGAAGCTTGATTATCTCAGAGAAGAGGGTACTGAGGCTCAGAGAGGAGGGAGAAATTGGCGGAGGCCCAAGGTGATCTCCTTCAGAGAGGTTTCTGCATTTTTCCTTCTGCAGCTCAGTCCTTTCCAGAAGCCTGTGGGTGTTCTCCCGTTGGGAATCAACCATCTGGTTTTCTCTCCACGTGAGCATAGACAATGACTAGGGTTTGTATATTACTCTGTATGCTCTGGCAATGGTGAGTGAGTTTCAGGCAGTTATGTCCCCCAAAGGAATCACATTCAACTTTTCTGCCTATGGGCCCTGGAAACACCCCCCAGACTCTAGTACAGACTGCCTAGGCCCCTTCAGGAGCCCTCCAAGAGACCCATTGGCCCAACTCAGGGCAGACAGCTGTCAGAGAGAGGGAAATGCCAGACTGTGAACAAGCATTCCCTGAATCATCTAGTGCAGGTGAGTCCCAGGAGTGCCAAGCACAAAGCAGCCTTCCTTTTTGCCTCAGGAGGTACCCAGCAGGCAGACCCCCTTGGTGCCTAAGGGGAGGAGCCTGGGACTTATTAACACCATAAACACCATGTAGTAGAGGGAGCACTCAACTGGGAATGATCTAGGGGACCCGGGGTTCTAGTCAGACCCCACACAATTCATATAGAGGAGCCAGAGTTGGAAAGTGGGCCAGGGGATGGGGAGTGATATGGTTTGGAAATAGCCAGAGGTAGCACCAGAGGCCTGGTTCCAGATAAGATAAGACAAATGCTCAGAATCTCACTTCTGATGGGAGGAGGGAGGATGGTCAGAATGGAGCTCTGGTTAGGAGATGGAAGGGGTGGGGGGAGGGAGTGCAAGCCTGGTTCTTGGCAAGACAAGATGAAAGCTTATCTTGTCATACAAGACCTTCAAGAATTCAAAAAATAGTGCGATACAAATCAATCTACCAAAAATTTATTTTATAGAGCTAGAAAAAATAGTAACAAAATTTGTCTGGAACAACAAAAGGTCCAGAATATCAAGGGAATTAATGAAAAGAAATGCTAGGGAAGGTGGTCTAGCCATACCAGATTTTAAACTGTATTATAAAGCATTGGTCATCAAAACTTCTTGGTACTGGCTCAGGAATAGAGTAATGGATCAGTGGAATATATTAGGTACATGAGACACAGCAGTCAATGACTATAATAATCTACTGTTTGATAAATCCAAAGACTCCAGCTTTTTGGAGAAGAACTCACTATTTGACCAAAACTATGGGGAAAACTGGAAAATAATATGACAGAATCTGGGCATAGACCAATATCTTACACCATATACCAAAATAAAGTCTAAATGGGTACACAATCTAGATATAATGGCAGATACCATAAATGATCTGAGAGAGCAAGGAATACTTTACCTGTCAGATTTATGGAGAAGGGAAGAATTTATGACCAAACAAGAGATAGAGAGCATTATGAAATGCAAAATGGATAATTTTGATTACATTAAATTGAAAAGATTTTGTACAAACAAAGCCAATGTAAACAAGATTATGAGGGAAGCAGAAAATTGGGAAAGAATTTTTACAACCAGTTTCTCTGATAAAGGCCTCATTTCTAAAATATATAGAGAGCTGAGTCAAATATATAAGAGTACGAGTCATTTCCCAACTGATAAATGGCCAAAGAATATGAACAGGTCATTTTCAGAGGAAGAAATTAAAGATATATATATATATATATATATGTATATATATATATATATATATATATATATAAAATCATATGAAAAAATACTTGAAATCACTATTGGTCAGAGAAATGCAAATCAAAACAACTCCGAGGTACCACATCTCACCTATCATATTGGCTAAAATGACAAAACAGGAAAATGATAAATGCTGGAGAAGAGGTAGGAAAACTGGAACACTAATGCGTTGTTGGTAGAGTTGTGAACTGATCCAACCATCCTGGAGAGCAATTTGGAACTATGCCCAAAGGGCTTTAAAAATGTGCATACCCTTTGACCCAGCAATACCACTTCTAGGGCTGTGTCCAAAAGAGAAAATACAAGTGGGTAAAGGACACCTATTTACAAAAATATTTATAGAAGTCCTTTTTGTGGTAGCAAAGAATTGGAAATCAAGGGGATGCCCATCAACTGGGAAATGGCTAAACAAGTTGTGGCATAGGAATGTAATGGAATTCTATTGTGCTATAAGAAATGAGGAGCAGATGGACTTCATAATAACCTGGAGAGACTTATATAAACTCATGCTGAGTGAGGGGAGCAGAACCAGGAGAACATTGTACATAATTACAAACGCATCTTATCTGTGATGACTGACTTTGATAGACTGGGCTCCCCTCAGAAATGCAAGGTTATAAGACAACTCCAAAAGACTCATGATGGAAAAGGCTATTCATATACAGAGATTACAGAGCCTGAATGCAGATTGAAGCAAACTACTTTCTTTCTTTTTTGTTTAGTTTAGTTCCTTCTTTTTCTTTGTTCACTCCATTGGTTATAATTGTTCTTTACAACTTGACTAATGTTTAATGTGAAGGTATTTGTAGAACCTGTATCTAATTGCATGCCACCATGGGGAGGGAGAAAGGGGAAAAGGATGGGGGAGAAAATTTGGAACTCAAAAACTTGTGGAACTGAATGCTGTAAACTAAAAGCAAATCAATCAATCAATCAATTAATTAAAAACAAAACAAAAAAGAATTTAAAAATATTAAACACTCACTATGTGAAAGGTAAACTGATTGTTATCATGAGGAAGTGTTGGGGGAAAGCTGGAGAAAGGGGAATGCTGTGGTACGAGTCCAGGGAGCAGGAAAGGGCTCCCTTTCATGTGGTAAGTGACTAATAAATGCTTGTTGGATCGAAGCTGCAGTCTTCCTAATTCCTAGTCACTAAGTGTAAAGTGATGCCCAGGGCCACCATACCACTAAGGCCCCTTCTGCTTTCACTGCCTCATCTACTCCAAGATCAAAAAAGAGATTGGGGCGTGGGACAGCACCGAAACTATTTGACCTTCCCATCATTGGCTGAGAGCCTGCTCTTTACGTGCCTTTCTTCCCCGTCATAGCTGAGCATCCATCTGTAAAAATAATAGCAACAATAACAACCATAGTTAAGTGTCTCTTTCTTCACAACAGCCCTATGATAGGTAAGTGGGAATGTTCCTTTTTCCATTTTATAGATTAAGAAGAAAGAAACTGAGTCTCAGAGAAGTTAAGTGATCTACTACTGCTCCATAGACACCAGAATCAGGGCTCAGATCCACATTTTCTGACTTGGAGTCCAAAACACAACCACCCCAAGACAGAAACCCAAAGTGAGAAGCTCATTTCCTGAGGATGAGGTATTTGCCCTCATGGAAGAGAAAGAATCTTCTTAGGAGAAACAACAACAGCAATCACTTTCATAGCACTTAGCAAAGCACCTTTCTCAGTGATTGTCTTTCTTACATCTCAGAGCCCCCATATCATAAGTTTCTTCTTCCCTCCATAGGAAGATGAGATTAGATGGAGGGTCTCTAAAGGACCTTTACTTATCGGATGAGTTTTCTGGGAGGAGGGGACAGGTAGGCAAGAAGAGGAAGGGTTTTGAGGACTAATAGAGGATGGGAGTGCAGGGGGCTCTATCTGTGTTCCCCACTCCCCCAGATCCCTTTAGGTTGTCTGGACAATGCCTCACCCTCACCCCTCACTCCTAACCTGCTCTACAGCTTCATCTAAGGAAAACCGAAGGTTTTATTCTCTTCATTTCCCTCCAAGTTTCCCCTGATGTACAAGACAAAAGCTCTGATTTCCAGTGTAATGTTTAGGGATTTGGGGGACAGGTCCAGAGACCATATGAGAGGCTAGATAACAATGCCTGTGGCATGTGGGAAGAGCCATTTGTGCATACATGGATTGCTAAGGACCTCCTTAGGGTCTCTCTCCCATGGCTTCAGATCTACCCCATGCCCTCCATAGGGCTTCTCTATTTTCCTCAGGCCCATCTCTTGGCCTCCAGAGGTAGGAACCAGACAGCTCAGGAGATATTATCCAAGGAGCTTGTGCTTCATGTGGAAGGGATTGGGAGGGTTTGACTATGAGGGTGGAGGTGGAGTGTATTATTGTTGTTTTTATTCTTTGATGTGGCAGAAAGGGCTCCCTAGGTGGTGCTGGGGTAAGAGAACCTCTCCTGCAGGCCCGGGGCTTGTTCTGCTCCTTCCTTCTCTGTGTTTTGGTTTCCCAGATGTTCCAGTAAAGGCCATTCTGCTTCTCCCTTAGTAACATAAGGAGTCTTGTTCAGATCTCAGATATGTGGCCTTCATATCACCTGAAGCCTTTGGGCCACAGCAGCCAGGGCTGGGCCCCTTCCCCTCCTCCTTTTTTCATACTTTCTTGGTTCCTTCTAAATCCTAGGCAGTTATTGCACTATCATTTCCTGCTACTCAGGATCTGATCAATTATATCAAGGTCTCCATTAACTTGTATCTTCTATCAGTAGGACTGAAGGTCAGTAAACAGGTTATGTGGGGAAGGGAGCACAGAGTGAAAGGGAGAGATATACAGAAGAATGGAAGCCTTGAGCTCATTCTTCCTTCCTCCTTATTCTTTCCCTTGAATGGTCTCCTTCCTTTCCTCCCCTTACCCCTCTCTCCTCTGTCTCTCTGCCTGTCTGTCTCTCTGACTCTTTCTGCTTGCCTCTTCCTTCTTTCTCCCTTTCCTTTTAAACTTAAAAAAACCTTTGTCCTCAGGGCTCAGAGAACCATAGGATCTGTAGGGACTTTAGATACCACCTAGATGAAACTCCTTATTTTATAATTGTAAAAACTAAGGTCCAGAGAAGGGAAGGGGCTTGTCCAAGGTCCATTAAGACAGTAAGTTAATAGTTGAGCCAGGACAGGAGTCTATAGCTATATTTCCTGTCATCCTTTGCACTGATATTTATGACCCCTGACCTCATGGAAAACTATCTTTTCTTCCCTTGCTTCTTGACAAGGATCCCAGTTCTGCCTTGACCTGATCCCAACCCCCTAGCACCTCCCTTTCCTATTTTGGCTCCCTGGGCTGGTAGTTTTCTCTTATTAAATCACACAAGCCCCATGTGATAAATGACTGGGCAGCCTCATTAACTGCAAAGCTTTGTCAGTTTTCCCAAAGCAATCAGAGTGTTCGTTGGCCCTGAGGAGCTAGGAGAGCCAAGGGGGAAGCCATGCGCAGCCCGATTAATCCTGGGCTATGGATCGGCATTTGTCAGCCGCATTGAAGTTTGTGGGACTGAATCGAGCCCCAGAGACCACTCAATTACTTTATCTCTTAGCAATTAGGAGCCTG
Organism: Gymnobelideus leadbeateri; assembly: GCA_011680675.1. Taxonomy (NCBI): domain Eukaryota; kingdom Metazoa; phylum Chordata; class Mammalia; order Diprotodontia; family Petauridae; genus Gymnobelideus; species Gymnobelideus leadbeateri. The sequence continues at coordinate 241,079 of WOXC01003951.1, read as the reverse complement.
CACCTTTAGACCTATCTGTTAGCAAATGGAGAGAAAACACCCTAGAAGATAAGCTATAGGATTCTATAGTACTCTGTGGCCCTAGACAAGCAGTCATTTTTATTTAGCAATATCAGAGTTGGGAGTAATTTAAGATAATAAAATATAGACTATCAGAGTTGGAAAGGGCCTGAGAACACAGAACAGGGAATGTTGGATATGGGAGGGGCTTTAAAACACAGAATGTCAAGACTGATAGGGAATCTGGAACAAAGAATGCACAAACCAGAAGGAGTCTTGGACCATAGAACAGAGGATGTTAGAAGGAGAAGGTACCTTAGAACATAGAATGTACAATAGCAGAGCTGGTGTCTCTGAACCACAGAACATGGGATGTTATAATGAGAGGGGACCTTCAAACAAAACTTGGAATGTCAGAGCTATAAAGGATCTTAGGATATATACTATTAGAGCAGGAAGGAACCTTAAAACAGAGGAAGACTACAAGAGCAAGAGGGCACCTTAGAACATAGAATATCAGAGCAGAGTGGGACAGTAGGGACTGTATTTAAAAACACTTTATTCAGGAGTACAGTGGGAATGAAAGTCCTAGAACAAACCTGATTAGAGACTCAGTGATCCTATAGCAGAAGCCATTTCTAGGTTGCTGTGAACAGCCAAATGGAGGAATTAATTCGCTGGCCATGGTGCTGACAGGGCAAGCCAGGACCTGGAAAAATATACTCCCACAAGCACAGGTGGTATACCCAGGCATCAGAGTCAGCCTGGACTCCAACATTCTTTAGTGAACTCAGCTATTGTCAATTCTGACTCGACTCACTCCCATTCTGACCTCTGGTCAGATTACCCTAGTCCCCTTGGATTCAACGACAAAATTTCCTGTTGTGACTCCATGTTTAGAGTCATCCTCAGGGTTTGGGGTAACCAAGCCCTGTGAAGCCAGGTTCTATAGCTACTATTCCTCAGGGCTTCTGTGTTCAGGCAGCTGCTCTCCCATTGGTAAGAAGGGGTGGGCCAGGAGAAATACCTTTTCCAACCTTGTGGATCTGTCTATACATCCCATGTTTCATTAGGTTGAAAGTATTCTGAATTTGGCAATCTGAGAGGGGGGTGCTGCAGAACTCAGTTCCCCCAGGCAGTTTGGTGGTTCAATTCTTCCTATTAGTACTATCTAGAACTTGGGCTAGGCACAGTTTCAAGTTCATGTAGAGGTGCTTTGCCTAACCTGAGAAAGCAGAATGGGGGCAAGGAGTGGGAAGTTAGAGGGAGGCAGACTCAAAATAAGGAAGCATTTCTAACAAAAGTATATATTTCTACCCAAAAGTATAATAGGCTTTGGGAAGTAGTGAGCTCTTCATCAATGGAGATATTCAAGTAGATATTGAATGACCATTTCTCAGGAAAGCTATAGAGCTGATTACCAATTCAAGTAAAGTTTGTATTAAGTGACCTATAGTGTCCTTTTCAGTTCTCATATTCTATATTTCTATTACCTTCTTTACTAGCTCTAACACTCTGACTTTGTAAATACAAGGAAGATCTATGATTTCACCAGGAGGGGGAAATTCTGAAGCGGAAGCTTCCTTCACTGAAGCACTTAGAGGTTAAGTGATTTATCCAGGATCACCCCAGTATCAGAGATGGCATTTGAACTTGGGTCTTCCTCACTCGGGCCCCTCTACTCTGTGTTGTCTCTATGGTTATGAATGTGATGTTGCTGTATCTAGGCCTGGCTTTGCCTTAGGCTGCCTCAGGGTTGGGAAGGGTGCTTTGACTATACAGGGCTCCCAGTGCTAGGCCCTTAGGGGGAAGCCCCCCAACTTTCCACAAATTAGTCCAACACTAGATGACCTCAGAGAAAACCCACCCACCCTATCTGGTTCCCACATACAAACTTGCTGTGTATGTTGTTGTTTCTGGTTGTATTGATTCCCTCACAGTGATAAAAATAAATAAGTAAATTCTCCCTACTCTACAAGGACAGCTTTATTGCCTTATTGTACTGATCATTAGGGAATATATAAATTGAGTTGTAATTCTGAAGCGTCATCAGGAATCTACCAACAACTCAAAGTTATCTCTTTCACATAGTTTCTGAGATCTTACAGGGTGACTAATGTGTGTGAGAGAGGGTGTTTTGCTATGAAGGAGGGAATAGGAATCCTTTGCTTCTTTTCCCCTTCTTCACCCCTACTTTCACTTGGCTTACCTACAGGCCTAATAATCAGCTATCTAATCTCTACTTGAACATCTCTGCTGATATGGAATTCACCACATCCAAAGGGAGCATATTTTCCTTTTGGAGAGCTCTGATTGTTAGAAGTTTTTTGTTTTGGTTTGTGTTTTTCCTCATCCTGAGCTTCAGTCTGGATGGGGAAGAAAGCTCAATTTGCACATGGAAGTAATTTCTGAAGTTACTGTTTTCCCTATTTATATCTGTAAGAGAGCAAGGCTGGAAATTCAGAGTCCAGTGTCCAAGGTGTCCTAATGAGAGTGGGCAGGAGCAGGGAAGACAGGAAGGAAGGCTGGAGACATATGTCTAAGTCTTCTTAGGAGGTTAGACCTAGCCTTGTCATTACTAAGGAGCTGGTTTTCCATGTGCTGATGCAGTCATAAGCATACAGTGAGGGGACAGAGGTAGCATGGCAAAGGCAGAGACAGCACTGGCTCTAGAGACAAAGGACTTGGATTCAAATTCTGCCTCTCATCCTTACAACTGGTGTAGCCTTGGGCAAGTCCCTTAACCTCTCTGGGCTTCAGTTTCTTTATCTCTAAAATGAGATGGTAGAACTGGATGGCCTCTAAGGTCTATGATTTATGATGGCGGAATGGTGGTGAAGATGATGGTGAGAAAAACGAAGCATTCCCAATCAGCCCTCACTCCTACCCCCATCCCATCGATAATGACCTTCTGCTCAGATCCCACCCTGAACTTTTTTTTGTAGCTCTCTAAAGTGCACAGCTGTAATGCACAAATTTACATGATATCTTTGTTAATACTGTATTCCCTTTCTAGGCACCCACATGACGAGGTGGGTAAAGCACTGAGCCAAGAGGCAAGATAGAACTAATTTCAAATCCTGCCTCAGCCACTTACTGCCTCAGTTTGACTCTGAGCAAAGCATGTAACCTCTGTCTGCTTCAGTCTTCTCATCTGCAAAATGGGGATAACCAAAGCACATGCCTCCCAGGGGTGTTGTGAGGATAAAATGAAATTATATTTGTAAAGTGCTTTGCAAACATAAAAGCATGATGTGAATGCTAGCAATCACTATTAGCTGTTATTCCTAGACTGTAAACTCCACAAGGTCATGGGCTACGGCATAGTAGAAAGAAGAACCTAGGTTCTTCCCAAAGTCCTAGAGGCTGGGTTTATATCCTGGTTCCAACACATATTTGCTGGGTGACCCCAGGAAAGTCATTGCATGTCTTAGAACTTCCATTTCCTCATTTGCAGAATAGGAATGATAACATTTTTACTGACTCCACACAGGGCTGTTGTGGAAAAGTGCATGGGAAAACTTATTGGGCTACAGAAATACGAGTTGTTATGGTCTAAATTTTCTATCTTTCTTATCACTGGGCCAGGCACCTTTAAACGAATGGATGTGATGTTAATGGAATAGGAAGATCTTCCCTGTCCATTAAGAGGCTTATGTGACCACATGTGTTCCCCTTATTACTTGGAACAGGAGCCATGTTCCCAGGTCTAAAGGTATGCAGGCATTTCAATCACAAATGTCTTGCTGCTTTCACAGCTGTGAAACATCATGAGTTACACAGAGCCCATTGGGGAAGGAGCTTGCCTAAGGAGGGAGTCTTATGAAGAGGCTTGCTTGCAGGGAGTCTTTCACACCTTTTGGTACTAAGTTAATTAGGCACTGAGCCACATGGGTTGTGATGTCTTTTGGCTCTGAGTCTATTAGTTGAAACTATATATACTGGGAGGTTGGTATTTTACTTTGGGGGCTCACTTATGAGAAGGGCCTTTTGACTCCCTGGATGGGACTCTGAGTAGTCATTTGTTAAGAGCCGTCCCCCACATGCTACTCAGATGTTGGTGCTCTCCCAGTCTGGTGGTGTATGTAGGTGGTTGTATTATTCTGTTTAGACAGTTGGAGCCCTCTCTATTGGATTCTTTCTTGGATACTCACTTCTTTCTATTTATCTGTACTTATCTATCTGTTAATTAAAGTAGATCATTAACCTCTTTAAAGCTGTCTTTTCTTTAGAAAAGCAGATCAAAGAACCTGGGATAGCAGGCCATCCTGGGTGTGCTAGGGTGCTTGCTAATACAATGGCACACCCCATTGATTTTGGGGTCCAATGACTTAAAGTCACATCTGGGCTCTACTACTTATTGTTGTGTGACCTTAGGCAAATACCTTAACCTTAACCTTAGCCTTGTCTATAAGATGACAGTTTTATTCTAGACAACTTCAAAGGTCCATTCCATCTCTAAATTTATAATACTATCAAACAGACCCAGAGAGGGGAACTGGTTTGCCTGTAGTCACACAGCTACTAAAGGATTCAATACAGGGTTCCTTTCTCCAAATCTAATGATCCTTCTCCTTAATTCCATCTTGCCTCTTTCTTTTCTGTTCATTGCCAGGTGGTAAGAGATCGAACAACTCAAGCTTAGTTCACAGATCCCTCTATTTAGACTCACCACAGTAAGGAGCCAGATATAGGCTGGAGTAGAATGAGACTAGGATGAGAGTGAGTTGGCACAGGAGAAAAAGTTGTGTACTGAGAACCAGATGACCTGGGATTTGGTCTTGGTCCTGTCAATAACTTCATGATTTGGGGCAAGCCAATTCCTCTCTCTGGGACACAGTTTCTCCTTCTGTAAAATAATTGAAGCAGAATTTTATGTATTCTCTCCTGTAACTCACTTAACTTCTCCTTTAAAAATTTGTATGCTATACTCCTTGGCACATATATGTTTAGTTTTGCTATTCCTTCATTGTGTATGGTACCTTATTTAGCAAGATGTAATTTCTTTGCTTATTTCTTTTAGTTAAGTATATTTTTTTGCTTTTGCTTTGTCTGAGATCATAATTGCTACTCCTTTTTTTTAAACTTCAGCTGAAGCATACTAGATTCTGCTCCAGCCCCTTACCTTTACTCTGTGTGTGTCCCTCTGCTTCAAATGTGTTTTTTGTAAAGAACACATTGTAAGATTCTGGTTTTTGATCCACTCTGCCATCTGCTTCTGTTTTATAGGAGAGTTTATCCCATTTACATTCACAGTTATGATTGCTATGTATTTCCTTCCATCCTATTTTTCCTCCTGTTTGTCCACTCTCTCTTTTCAGCCTTTCTCTCATAGAAGGTGTTTTGCTTCTGACTACCGCCTCTCCCAATTCACCCTCCCTTTTGTGAGTTCCCTCTCCCCATATTTTTAACCCTCTCCCCTTCTACTTCTGTATAAGGTAAGATAAATTTCTATACCAAACTGATTGTGTATGTTATTCTCTCTTTGAGTCAATTCTGATGAGATTAAGGTTCAAGCAATTCCCACTCTGCCCTTCCCCATCTTACCCTCCACTGTAATAGGTCTTTTGTGCCTCTTCCTGTGAGATAATTTATCCCATTCTACCTCTCCCTTCTTATTGCTCCCAGTGTAATCTTCTTTCTTACTCCTTAATTTTTTTATATTACCCCATCACCTTATACCCATACCCTCTGTCTGTGTATAGTCCTTCTGACTGTGCAAATAGTGATACAGTTCTTAAGAGGTACAAGGATCATCTTCCCATGTAGAGACACAAATAGTGTAGCCTTATTAAATCCCCTACATTTTTTTCTCTCTTCCTTTTTAACCTTTTTATTGCTTTTCTTGAGTCTTGTATTTGAAGATCAAATTTTTTGTTCAGTTGTAGTCTTTTCATCAAGAACACTTGAAAGTCCTCTATTTCACTGAATGACTATCTCTCCCTCCCACCCCTCTGGAGGAATATGCTCAGTTTCACTGGGTAGGTGATTCTCAGTTATAGTCCTAGCTCCTTTGCCTTCAAGAATGTCATATTCCAAGCCCTACACTCCTTTAACATGGAAACTGCTAAATCCTGTGCTAAACCTTACTATGGCTCCATAATATTTGAACGATTTCTTTCTGGTTGCTTGCAATATTTTCTCCTTGATCTGGGAGTTCTGGAATTTGGCTACAATGCTCTTGAAGGGGTTTTCATTTTGGGATCTCTTCCAGGAGGTGATTGGTGGGTTCTTTCAATGTCCATTTTACCCTCTAATTCTGGGATATTGGGGCAGTTTTCTTTGATAATTTCTTGAAGTATTATGTCCAGGTCATTTAAAAAATTATGGCTTTCAGGTAGTCTAATAATTCTTAAATTATCTCTCCTGGATCTATTTTCCAGGTCAGTTCTTTTTCCAATGAGACATTTTACATTTTCTTCTATTCATTCTTTTGACTTCATTTGATTGATTCTTGATATTTCATGGAGTCATTAGCTTCCACTTGTCCAGTTGTAATTTTTAGGGAGTTATTTTCTTCAGTTAGATTTTTTTACTTCATTTTCCATCTGGCCAATTCTACTTTTTAAGGAGTTTTTTTCTTTAGTAAATTTTTGTACATCTTTTCCATTTTTTGTGCTTCCTTTATCAAGCTGTTGACTCTTCTTTATGATCCTCTAGTCTCATTCTCATTTCTTTTTGCAGAGTTCTTCTAGGAATTCTTTTTGTGGCTGAGGCCAATTCTCATTTTTCTTTGAATGTAGGTGTTTTAACATTTCTGTACACTTCTCAGTTTGTGTTTTGATCTTCCCTGTCACTATCATAACTTTCTATGGTCAGTTTCCTTTTTTATTTTTTGCTCACTTTTTTCCAGTCTATTTTCTTACTTTTAAAGTTAATCTCTGCTCCTGGGATGGAGGGGATACTGTTCCAAACTTCTTGTGCCAAGGACTGAAGGCTCTGGCCACTTGCTTGGTGCTGTGTTAGGGTATGCAGGGGGCATATTACTTTCCCCTGGCCTGGGGCAGAGGAGCCTGACTGCTCACCTACTTCTGACCTACCACTGTACTGGGCCCATGGGGAGCCTAGCTGCTTACCTAGTTCTGTACTGGGATCCTTTGGGAGGGCCTAGTGCCACAGGGCCATGGGGAGGGAGTGGTAATCTCTCACCTGCTGTTGCACTAGGGCCTTGGTCAGTGACCTGTGCTGGGGCTTGGGGTCTTCTCCTGTCAGGACCTGCTGCTTTCTTGCTGGGACACTGACTGCCCTGGACTCTGCTCCTTTTTTCTACAAGTGAGACATACCTTTCCTACAGACTTTCCAAGTTGTCTTGGGCTGGAAAATTGTTTCACTCCATCTTTTTATTGGTTTTGTCTTTTCAGAATTAATTTTGAGGTGCTATTTTATAGTTGTTGGAGATGAATTTGGGAGAGTCTAGGCAATTTCCTGCAAAACTCTGCCATCTTGGCTTCTGGAAGTCCTGAATTGGCATTTTGGAAGACAATTTGGAAAGTTATACAATCTACCACTATTTGCATGACTTTGGGCAAGTCATTTACTCTAACTTCACGAGCCTCAATTTCCTCATCTAGAAAATGAGAGGGGGCTGGGCGGCTAGGTGGCACAGAGAATAGAGCACTGGCCCTGGAGTCAAGAGAACCTGAGTTCAAATCCAACCTCAGACACTTAACACTTACTTACCATGTGACCTTGGGCAAGTCGTTTAACCCCAACTGCCCTGCCTTCCTCCCTCAAAAAAAAAAAAAGAAAAAGAAAACGAGAGGGGGTGGACCTGAGAACCACAAAAGACCTTTCCATGTACCCCATGATTGTTATTGGTCAGTGATAATTCTAATTCTACCTCAGTAGGGTGGCGGAGTAACCCAACCTGATTTGCCTTAGGAATTTCTGTTTCAGAAGGAAGTCCAGAAAGAAGGACAGACAAACAGGACAGGTTTGAAAGCTACAGGTTGAGCTTCTCATATGCTTTGGAAGGAGACCAAGCTATACATAACAGAGATTTGTACTTTCATGTGCAATTCCCTTTTTCAATTCTAATATATATATGCCCATTTCTGATAGAATCAATATCTACCAGTTCCCTTCCCCCCCCCCCCCCGCCCTTGGCATCGAGGATTAGACAAGATTTTCCTAAAAGGCTACAAAGCCAGGACTTGATTGTGTTGGTGGTGGCTTCCCGATCATCTAAGGACATAAAAGGTCCACCTCCATGGAGTCAGTGCCCTTCAGACTTATTGGATGTTCCAAGACCACTCAAGTGAAGGGGTTTCTGTCCAGGTCTCAAACAGGAAGTTGTGGTTGGTGGGAGTGGGGGTGGGGGAAGTGTATTCAAAGACTGTGTTGTGGTAGAGACAACAGTGGAATCAGAACCAGGCTCTTGGGAAAGCCACTTTAAAACCTCTAACTCAATTTCCTCACGTGTACAATGGCACCAGTAATCCCTGAGTTGCTTTCTTCATGGGCCTGTGTGAAGGTCACATAAGATATCACTTAGGAAAGTGCTTTGAAAAGTAGAACAAACCTTACAAATGTGAGGGATTATGGTCCTGATTCTTAATAGGAGCAAAACCTGGCCATCCTTGGAAGCTCCTACCTCCAGCTTTAGCTGCAGCTGCCACAAAGCTCCACCATTGCCAGGTGCCGCAGGAATGCCTTTGATGTCTTAATGCAGGTACTGGGCCCCCGCGGGGAAAGGGAATGGGATTATGGGGTCTCTGCGTCATGTCTCTGCTCTCTTCACCAGAGTTGGATGTGTCCGGGTGCCACCATTGAGTCCCACTCCAGGCTGAATGAGAGGGTCTTTTCAACTGTCTTCCGTCTCCCCCAGTGAAATAATTTTTTAAAAAGGAGCTTTAATTGGGATTAAGCAGATTTAGGAACAAACAAGGAAAATGGATTTGGAAGTTAATGTTCTCCTCTTGGTCGCTCTTTCTGTTAATCCCCAAAACCCTAGCGTGAGGATTAATTGCTTGGATGAGTGCAGCCAGCACCCAGAGAGCTTTTGTGGGAACAAACTGGGGCTTGGGCTAACAGCAAAAATCAAGCTGCTGGCCAGGGCAGGCATGAGGCCAGGTAAGAGGGTTGATTTCAGATTTAGGGACTTCTGGTGTCAAGACCTACCTCCCACCCCTTTGGGCTATGTGACCCTGGGACACGTCATTCCACCTCCCTACCCCCAGGCAATGATAAATTTAGGAGGAGGTTCTGGTCTGAATTGGTAGGGGGAGTTTCTTTACTGGGAGGTCCCCAAACCAGAAAAATCATAGGTCTCATAATAATAAGAATAAGAATAAAGCTTTTTGGAGTTGAGCTTAGCCTCCAGGGAGCAAAGAGTTTGACCTTGGGCAAGTCAGCTTAATGTGGGGGCTAGCAGTTGTAAAAACAAAAAACCTAAAAGATTCAGAAAGTTAAGTGACTCACCCAAGATTACACAGTTGGTAAGTGTCAGAAATAAGATTTGAACTCAGGTTTTTGAGAATACTGGATGTGGAGTCAGAGAACCTGGGTTCCAATCCTGCTTCCATACTATACTGATGTAGATACAAACAGTGCCCTAAGGGTTAAAAATGTTGCCACATAGTACTACTCACCTGTGTGACTTTGGGCAACTAGATTAACTCTGGGCTTTCAGTTCCTCGTGGTTAAAATAAGTCTAGGAGAAGGACTAGGCTGTGGGGACTCCTACAGTCTTCTGCAGCTCCCATGACTCCCAGTGAAACAGAACTAACCCTGCTTCCCAAGGTAGCCTCCTCTCACCTTTAGGAAACATTTCCTTATAATGAAATAAAATCTGCTTCTGAAAGTTCTAGCCATTGCTTCTTATTCTTCCCTCTAGGGTGAAACAGTCCAAGGCTGATGGTGACCTTAGGGGTGTGCCCCAGCCCTAATTCCCCAGAGCCTCCTTTTATCTCCTCTCGGTCTCAGCTGACTCCAGCCCCAGAACTCCTCCATGGACACTGCTCCTGCCTGTCCTCAGAAGATCCCATTTCTCTCCCTCCTTCCCTCTCTTTCTCACTTAATTATGTTTGACAATCTCTTGGACCTGGTCTAGGTGCCCTTTTTCTTCCCATATCTCACTGAAGACAGAAATTGGGTTTTCAAAAGGGATTTTCCTAACAAAGGGAAAAAAGGCAAAACAACAGCTTTGTAAAGCACAAAACTGGTGATTACAAAGGCCTATGTTGTGCCTAGTCTGGCCATAGTTGTCCTTCCACTCTCTTGGGCTGAGTAATTCTCCTCCCATCTAAGAAGCTCTTGGCCTTGGCCCTACCACGTTCTCACCTGAGAAGACCCCATACTTGTTTTTCCCACCTCTCTTGTTCTTTTCTGTTTTCAAGATCATGAACTATTAGCACATCAGAGCTGAGAGGGACTGCAGAACAGAACACAAAATGTCAGTGCCAGAGAGAACAAGAAAATAGAACATCAGAGCCCCGAGGGGCCTTAGGAACTAGAATGTCAGAGTTGGAGGGGACCTGAGAACAGTGTTAGAACTGGCAGGGAACCCAGAATATAGAATATCAGAGCAGGGAGACAAACAGTAGAGATTATCTAGCCTAACAGAGCACTTTCTGGGCCCTCCACCCACTTCCCACATCAAGTCTACAGGAAAAATACAAAGTCTATTGAGCCCTCTATGCTGGTTGCCCAGTGGAAATGGTCGTGGTACCTAAGACCTTGATAGTAGAGTAAATGCAGCATGTGCCAACATCTTCGGGTAGATTAGTCCTAAAGAACTGAACTCAAATTGTTCAATGCTCTGAACCTAAATGCACAAAGTGAATATAAACTATTCTGGGGAAGGGGAGAAGTGGTTACAATTGGGGGCATTGGGAAAGACCTCATGAGGCAGCTAGGGCAGCTAGGTGGTATTGTAGGGAAGACTTGGAGTGAGGTAGATCAGAGTTATTAACTATGCAACTCTAGGTAAATCATTTAACCTTTCTTTTTTTTTCTTTTTGCTTTTTGGAGGGCAATTGGCATTAAGTGACTTGCCCAAGGTCACACAGCTAGTTTTTTTTTTTTGGGTTAAGTGTTTGAGGCAGGATTTGAACTCAGATCCTCATGACTCCAGGGCTGGTGCTCTGTTCACTGTGCCACCTAGCCGTCCCTTCACTTAACCTTTCTTAGCCTCAGTTTCCTCATCTATAAAATGGGGATAATAAGAGTACCTACCTCACAGGATTGTTATGAGGATCAAATGGACATGGACAGAGCTTTGTAAACCTTAAAGCTCTGTATAAATTTTGTTATTATTATTATTAGATAAGTGGCATATCCCCAGAGCTTCACATAACTCCTAGCATCAAATAGGTACTTTTAAAATGCTTGATGAATTTAAATAGAGTGTTAGAGATAATAATGGATGAACAAATGAATGAGTAAATGAAAGAAAGAAAAAGGATTTCTTCAGAACTTCCTCTGTGTTAGGTATGGTGCTAAATGCTGAGGATGCAAATAGAAATTGAGTTGAGTCATAAGTGAAGGTAGGGATTCTAAGAGATTGAGGCAAGGAGGAAGAGCATTCCAGGTATGGAGGATAATCTGGGCAAAGGCATGGAGGCAGGAGATAGGAATGTCATGTACCAGGAACCAGTATACTAGCTAATTGTAATATGGAGTGGTTGAAGGGATGTAATATGAAAGATGCCTGAAAAGACAGATTGGAACCAGAATTCAAATGACTTTAAATGCCAGAGAATTTCTAGTAAATAGTATGGGGACAGCTAGGTGGCACAGTAGATAGAGAACTGGGCCTGGATTCAAGAAGATTCTCCCTGAGTTCAAATCCAGCCTCAGATATGTATGTAACAGCAAGTAATGTAGAATTTTTTGATGTTTTCCTTTTTTGGAATTTAGATTCCCAGCCTTGGGCTTACATGCCTCCCTGTGCTGAGCTAATCAGATATGTAGATATGGGCTCTAGCCAGTCAGATGCTGAGTAAAACTATATAGAAAGAGAACGGGTGTTGAGAAAGCAGGCATAAAGGGAGCCAGCACTGAGAGAGGGATAGTTGTTCAGAGAAAGAAGCAGCTTGAGTGGGTGGAGAGAGGAGACCTCTAAAAGCTGGGAGGAGACTCTGAGAGCAGAGAGGAAACCCTTGATGGCAGAGATTTGCCGAGGGAGTCTCTGAACTTTGAAAGTGAATAGAGCTATAGGGCAGAAATCTGCCCATAGGAAGGAGGCTTGACTTAAGCCCCATATGAGAACTATTAAAGTGAATTGAGCTGTTATTACAGAGCCTCTGGACTTTGGAGGTGAATTGAGATGATGATGCTAGTCATGTATGTCAGTATTGTTGTTGTCCTGTTAAGCTTTGTTTTCCCAGAGGCAGAACCTGCAGGCAGGTGCCCCTGGAGCCTGCTGTTGGGCAGGAGCAGGGAGAGCTTGGAGTGGAGCAGTGCCAGTAAGCTGAGACATGGGGGCAGGAGTAGAGCTGCCTACATATGAATCCAGGCAAGAGTTGGGAGCTATCAGCCCACAGAGGAAGAGTCATGGGACTTGGAAGTCAACCTCAAGTTAAGATAAAATAGGACCTTATTTGGATACTTAGTATTGATTAAAGAGATTGTTTTTACCATGACCTAGGGGCAGATGGTGTGATATTTTCTGCTACCTCTTAAGGATGCTTTGTGCTAGGGAAGACCCTAGACTGGGACCTGCTGATTTTGGGGCTACAATGATATATGCTGTGTAGTGTGATGTTCTTACTGTGACCTAGGGGTGGATGGTGTGGTATTTTCTGCTACTGGTTTTTGATCCACTCTGTAATTGGCTTCTGTTTTATGAGACAGTTTATCCCATTCACATTCACAGTTATAATTGCTAATTGTGTATTTCTCTCCATCCTATTTTCCCTCCTCTTTATCCTTTCTCTCCTTTCACCCTTTCCCTCCTCAGCAGTGCTTTGCTTCTGTCCATGTAATGGAAATGCAAATTTAAAGATCTTCCCTGCCCCTAGGTTAAGTGCACCTGGAGCCTATAGTGGGAGGCTTGTTTTTCAGGAAAGCCCACATCTTGATACTTTGTGATTAGGCAGTGGGTCAAGAAGGTTGTTACATCCTCTGAGCCAGGAGAAGGCTATATAAACCCTGATGAGAGGCTTTGCTTTGGGGCTCCCTTTGAGAAGTGTTGTGTGATTTAACCAGATGAGACTCCGGGCAGCCGTTGAGAGCGCCCGCCCCACCCCTGAAAACCCAGATGTTGATGCTTCCCTGTGTAACTGTGATTTGGTATTGATATAATGGTTGGACAGTTTGGAAGCCTGTCTGTTTGATCTGTCTGTATATTCTGAAGTTCGGGGTGCTGACCTTTTCCCCCTGAACTAGGTAATCTATGTTTGTTTGATTAAAATAAACTTGTTAACCCATTTTGAGTTGCTTTCCTTTTGAAAAGCAGATCTAAGAACCTGTGTTGGCAAGCCACTCTGGGGATGCTGGGGTGCTTGCTGCTACAGTCCACCATCTTCCCTGATCTGCCCTCCTTTTGTCATTCCCTCCCCACCACCTTACTTAATCTCCTCCCTTCCTACTTCCCTGTTGGATAAGATAGATTTCTATAATCAGCTGATTGTGTATTCTCTCTTTGAGCCAATTCCATTGAGAATAAATTTCAAGTGATGCCCACTTCCTACCCTCTCATATTCTCCTGAACTGTCATAGGTCTTTCATGCTTCTTCACATGAAATCATTTACCCCATTCTACCTCTCCCTTCTTTCTACACCCAGTGTACTCCTCTTTCTGATTCCTTAATTTTTTTATGTCATTCCCTCAAATTCACCTTATACCCCTGCCCTCCATCTATGTATATTCCTTCTAACTATACTATTAGTGCTACAATTCTTAAAAATTGCAAGTATCATCTTCCCATGTGGGGATATAAAGGTTAGCTCTATTGAATCCATTAGTGGTGAGAGCATTAACCTCTGACTCAGGAGAACACAGGTTCAAATGTCAGCATTGATTGCTTCCTGGCTAGCTGTGTGACTCTAGGCTAATGATTTAACCTCTCTGGGCTGAAGTGTCAGCTATCAAAGGGTGTGAGGAAAGGCAATGATAATACTTGCATGACTTTTGCCTCAAAGTCTTGTTGTGAGGAAGGTACTTTGTAAATCTTAAACTACCTTAGAAATGAGAATTATTGTTATTATTTCCTGGAATTAACCCAGTGCTAGATGTGTCAAACAAAAACTTCATTCATTTATTCAATGAACACTTACCTAAAGCACCTGCTATTTCTAGGGTTCTACTCTAGGCTCTATGGGATGACAGAGAGGGATTAGACATAGCCTGACGGAAAGAAAGAAAATCCTCAGGAAGGTCCAAAGTATAGGGAGAGCTCTGAAGAGGGGAAGATTTCTTCTAGCAGAGGATTTTGGAAGAGATAGCTCTGGAGCTGATGTGGATACAAACAGTGCCCTAAGAGTTAAAAATCATATTAAGGGTTGATTTTGTAAATACAAGTCAACCCTTAACATTATTTTTAGCCCTTAGGGCATTGTTCATATCCATATCAGAGCTGAGACTCAAAAAATTGGTGGGGTTTTAATGACTAGAGATGGTATTTCAGGCAGGGAGAATGGCCTGAGCAAGGATAAAGGAGGTGAGAGACCACTAACTGCTCTCCTGTTGAGTGGCCAAATGCACTAGGCCCAGCCATCTCAGCCACAGAAGGTGCAGGCAGTGGTCTGAAGTGCATGGTTTGAAGCCAGGGGCTGCCTTTGAAAGGAATCGTCCATTCTTAACACCCTCCATTATTGATGGTGGTTCTGGTGGGTGTCAGTGTAAGGAGCAGGCCATAGCTTTCAGTTGGCATGGGGAGATTCAGGTATAGTTAGGACATCGGTGAGACAAACCACAGGTTATATGGCAGACAGGTAACAGAAATGAGGACAAGCAAATTAAAAACCCATACAAATAGGTAGATGGGGGCAGGTGAAGGCACCACCTAGTGGAGTATCATGATGCCTAGGTAAAGTCAGCCTCCACTAGGGCTCTCTCACATATTCATTGCCAGGTCAAGACTGATCCCGCTGAGTCCAAAGGTAGAGAGAGAGACAAAAAGAAATTGCCCAACCTAAGTAGGATAAGAGTGTATATGGAGGAGACGTACAGAGAACAGAGGGTAAAGGTTCCAACCTCCACTCACCTTCCCACAGAACACGACTTCTCCAACTCCCATTTTCTAGAGCAATGGGGGAAAAAGATTCAAATGATTCAGATTTGGGCTTTTTAGGAAGGTCCTTTTAGCAAGGCAAATCTCCCAGTCTAAATAACGAGAAGAACTTTTCACTTTCAAATGCTAAATAATTTCACACCAAGCTTTGGGAAGTCGTTAATAATTCAGAGGCCTCAGCTTTGGGTGAGAACATCTGTTAGAAGGTGCTAAAGGGATCACCCAACAAGGAGTGATTGTACCATTTTGACATTCCACTTAGGAGACAAAGAAATCTCATTAAGAAGGTGGCTGGGGAGAAGGTGGAGAATAAGGGACCTCCTTTCCCAAAGGCATTAGGCAGCATTTGGGGCCCCCAGGGTCCCAGGAGGGACATAAGAAAGAAAGTGTCATAAAAACTAAAAAAAAATCTAAATGATCTCAACAGACTGAAATTTAATGGGGATAAAAATAAAATCCTTCACTTGGGTTAAAAAAGAGTCAATTTGCACACACCCAGGATGGATACCATTTGAAAAAGACCTGGAGGTCTTACATGACCACAAGTTCAATATAATCCTAGCAATAATCTTAGTAGCCATAATGATGATGATGATGATAAGTAGCTCCTGTCTGCTACTGGAGTTGTCTTGAAGGTGCTCTTAGAGAGTCTATAGCCTACCAACACTCATTCAATTACAAAAATTAATTGCTTTATTCACCTGCATGATATTTTGCTGAATATTTAAAAAAAAACAACAATAATAGAATGGCAATTTGTCCTGGGATCATTCCTATCCGAACTTCAACATAAAGATGAGAACAAAACAGCCACAAAATGACTCAGATCACATTTATACAGATTTACGTCACATGCATATGTGTATTTATAGCTGTGTGTATATGTATACATATATGTGTGTATTACACTATTCCAAATGTCTTGGTCCAATTTTACTCTACCAAAGTCTAAAAACTCCACTAAGACTGTATCATCTCATTCGATCATTATAGTGTCCCTGTGAGACTAAGGAATATCATTTTAACCCCCGTTTTATATGTAGTCCTTGGGTTCATTGGGCCATTTGCATAAGATGCATTTGTTTTGTCCCATCAGACTCTTTCATGACCCCGTTTGGGGTTTTCTTGGCAAAGATACTGGTGTGGTTTACCATTTCCTTCTCCAGTTCATTTTACAGATGAGGAAACTAAGGCAGAGTTAAGTGACTTACCCAGGGTCACATAGCTAGTCAGTGTCTGAGGCCAGATCTGAACTCAGCAAGAGGAGTCTTCCTCATTTCAGGTACTTCTCTGCCTAGTTGCCCATTGCTGTTCTCACTGGTGGAAATTTATTTAATGCTCAGCATTCACCTATATGAGGAGCCAAGATGGTGAGAGCTGGAGAGAAAAAGAGATCCTGGTCTTCAGGCTTCCAGCTTTGAGAGAAGAAGCATGCTGCTTCAGACTCTCTTCAGGTCCCTGAAGTGAGAAAGACTCTGGAAAGGCCAGCATGACAGCCTCTCCATGGCTCTTCTATTTGTCTGCTTCTCTCTTCCCTCCAGTTTTCGCCAACTCCATGATGAACCAACCTCCACCAACCAGGAAAATCTTAAGCAAATGGCCCTTTGAGCCAAGTATTACACACAGATGGAGAAACTGAGGCTGGGAGATGTTAACTGACTTGCCTGGGGTTACACAAATAGCAATTATCAGGTAGACTTTGAATTCAGCTATTCCTAAAAACATTCTCTCCTATACACAGAACTGTCAAAAAAAAACCAAAAACTGGAGAGATCCTGCATTGCATTAAGAGGTGAAAATTGTCTAGGGAGAAGGAAGCAATCACCCAGCTGTCTTCTGCCCCATCAGATCCCATCAGGAGCATTGCATCTGTTCCTGGCAACATCTGTGGGACATGATGGAAGGTATCTGTGGGGATCCAGGTGTGTATAGCAGGTGGGAGGGCAATGGGCAGCGCCTGTGGAATTTGGATGGCCACAGTAAATCCTAGGTGTGAGAAAGATTTCACCTTGTTGTCTGCCTCAGGAAGAAAAGAACAGGATGAATTCTTCTTGGGAAAATTACATGGTGCCTTTAATGACCCCAAGCCTCTGTCTTTCTAGGCTCCACATTCTTCTGTTAATGCTCTATGACTGTGAGTCATAGGGGTGTCACAGTTCTGAAGATTTGAAGTGTGGGTTATCCCAAGGGCAATGGAGAGGCACAGGGTATGAAGGAGGTTGCAGCATCTTACTAGAGAGGATCTTTATAGGCAGGATCGTCTTGTTTGCTTGTATTTGTATCCCGGTGTTTAGCACAATGCCTGGTACATGAATCCAGCCCATGGTCTGTCTGTCTTGAGAGAAGAGGTGTCTCTCTTCTTTGTAAAAGCTAATCTGTACCCAGGATGCTTCTTCTTTTTCTTCCTCTTTCTCTTTCTCTCATGACCTTCCTCATTCATTTCTCCCACTCTATTGGCTCCTTCCCATCAGCTGGCAAATATAATCAGGTCTCCTCAATCTTTTTTAAAAAGACCAAATTCACCTTTCCCTTCACCCTGCAACTCATCCCAGTTATTTCCTTCTTCATGGGTAAGCTCCTAGAAAAAGCAGCTTTCATTCTACTTCTTTTACCCATTTCCTTCCTCTTCAGGCTGCAGTCTTGACTCTTCTGGTCTTTCTCTACAATGCCCCCAAGCAGGGCCCCTTCATCTCTTCCCCACACTTTTCCATCTCCCTTTTACATGTTGCTTTCCTTCACTAAAGTGTAATCTCCTTGAGGGGCAGGGACAGTCTTTCATCCTACTTGGATTTATATTTCCTTAGCACAGTGCCAGGTACAACATAAGGTTAAGGACCCTAGACAACATAAATACTTGCTGATTCACTGACCACTCATTCCTTAACATCCTGAAATCTGTTTTATGCCACCATCACTATACTGAAATTGTCTTTTTAAAGGCCACCAATTACTTCCTAATTGCCACATACGGATGGTCTTCATCCCGTTCAGGGCTGCAGGCACAGGACGAGGGGTTACGTCAAAGAAACCAGTTAAGAGCACATAGGTAAACACATAGGAAGCTCATGGCAGCAGGAAAAAAATGTTAACACCCTAGTCAGAAGAGCCTCAGGGAAGTGGAAGAGCACCTAGTAGGTTGATCCAGGAAGCCCAAGAGAGGATAGATAACCACATTGATTTAGAGCTGGAAGGAACCAGAAGAGGTCACATCTGATCTCTTTTACAGATAAGGAAGTCATTAGAGATGTTGAGTGACTTGTACAAAGTCACAGATAATAAGCATCTGAAGTGGGATGTGAATCTACATCTTGCTGATTCCTAGGCTGGCCAGGCAGAGGGCTAGTCTTGGAGCCAGGAAGGTCTGGGTTCAAGTCTTCCTCTGACATACATTGACTGCGGTGACCTTGGGTAAATCCTTCAACCTATAAAATTAGAAGTTATAGTCAGTCATTGCTTCAAATGAGTATAAGGACTTAGTCCCACTGATGAAATCACTGGTCTTGACCAGAAATGTTGCTTTCAGCATTTACTGTCACCTCTGATTTTTCTGTGAAGATTCTTTAATTCCAGCAATATGCCTCACTCCCATTGATGAGGACTAGACCAAGACTAGCCCAGTTAGACCCATGTGTAATAATGCCAAAGCTTTCTAATAATGAATTAAAGTTATTGGGGTGGGGAGGTCTCTTTTGAACTTCCCTATACCCCGTGACCATCAAGAATGCCAACTCTAGGAAACGTTCAGTATTTAAAGTACAGCAGACTAGACAGCCTCAGATGGGAAACAGTTAATAAATGATAATTGTAATTGGAGGACAAGGTGGTGGGGGTGGGTCAACTGAAGCAAAGCTCTCTTGGCCTGGTGGAATGGATAGGAACTCCATTGGCTGCTTTCTGCACCATACAGAATGTGGGACATGCCTGGTGCATGAGGAGCAAGGTTTAATCCCAGGACTAGCTCTTGTGACAACTGTGAAGCAATTTCCAGCCTTTGCATTTTTATAAATGTCCATTTTTAAATACCTGATGAAAATAACCCTTTGGTCTTAGTTATATTATAAATGGGGACAAAATTGGAAGATAGGGACGATGCATCTCAGGAATAATAATCAGTCTGAGTCAACAGTGTTTCCTTCGGGTGGTGGCATCTGGGCACCAATGTGTACCTGATCGTGGGAACTTCTGCCTGGAGGCAGAGATGGGGCCTCCAATGTGGTGGCCTCAAAGCCAGGAAAGATGAGGATGACTGGGGGGGAGCCAGGCAATCAGACAAGCCAGGAGGAGGATTCTGTTCTCCCACTGGCATAGGGAAGGAGATAGAAGCACTCGAAGGACAAACTTCATCCACGTCCTCAGCAGCACCACTGTGTAAGTTGAGGGTCCTTACACTTTTCTTGTGTCCTAGACCCCTTTGCAGTCTGGTGAAACCTCAGGATAATGTTTTCAAAAGCACACACCGAAGTACATAGGATTACAAAGGAAACAAATTATATTGAAATGGTCATCAAATTAAAAAGCAAACAAGCTTATAGACCCCAAGCATTTGTTAAACACCCACTATGTGCCCTGTTGAGCCCCAATCAGGCAGCTTGTTCCCCCTTTTTTCTATCTTCCAAGCGGCCTCTCCCCACCCCCAAGAGTTGTAATTCATTATTAGAAAGCCTTAGTATTATTAGACATGGGTTTAACTGGATGGGTCTTGGGCTAGTCCTCATTGATGGAGTTGAGCTTCATTGCTGGGATTAAAGAATCTTCACAGAAAAATCAGAGGAGACAATAGCAGTGCTAAGCACTTCAAAAATATTATCACATTTGATCCTCACACTAACCCTGGAAAGTAAGTTCGATTATTATCCCCATTTTATAGTTGAGGAAACTGAGGCAAACAGAGGTTAAGTGACTCACCTAGGGTCACACAACTAGTAAATGTCTGAGACCATATTTGAATTCATGTCTTCCTGACTTTTAGGCCCTGTACTCTATCCACTGTGTTACCAAGTTCCCAACCCTGGCCTAGGAGTCAAAGGATCTGTACTTGAGGGAGGCAGGTGGAATTAAAACTTTCTAAGGTCTTGCCCAGTCCCAAGCTAATTTTAGCTAGAGTCAATGGGGATGATAGGATCATAGATCCAAGACTAGAAGGGACCTTTGGGGTTGTCTAGTAGAGCCTCTTTGTTTGACAGGGAAATGGAGCCCTGAAGAATTTAGGTGACTTGCCCAAGATCACACAGTCTGTGAAAGGTGGAGCCAGGATTTATATTTAAGCCCACCCAGATCTCTTCAGCACAGTGTCTGGGCCATTGTAGGCATTTAATAAATGCTCCATCATCTTTCTACCTCATCATGCCAGGCTGCCTCCTAGACAGTAACCGCTGCCTGTGCCTTGCCTTATGATCTCAAAACCCTTGACTAACTGGGTCTTAGCCTCCCTTGGAGTGCAAGGCAGAAGGGACAAGATTCTTCTCACCTTGCTCTGTGTGTGTGTGTGTGTGTGTGTGTGTGTGTGTGTGTGTGTGTGTGTGTGTAAACTGAGGGCTGCTGAGGTCTGGGAGCATGGGAATGGGGCCAGTGCTGTATGCCAGACCCCAGTTCTCTGGAGCAAGCATGAGCTGCAGCCCCAGGGGATTTCAGTAACATGTTGTCATATGCACATATACATACATACACATATAAATACAGAGTTGTTTGTGCAAAAGCTTTTCTGTTTCATCAATTTTTTTCCCAGTTGTAATCAGGAGTATTTATTTTGTCTTCTTTAATTGCCTCGATCCTCTGTCTGACTAAGAATATATCTCCTATGATATATTAGCTGTGAAAGGCATTTGTTCTTCTCCTCTAGCTTTTTATGGTATGATCTTTGACATACATATATGCATATACATACATACACATATACATTCCTCTCCCTCTCTTACTCCTCTCCCTCTCTTGGCCTGTATTGTCAGAGCTTGAAATATTTTTTTTGATTATAAGAACACTTCCCATTAAGTGTGTCTCCAGGTTTTCTCTCAGTATTTACGAGCCCATAATTCTAGAATCTGTCACAATCAGTGTTCCAAAAGTGTATCTGGATGTAATGAAATCATTTGGAGAGAAATGTGGTAGAGGAGACGCCCTGAATCTCTCACTGAATGAGTAATTCCTGGGGATGTGTATTGATAAATCAGTGTATCCCTTAATTAAGTAAAACATTTTAAAGCAAGGGCATTAATTACGCATGCCTGGCATAATCCTGGCCCATTTTCTTGGGAGCTCACAGGTAGTGGGTGTCTTTGAGCTAATTACCAGCTCTGCCTTAGCTGCCTATGTTGCCTATGCCCTGCCCACTTTGGGATGACAAAGCAGGATCTCTATTTAAGGATGGGGGGAAAGGGTGGTAAGTAAGGGTGTTTGGGTTTTTTGGGTTCCCCCCCCATTTCAGGCTGGTGCAGTTTGTCTCTGTTAGAAAGAGTTCTGTCTTGGCTGAGAAACAGGCATATGATGGATTTTGAAACAGCAAGAGAAGGAAGAGGAATTTGGTTTCGAGAAATCCATTTCCATTCAACATGCATTTATTAAGGACATACTATGTGAAAACATATATCTATCTTAGATTCCATGCTGGGAATATGAAGAAGAAAAACTATAGTCCCTCCCTTCAAGGAATGTCCAGTCTAATAGAGTATAACATATGCTCCCTCCAACATTGATGATCATATTTTGTCATCTTTGCCAATTTTCTGTTTGAGTTGAAACCTTGAGTTTGTCTTAATTTGTATTTCTCTTATTATTAGTGATTTGGAGCATTCTTTCATATGACTACAATTCTTCTTTTGAGAAATGTTTCTTCATGTCCTTTGGCCACTTATCTATGGGGGAATGGCTTCTGGTTATACACACATACAAATGCTAATTGTTTATATATCTTGGATACCCAGCCTTTAACAGAAAATTTGATACAAGGATTTTTCCTGTTTAATCACTTCCTTTTTATCCTAAGTACCTTAATGTTGTCTGTGCAGAAGCTTTTCTGTTTTATCAGTTTTTTTTCCCCCAGTTATAATAAGGAGTATCTATTTTGCCTTCTGTAATTTCTTCAATCTTTTGTTTGGCTAAGAATATATCTTGTACCCATAGCTGTGTGAAGGGCATATGTCTGCTTTTTCTCTAATTTTTTATGTTATGATCTTTGATATTAAGGTCACATTCATTTAGAGTGTGTTGTAGAATATGATATAAGGTGTTGGTCTAAGCCTCATTTCTGCTGAACTATTTTTTGGGTTTCCCAGTACTATTTTTTTTAACAAATAGGGAGTTCTTTCCTAAATAATTTATGTTTTCTGGTTTATTGTTCACAATGTTATTGATTTCTGATTCTCCCTTGTTTAGTCTGTTTCATTAAACGTCCTATCTAATTTTTAATCAATGTTCTACCATTTGATGACTGCTGCTTTATAAAGTAGTTTGAAGTCTTGAAGAGCTATTCCTATTTCATTCCTATTTTCACTATTTCTCTTGATATTCTAGATATTTTATTTTTTTCAAATGAATCTTGATATTATGTTATTGACTTCTGTAAATGATCCCTTGATCAATATAGTATTAAAAGTATAAATTAACTTTGTTAGCATTGTCATTTTCATTATATTGGCACAGTCTAGCCATGAACACTCAATGTTCTTCCAGCTATTTAAATTGTTCTTTATTTCTTTTAGGAGCACTTTTCCCCCCTGCTTTTTGGAGAGGGCAATGCAGGGCAATTGGGCTAAGTGATTTGCCCAAGGTCACTCGGCTAGTAAATGTTAAGTATATGAGGTCAGATTTGAATTTAGGTCCTCCTGACTCCAGGGCCTGCTCTATTCACTGTGCCACCTACCTGCTCCTAGGAGCACTTTTTAGTTGAAGTTATACAAGTTTTTTGTGTGCTTTTGTAGACTAATCCCCAGGTATATTATGTATTTCTTTTTTCCCTAACCGATTCTTACCAAACAGGAGGAACTATTTGCTGGAGTGGAAATAATGAGAACCTAGAAAAGAAGTGTCTGGCCCATCTTAGAATCTGTGAAAGAGAGGAGGGCCAGCAGAAAGGTTTATCATACATCCTACATTTTGAGACAGCATCCTTCGAAGAAATCAGAGAAAGGATAGGTAGCATCTCATGAACTAATTTTACAATGCCAATCATCTAAGGGAGTATGGGAAGCTCTCAAGAATTAGATTTTGAAGACACAAAGAGAAGAGGAAAGGGGGAGAGGAAAAGGGGGAGAAAAAGAAGGAAGGGAGAAAGGGAAGAAGAAGAGGGAAGGAGAAAGGAAGGAAGGGAAGATGGAAGGCAAGGAGGATAGAAGAGAAGAAGGAAAGGAAAGAAGAAGGACAGAAGAAAAGTAGGAAGGAAAGGAAGGAGGAAGGAAGGGAGGAAGGAAGGGAAGAAAAGAGGAAGCCAGGGAGGGAGGGAGGAAGGGGTGAGGTAGCAGAGGCAAATAGTCTATAGAGGAGAGATATAAGATGTTTTTGTTCATCCTTCATTTTCATCCTTCATTTTTTTATAATTGTTTTTATTTATTCATTCATTCATTCATTTATGCTTTTTGGAGGGCAATTGGGGTTGTGACTTGCCTGAAGTGTGTGTCAAGTGTCTGAGATCATATTTGAACTCAGGTCCTCCTGACTCCAGGGCCAGTGCTCTATTCACTTTGCCACCTAGCTACCCCCATCCTTCATTTTTGAAGAGGATCAATGGCATCACAGGTGATGTCTTGACTTGCATATGAATTGGATTTAAGTGAGGCCAAGCTGCACAAAGTCATCATCCTCACTCTCTCCTCCCGAGTCATCTAAATCCAGTGGGAAGACAAAAGTCAAGAAGACTGGCAATATTCTGGGATGCAGTGGGTGACCTTATCATCTTCCATGTCTGACCAAGCTCTAAGCACCCCATAGCACCTGCTTCAGCTACCTTCATGGCCATTGAAATAAACTGTTCTCATCTACCCATTCTACCAGGGAAAGTCTTCACATACTTGGGTAGACACCCCCCCAACACCAGTGGGTTTGAGGCCTGTCAGTTACCCTGAACCTGGTTTAGTCCATCTCCTGAGAGGGTTTACCATGATGGTGAGAATTGGGTGAATCAAGTGGACATCAAAGGTGGATGAGCAACCCTAAGTAGGGTCAGCAAGCCCTCACATCAGAGATACTAGTCCTCCCTGAACATCCCATACAGCCAGCCCTACATTTCAAATGCAAACCACCCAAAGACAGAAGGGGGTATCAGCTTTAGCTCTGGGCCCCCTTTTAGGCTCCCTACCAGATGCTATGATTTGTCCTTTGCCTCTTTATAAATGGGATGATACATTCTTACCTTAGTCACTGTAGGTACTGCTTATCCAATCAGATCATGACAGATGTTTATTAAATGCTTGTTTATTCATTGATTGATCTAGAAAATGGCCTTGAGCGGAGCTTTGGAGGAAACCAAGAATCCTTCTCTCCCTACAAACATGGTCAGGTTTCTTTAGTTAAAAAGAAAAAAGAAATCTACTATCCTGTAAGCTATCATTCTATATCTCACCTTCTGTTAGAGCAAAACCTTTACACCCACTACCTTAACCTCCTCACATTCTCCACACCCCCTTCCTCCCCATCACTATCCCCTATAATCTGGCTTCCAATCTATCCAAACAAAGTTACCAATGAATGACATCTGAATTGTCAAATCGAGTGTTCTTAGTCTACATCTACCTGTGCAACATTCAGAGGTGAATTGATGATGGGAACTGGTGAAAAGCAATGGTGTCATACTCAAAGAGAAACAAATTAGATCCTTATGGGCTGAATATGGACTTAGAAAATAACAAATTAACATCATCTATGTTGAGTTGTATTTT
This sequence comes from Gymnobelideus leadbeateri, assembly GCA_011680675.1. NCBI lineage: Eukaryota > Metazoa > Chordata > Mammalia > Diprotodontia > Petauridae > Gymnobelideus > Gymnobelideus leadbeateri. The sequence goes on along the minus strand of WOXC01003951.1, from coordinate 216,037 downwards.
TATTTATTTTGTTAAGCATTTCCCAATTATATTTTAATCTGGGTCCAGTCACACTGGGGAGTTTGGGTGGTTGCTTCTGATTGTAGGGTTGTCATCTCTAGTATAAGAGACTAAAGGGTTATTTTCCAAGACTGAAGGAGGGACAAAAGAGGCAGTGCTATAGGATGATAGCTTGAGGAAAGGACAGATTGAGTGAAGGAATCTTAAGGATACGGGAGCCCCCTGCAGGTTTGTACGCACCAGAGAAGGAAACCTTAGGGAGAAATTGAAGATAAGAGAGAGGGAATGATTGATGGGATAAGCTCCAGGAAGGTACTGGGGGGGTGGGATGGAGGGGACAAATAGAGGGCTTAGCCTTGTCAAGGAGGAGGGCCACCTCATCTGGTGAGACTGGAGCAAAGGAGGAGATTCATTAACAGAAAGGGAAAAAAGCTGCCCCCCATTCCGAGTTAATTACTTCTAAAGATACAAGTGGTTGTGTTTTATAGCATGCCAACTCTCCAATAACAAAAGCGCTTCTGAGCTGAATCACTAATTAAAGCCCTTTCAAGTAAAATGTTTCCCTTAATTTAAGGCTCAAGCAATTCCCGAATTTCTTAAAATGGGTTTTGATAAATGATAGGGTACTCAGAAGAAGCCTGTGTAATTTTGGGCTTCCATGGAATCCAAAACCTGGCACTTTGTGGCTTCTGTAGAGTTTGGGCCTGAGTTGAGCAAACCCTGAACCTCAGTGGTATGTGACGAGGGAGAAGCCTTGGTCAGCTTGGCCCCAGAGGGCAGAAATGGGACCAGTGAGGGAAGGGACAAAGAGAAGAGTTTGAACTAGAAATATATTCACTTTGGGCAAAAACAGAGGGAAGAGTCATAACCAGATGTATGGAGAACTAACTGTAGATCTGATCTCTCTATAGGGGCAGTTCTTCAATGAGATGGGGCAGACTGACCCTACCCCTGAGGTGCTTGGGAGAAGACTGGAGGAGGTCAAATTGCATACTGGCACCAAGGCTTCCTGAAGGGAAGAAGGGAGGAGATATGGAAGAGATGACCAGAGTAGAGAGTAAAGTGAAGTATGATTACTGGGGCTTACCAGAAATAATGGTCCAGGAAAAGCAGCCACCAATAAAGATATGAGTAAATTCAGAGGCTTTGTAGCCCCGAAAGTTTAAGTGAGTTTAAACTTTGTTAAGAAAGCAATAGTACGGGGTGGCTAGGTGGCACAGTGAACAGAGCACTGGCCCTGGAGTCAGGAGGACCTGAGTTCAAATCCCGCCTCGGACACTTAACACAAAAACTAGCTGTGTAACCTTGGGCAAGTCACTTAACCCCAATTGCCCTCCAAAAAAGCAAAAAGAAAGAAAAAGAAAGAAAGAAAGAAAGAAAGAAAGAAAGAAAGAAAGAAAGAAAGAAAGCAATAGTATACTGAACAAGAGCTTACATGGTATGATATTAAGAGTACTGGATTTATAATTGTAAGACCTGGGTTGAAATCTTGGCTCCTAGATTTACCAGCTCTAAGACACTTAAGGATGGCACTCATTATCTCAGTTTGCATATCTGTAAAATGGGGAAATAATTTGTTCTACCTCCTTCCTTGTGCTTTAGTGGGGAGTTTTATAAACCTTAAAGTACTATATAAATCTAAATTATTATTTTTCTTTTTTTTTACTTCCTCATTTCTTTTTTTTTAAACAAATGCTTTATTAACTTCTGTTTTACATCATTCATTTCTGCCAGATTTTGAGTTACAATCATTTTCCCTCCGTTATTCCCCTACCCACCCTCCCAGAACAGCAGTCCCACAAGATATCGCTTCCTCCAATCTGCTCTCTCCCATACCTTCTCCCATACCCCCTTCGACTTTTCCATTAGAGGAAGGTGAATCTTTGTGTCCCAATGCCTGCACAACTTATCTCCCAATTATAAGCAAAAGAGTATTAATAATAGTATTTATATATATTTGAAACATTTAATGTTACGACCTCGAATTTCAGATCCACTTCCTTCCTCCCTTGTCACCCATTCCCTCTGGGGAGATAAGTAATTCAGTATATGTTGTACATGTCTAGCTATGCAAAACATTATCATAGTAGATATATTGTACAAGGCTGCTTATAATTACCTCCCACTCATCCCACCCCCCACCTGGTCCATTCCCCATTTGATCCTGTCCTTCTTCTATAGTGGGCACTTCCAACCTCCCCTCCCCCCAAGGATGCCCTCTCATCCATCATCCCTCCTCTCATCTGTGAGATGTTCTGCTGTAGGTTGAGACATCCCATTTAGTATGTATGTCATTCTCTCCCTGAACCAAATTCAATGAGAATGTGGTTTTGCCTTTTGTGCCTTCCCATTCTCCTCCTCCCTTGCAACCACCTCCCCTTGCTTCTTCTACATGAGACAGTTTACCCTACCCTGTCTCTCCCTATCTCCTCTTGCCACCCTCCTCTCTCACCTCATAATTTCATCCCTTGAGTATTCTCCCTTCCCAACAAATTCAACCTATGCCCTCTATCCATATATAACTGTAACCATATACACACATTCACATATGTATTCATATGACCTCACACCCTTCTTCCATTATTTTCATAGTGAGAAAGATATCATCAGTCACAGTTATTGCTTTTCCACATAGGAATGTAAATAGTTCAACTTTGATAAGTTCCTTTTGATTTCTTTTCCTGATTACCTTCTCAGGCATCTCTTCCTTCTTGTGTCTGGGTGTCAAATTTTCTATTCAATTCTGGTTTTTTCCTCAAGAATGCTTGAAAGTCCTCTATTCCACTGAATGACCATATTTTCCCCTGAAACAAAATACTCAGTTTTGCTGGGTAGGTGACCTTGGGTTCATTCCCAGTTCTTTTGCCCTCTGGAATATCATATTCCATGCCCTTCGATCCCTCAGTGTAGAAGCTGCCAGGTCCTGTGCTATTCTGATTGTGTTACCACAATATTGAAATTGTTTCTTCCTGGCTGCTTGTAGTATTTTCTCCTTGATCTGGGGATTCTGGAACCTGGCTATAATATTCCTGGGAGTTTTCTTTTTGGGATCTTTTTCAGGAGGTGATCGGTGGATTCTTTCAACCTCTATTTTGCCCTCTGGATCCAAAACATCAGGGCAGTTTTCCTTGAGAATTTCTTGAAGGGTGATTTCTAGGTTCTTTCTTGATCATGGCTTTCAGGTAGTCCAATAATTTTTAAATTGTCTCTCCTGGATCTATTCTCCAGGTCAGTGGTTTTTCCCATGAGATATTTCACATTGCCTTCTATTCTTTCATTTGTTTGGATCTGCTTAACAGCATCTTGATTTCTCATAAAGTCATTAGCTTCATTTGCTCCAGTCTAACTCTGAAGGAATGAATCTCCTCAGTGAGCTTTTGAGATTCTTTTTCCATCTGGCAAATTAGACTTTTTAAGGCATTCTTCTCCTCATTGCCCTTTTGGGCCTCCTTTGCCATTTGAGCTAGTCTATTTTTTAAGGTGTTGTTTTCCTCAGTCAGGCTGTTGACCCTCATTTCATACTTTTCCTGCATCCTTCTCATTTCTCTTTCCAATTTTTCCTCCACTTCTCTTATTTGATTTTTAAAGTCCTTCTTAAGGTCCTCTATGGCCTGCAACCCACTCATGTTTTCCCCTGGGGCTTTTGGAGCAGGACTTCTGACCTCACAGTCCTTTTCCCGCTCTATGCCCCCAAAATAGGAGTCTAGGGTTGCATTTTTCTGTTTCCTTTGCCTTGGCAAGTTGCCACTTAATTACTTGACTTTTGGGCTTGTTGCCACACTATGGCTTTAAGGCCAGATAGAGGAATTTTCGTCCTGAATGTGTGGGGGGCAACTTCCGTTTCTGGCAAGCTGTAAACCCACCCACGACTTCCACCCTAGATCACAATCCAGATCCAGGGAGGTTAAAGCAAGAGCGATTACCCCCCAAGACTGATCGCTGGATCTCCCCACAATTTGTAGGCCGGGAGCTGGAGCTGCCTCTGAAAACTACAAAATGGTGTGTCTCCTCAGCGGCTTCTAGCCCCCAGGGGAGGGAGCCGACGCATTCCCCAAATACTGGTCCCAAAGTCCATAGGACACTAACCTCTTACTTTGTCCTAGGCATGTCTATGTTGATAATTCTGGAGTCGCCACAGCTGCTGGTGTTCTGGGGTTCCTCCAGCCGGCTGCTGGCCCTGCCGCCCTGGGGCTAAAACCTCGGTTCGGCTCCCCGTGCTCTGCATACTGAGCGCTGCCAGCTCCCACACTGCTGCGCTAGTCCTTCCTCAGCGGGAGGTTAGCTTCTCTGTGTCTTTCTGTGGGTGCTGGGGCTCCAGAAGTTGTTCAGAGTCCCCTTTTACATAGTTTGGGGGGAATCTGGGGGCAGAGTGGCTTGGATGAGCTGTTTCTACTCCGCCATCTTGGCTCCGCCCCTAAATTATTATTTTTCCATTGTATTTCACTTCCATAAAATCCCAACTGGAGTATTCAGATCTGGGATCACATTTTAGGAAGGATATTAGGAAGACTGGAGATCACTTGTAGTAACTGAGGATGTTTAGCCCTTCACAATCAGGCTCCAGGCTGGCTTTCCAGGTTTATCCTATATTATTCCCTTTTGTTTACTCAGTGTATACTGGTCTGATCGCTGTTCTCTGAACTCAGCATTCTATCCCCCACTTCTGGAGCTTGGCAGAGTTTGCCCTCCCCAGAGCAAAGCACTCCTACTTCACCTCCTCATCTTAGAGGCTGTAGTTTCTCTCAAGGCTCAGACCATGTGCTGTCTCCTAAGAGAAGCCTTTCCTGAACTCCCTTCTCAAATTGCCACATATTTGCTTGCCAGAGTACAAGTTGTAGTCTCTGAGTCAGACCTACCTCTTTAAGGATGAGGCTGGTTTTTATTTGTATTACCAGGGTTGGCACAGGGTTCTGGTACTTAGGAGGTGTCAGTGAGCCAATCAGAATTTAAGTACCCACTATTACCAGATTTTGTGCTATGCAGTGGGGGATACAAAGAAAACAGCCCCTGCTCTCAATGAGCTCACAGCCTAATGGGGGAGACATAAATAATGAGGTATAAACAAGTTATACAGAAGATAAATCAGAGGTAATCCATGGAAGGAAGGCACCAGGATTAAAGGATATTAGGGAAACCTTCTTGTAAAATGTGGGATTTTAGCTAGGACTTAAAGGAAGCCAAGAGGTGGAGATAAGGAGGGAGAGCATTCCTGGCATGAGGGATGGTTGGTGCAAATTCCTAGAGCCTGGAGATGGAGTGTCTTGCTAGAGGAACAACAAAGAGGCCATTGGAGGAGGTGGGGGAAGGAGAGGAAGGCATAGGAAAACTTTGTTGTTGTTTGTCCTTCGTTTTCAAAGAGGACCAATGACATCACAGGTGATCTTTCGAATTGCCCATGAATTGGATTTAGTGAGGCAAAATTGTACAAAGTCAACAGCCTCGCCCCTTCTTCCCATTCAGGATGATTGTTGCTGGCCTGGGATGCAATGGATGACCTTGACATCTTCCATGTCTGACCAAGCTCTAAGTGCTCCAAACGTCTCCTTTAGTAGCCCTCTTGGCCATTGAGAACAAATTGTTCCCATCTACCCATTCTGTCAGAGAGGTCTTTAAATACTTGGGGTAGATATCCCTTTAATTCACAGACAGGTTTGAGACTTGCTGGCTATCTTCAACCTGGTTTAGCCCATCGGCTGAGACAGTTTAAAGGGTGTGGCCACTGTATGTCCTTCAGCTTCTTAGAGATACAGGGTGAGAGCTGGATGACATGTGGACACCAAAGGGTGAATGAGCAGCCCTGGAAAGGGCTCCGCAAGTCCTCAAGGCAGAGGTGCTGATCCTCCCCTAACACCACACACACCCCATCAGAAGACTTAGAAAGACAGGAGAAAGCCAGGTTGTGAAGGACTTTGAATGGCAAAAAGAAAATTTTATATTTGATCCTAGAAGTGACAGGAAGTCACTGTTTGATTATTGAGTAAGTGGGTGACATGGTCAGACCTGGCCTTTAGGAAGCTCATTCGGATCTGAGCGGAAGATGGACTGGAGAGGAGAGAGACTTAATATAGGGAGACCAACCATTGAGCTATTTCAATAGTCCAGGCCTGAGATGATGAGGGCTTGCACCAGAATGGAATCAATGTCAGAGGAGAGAAGGAGGCATATATGAAAATATATTATAAGAGTAAAATCAACAGGACTTGGCAACAAATTAGATTAGGGGGTGACAGTGAAGAGTCCAGGATGGCACCCAGATCATGAGCCTGGGTGACTGGGAAGATGGTGGTACCTTCCATAGTAATGGGGGGAGCCACATAATAAACATTTATTGATTGACTGATCTTCTTCTTCAACTATCTAAAGGAATCTACATGGAAGAGAGACTAGCCTTGATCTATTTGGCCTTAGAGGACAAAACCAGTCTGAAGATGCAGAGGGGCAGATGTAGGCTTGATGTCAGGAAAAACTTCCTGACCATTAAAGCTATCTGAAAGTAGAATGGGCTACCTCCTCTGGTAGTGAGTTCCCCATCACTGTAGGTATTCAAGTGGAGGCTGGGATTTTGCAAAGGGAATTCCTGCTCAGGTGCAAGATGTTTGAGCTAACTCTTCCAGCTCTAATAGAACCTCAGGACTCTGGAGGCCCATCAGTTCCTTTAGTATTCTGTGATTGCCACAGGAGATGCCCAACCTGCTAGTCAGATCTCTTTCTCCCTACCTCTTGGCAGAAGAGTACAGGAGTCAGGAGAATTCCTGGGAGGCCTGTGAGCCTGGACCTGAGGGATAGGGAATGATGTAAATCTGCATGGTGACTAGAGCATGGGTGTAATGAATACAGCATTGGGCTAGGAATAAGGAAGACCTGAATTCAACACTTACTAGCTGTGACTCTAGACAAGTCACCTAATCTCTTTCAGCTTTAATTTCCAAATCTGCAAGATGGATAATAATTAAATCTATTTCACAGAGTTTGTGAGGCTCACATGAGAAAATGTTTATGCAGCAATTCTAAATCTTCCAGGGCTACAAAATACAAGCTATCATCATTCATCATCTTCTTTGTCCAAAAGTCACCTGCTTCAGGTATTTGGATGTGAAATTCCCTCCCACCAAGCCCTGATAATGGGCTACCCTGGGGCAAGAAGCTTTCACAAAACTTCCTGTAAGAGACCCCGAGGGCTGGGCAGAAGATTGTAAAATCCTTCTTTCTCAAGAATCATAGGACCATGGTACCTTAGAGCAGAGGTGTCAAATGAAAGGTTGATAGGGGCATTAATCCTCCCAAAGTAGCTCAAAGCAGATAACAAAACGGACCCAAATACAGTAGAACATAGATAATGTTCATATGTGGTTTTCTAAATCAATGCACAGCCCCTAGGAATCCTCCTCTGTGCAACCCTACCTCCTCCTAGCTCAGGCTACAGACTGGCATATGCAAGGTGCCAACTACAGTCTTTCTCCCCTGTTTCTACCAGGAAAAAAAGTCAATAGTGTCATATTGTATGTTCCTGCAGAGTAGGGACTAGGGTCTCATTTTGTATCCCCAGCCTCTGGTACACAGCAGGTATTTAATAAATCTGCTTGTTAATTAATTGATTAGCCAGGTTTTAGTATAACCCCATTGTTTCCCAGAGATGGTCTAGACCACTCAAGACCTCTCCTGGGCTACTGGATGATAAATTTGATTCAGTTTAATTCAAGAAGCATTTATTAAGCTTCCTCACTGGAGATACAAAGATAAAATATTGTCTGCAGGGAGCTTATGTTCTACTTGTGGGAAAGCAACATTTATACAGGTAGCTAAAAACAATATAATTTGAGAAGAAAGAGAAGACTAACATCCAGGGGGACCTGGAATGTTTTCCTGTAGGAAGTCATACCTGAGATGACTCTCAAAGGAACTAGGTCTTCCAAGAGACAGATGTGGGAAGGGAGGACATTCTAGGCACTGGAGACCATAGAGGTATAGGGAGGGAAGATGAAGGCAAAATTTGGAGGGCAGCAAATGGGCCAGTTTGCCTGGAACAAAGGAAATAATTCTAGATGCCAAAACACTGTACCAGGTTCTGGGCACACAGAGATCAAGTGAAAAAAATAGTGACCATCCTTTAATAGCTTACAGTCTAGTTGATATATGTGTACCTGTTTATATGTCAAGGTTGGGTAGGAATTCTTCCCCCACCTCCCAATCAGGAATAATATAGAAGGCCCAGATTTTTCTGATTGGATAAATCAATCAATCAAAGATGTAAAGTAGGAAATATCTTGGGACAGGTTGAAAGAACCTCTGGGTCACAAGAACCTGGTTCCAATCGTCTGGTGATGGAGCAGTTCTAGGAGAGCCTCCAAGACACTTGGCGGTAGAGAAAAGACTCCTAGACAACTCCGTTTGGGAGATCCATCAGAGAGGTTCCATTGCAACTAGAGGCAGAAGCACATCTGCATAAAAGGCTGAGAGTCACACTGAAATAGCAGAGGCAGAAGCAGTCCCACTGAAGACAAATTAGACAGGAATCTATCCACAAAGATTCCACCCTCAAAGGCCAGCCGAGAGTTCCACCTCAGAGGAACCTCATAAGGACGCCATGAAGGAGAAAATGACTTCCCGTGACCAGCTAGGAGTTTACACTCTGGCTTCACAAGCCCTCTGGTCTGAGCCCATTCTCCCTAGGGACCTTGTGTATGCAAAGGAAGTGAGTGCCCCTGGTTGGGAGGACTGTTTCTGAAACTACTGTCCTTACTTTACCTGTTCAGTAAACACTTTTTCTAAAAGTAAATTGGTTGTTAATGATTGGTAACCATTAGGAAGAACATCAGATGTGCGCTCACGGATGACAATACTAGAAATCTCAGCCCTTGCATGGGTGGGGGTTGAAGCCACATGTTGCCCTCTAGATCTTCAAGTGAAGCCCTTTGAGTCTAAACTTCACAGAACAAATCTCCAGGCCACATGTGGCCTCAAAGTCATAAGTTCCCCACTCCTGCATCTCTAGAACTTTGAGTAGAGAAGTCAGCCATCTTCTGGGGACCCGGGCTGCCAATGCAAGTGGAAGTTAGACAAGTAGCCCCAGGCTACATATCTATGTAGATATATATCTACATGTATGTATACATATACACATACAAAATTGATACAAGGTCATTCAGAAGGGAAAGGACTAGCAGCTAGGAGGTGGGGGGTAGGGGGAGGGGGTAGCAGAGGAATTGGGACTGCATGTAGAAGGTGATGCTTGAGTTGAGGGAAACTTGAAGGAAATTAGGGATTGAAAAGGGGGTGGAGATGAGGTGGGAGTACATAGAGAATAAGTCTAGAAAGGGAGACGAGTCAGACTGTGAAGCAGTCTGTCTTCCTTTCTGCACAGGCATTTCTGAGGACTTTTATTTCTAGCACTCATGGTAATTCTACTCTCTCCAAATAGAAATAACATCTTGCTTGGAAACTGAAAACCCCAGAGAGGCAAGAGCTCTATGGCTTTCTAGCATCACATCCCACAACAAACTCCTCTGAAGCAAAGAAAGGAAATTAGGAAAAGGGAAAAGATGACCATGCACTTATTTCTTTACATGTCATTGTGTCCATTAAAATGTAAGCTCCTTGAGGGCAAGGACTGCCTTTGCCTCTTTTTGTTCCCCAGCACAGTGTCTGGCGCGTAGGAGGCACTTAATAAGTGTTATATATTGATTATTTATTTACATGTGGCTGTCCCCTTTAGAATTCAAGCTCTTTGGGGGTAGACACTGATTCTACTTTCTTTCTGAGAAACTGTAGTGCTCGGAACATCAGGGCCACATAGTAAGCCCTTAGTAAATATTGCTTTGATGGAAGGATTGATTGAATGCCTGGTTTGTGAAGGCAGTGTGTAAACTCACAGCTGGTGATAGGAAGTCCTTTTCTCCCTGAAGTCACTATTTCCCTGAAATGTCTGGATCATGGGAGCTGCCTAGCTTTTCTCTCAGAGGACCCTTATTCAGGAAAAATTAATATTTGTATTGGATATCTGCGGTGAGCCCATCACTATGCTAGGCACAGTGGTGTGTGTGTATGTGTGTGTGTAGTATTCAGAAGTAGAAGACAGGTTTCTTGCCCCCAAGGAGCTGACCATCTAGTCAGAGAGAAAAAGCTAGCAAAGTAGTAATAGCATCTCCTTAGTCACCTAAGATGGAAATTTTAAAAAAATAATATTTTATTTTTTCCCCAATTATGTGTAAGAACAATTTTTAACATTTGTTTTTTTTTTAATTTAGAGTTCCTAATTCTCTCCTTTCCTCCCCTCCCCACTCATTGAGAAGTCAAGTAGTTTGATATAGGTTATACATGTTCAATCATGCAAAATATATCTCCATAGTAGTCATGTTATGAAAGAAACAGACTGAAAGAAAAAAATCATGAAAAAAAATAAAGTGAAAAATAGTATACTTTGATCTCCATTCAGATTCCATCAGTTCTTTCTCTGGATGTGCATAGCATTTCTCATCATGAGTCCTTCGGAATTGCCTTAGATCACTGTATTGATGAAAATAGCTAAATCATCCACAGTTGATCATCATACAATATTGCTGTTACTGTGTACAATGTTCTCCTGGTTCTGCTCACTTCCCCCAGCATCAGTTCATATAAGTCTTTCCCAGTTTCTGTGATGTCCACCTGCTCATCATTTCTCATAGCACTCTCCATTGCATTCATATGCTACAATTTGTTTAGCAATTCCCCAGTTGATTGGCATTCCCTCGATTTGATGGAAATGTTTCTAATGTTGGGGTTTCATGATGTGTTGTGGGGTTGTCTCAAAGAATTCAGACTCAGATCATCTTCAGTTCAAGTAAAAGCATTTCTTGAGGGTGATGCTCTCTAGCATTCCAAGAGGAACCAGCAACTTAGTAAGACAAGACAGACAATTTTGTCATTTAATGATTGTGATTACACAACAGAAATTATGAATATTAAAAAGGCAGGAAGGGGTGCGGCTAGGTGGCACAGTGAATAGAACATGGGCCCTGGAATTAGGAGGACCTGAGTTCAAATTTGGCCTCAGGCACTTAACACTTACTAGCCATGTGACCTTGGGCAAGTCACTTAACCCCAATTGCCCTGCCTTCCCCCCTCCAAAAAGCAAAAAAAAAAAAAAAGGCAGGAGGGGTTTGGCAAGGGATTAGGTAATAGGAGAGAGGTTTGTTAAGGCATTAGGTAATGGGGAGTGTCCCCCTCTCTGTGGAACTATGCATGTGATTACCCACATTGCATACAGAAAAGAACTTTTGAGGGGGTATATATGTATGATAATGATACTATAATAAGCATCGCTACATCATAAGTTTACTCCAGTTCAGTTTTTTACTATTGTTGCACAGGTGCCTACTTAGGGAAAGTCCCTTCTGTTGTTTTGGGGTCCACATCCTGCTCTGTAATCCCAATGATGCTACTTTCTGATTGGCTGGCTATTGTGGTCCTCTCTGAGATTAGATGGGTGTGGTTGTGGTTGAATGCATGGACACACCTGCTGTTTCTGTGAGAAATATGAGGAAAGGGTCTGGGGGCACTGGCTAACTAGAGGTAGTGGCTGGGATCCCATCACATGGAACCACCTACTGTTCTAGTGGGGCAGTAGCTAGGCAGGGGAAGTGGGCCTGCTGTTCAATGAGACCTATGATTGAGTCAGGGGGCCTATGGTGGTTAAAGCCAGATTGTGTGGTTAAATTAGGGCAGGCCTGCTGTTCAGTGAGGCTCATAAGGAAGTTAGAATATTGGGGCTGGTGGCAGCTTTATTAGGACTCATCACTAAGGAGATTGCACATATATACCCATGCACACATAGGCATACCCACACGTAAACACCCCCGCCATCCATATAACACACAAGTTATATCCCTGCTTTTCTTACATCTTCAAGAATCAACCCATGAGTCTTGAGGCCCAATCTCGGTTTTAATCTGTTTTCCCTCATCCTGGGTCCTATTGTCCAGCACCAGGGCAGTTCCTAAGATTCAGGTGAAGGGCCTTATTGATTCAAATCTAAGTACACATTCTGAAGCCGTCATCACTGGCTGCTCCTGGGACAGGAATTGGAGAAGAGTTTCAGGTGCTTCCTAGGCCTGAAGGATTTGGAGGCAGCTGCTTCCCCCACCTCAGCATAGTCAGAGCAAGGCAGCCTGGGGAAGAGGAGAGAGAGTAGAGGTGAAGAACCTGCCTCTTTGTTGCAGGAGTTTATCATTCTGATCCAGGAGGCCAGGCTCGGTGGGTGTCCTAAAGCTGACATCCACAATTCTCTCTGAAAATATAAAACATGGCAAAGTGGCTTTGAATAGGCCCTCCCGGTCTTCTCTGGATGTTTATATATAATATCTAAAGAAGAAACACAAGGCCCTGCAGACAGAACTGGGAAGGCACATGATTCAGGTATTAAAATGAAAAACAACTGGGTAATTACCAAGCTTAGTCTGTGCTTAGGGCTGTTGGTCTTACACAGGGGAGACTCACCAAGGACACAGTTCCCAAGTGTTTTAGTAAATGGGTAGAGGCAATCCCCCTGCAGCAGTACTGAGCCAGGGTAAGACCCTGAGAGGGGAAAGGAAGGGACACTTTACTTGTCATTCAGATGGTCACCATGGGTCCTCCTACTCTGGGCTTGTTTGGGGGGGGGGTAGAGTATTGGATACACAGAAAGAGGCAGAGACAGAGTGAGAGAAGGATGGGTAGATAGAGACAGAAAGAGACTCAGGGTCCTGACCAGGCATTAAGCGTGCTGGACACGCATCATAGAAAAAGCCCTCAAATTGGAGTCAGGAGACCCAAGTTTTAGTCTAAGCTCTGGCATTTACGAGTTGGGTATGACCTCAAGTGGGTCATTTAACCTCTGAAGGCTTCCATTTTCTCATCTGTAAAATGAAGGAATTGGACTCGAAGACCCCTACGGTCCTTTATAAATCTAATCTGTACAGATCCTGTGTTCTGGAAAATTAAGGGCCATATTAGATGGCCTCTAAAATCCCTTTCCAGCTTTAAGCTTATAGAACATAGAATGTCAGAACTATAAAGGACTTTAGAGGCCATCTCATTTAGGGGTTCTTAAACTGGGGTTCACAGGCCCCCAAAGGGTCCATGGTTAGATTTCAAGGGGTTCATGAACCTAGATGGGAAAAAATACATCTTTATTTTCATCCATCCCTAACTGAAATGTAGCATTTTTTCCAAGTATGAATGCAGGCAACAAAACATTCTTCTGAGAAAGGGTCTATAGGCTTTGCCGGATTGCCAAAAGTATCCTTGACACCAAATCCAACTCCTTTATTTTATAGATGAAGAAACAGAGACCCACAAAGGTGGCACAGGCTGCAAATGGAAGAGTCAGAACTAGAACCCAGATCTTGTTTCCAAATTGAGTTGTCTCCACTGCACCTGCTGGCTCTGGGATCCTGAGTGGCCAGGGCTGGACCTCCTCCTCTTGGGGTTCTGGGAGGCAGAACTCTCTCTGGCCTCCAGAGAGAATGAGAGAAATGAAGCAGATACAGTCACGAAAAATACAAATGCACCCTTATAGAGCATGTCACCATCCAGAGAGGCCAACGAGGGGTGACTGATATGATGATGTCTAATGCTCTACAATTCGCTTGATTCCTTCCCCAAGCACAGGCAGGGCCCTTTCAAATGGTCCTCATGGGGGCCTCTTTCCTCCAGGAAGACACAGTCACAGCCTCTCTACGCAGGGTCTTCAGGAATATGACTGCACTTATCCATCAGCAACTCAGAAGGAACAAAATACTTGTGGGCACACACAAGGAGATGAAAAGGCTATGTTCTTTTCCATTTCCATTTTCAAGAACTAATTAGCTGTTGGATTAGTTCACTGAATTTTGCCAATGTCCTCTTAAGTCCGAGAGGATATTTCTTCCCTCATTGCCCAGCACTCCCTTCCCCTCTAGCTACATATCCTAAAAAGAAATATCCCCGGACGATCAATAAATAATAATGTTATAGAATTTAAAATCAGAATCTGGATTATTAAAGTTACAAATCTTTGTGGTCTTTAGCTCTTTAATAAAACATGCACCTATTAATAATGGATACTGTTTCTAGCTGCTTATGCTGAAAACCAGGGGAAAAATGACCAGCTGAAAGATGCTAATATTTCTTCCCCCCCTCCCCAGCTCCTGCTGCCAGAACTCTGCGTGGCTGACAAAGTGTTCATCATTTACAAAGGTTTAAAGAATTTTAACAGCCCGATGTAAATTAAAGCCAGAATGTTTAGGCCCCCGGGCATGCGCTGGGAAAAAGGGACTGACAGCATCCCAGAGATAAATGGGCCAGGAGCTAATCCTTGGTGTAAGGCAGTTGCTTCAAATCAAGATGGTTTGAAACTTTTGTTTTTACCCCCCTACCTGGAGACCTGAGGTTCCTGCCCCGGGAACATCTGTGCCCTGCAGGGCTTCTGATGGAGAAGCAGGGCCTGAGAAAGGGGGCCTTCTGGTGTGGGGAACATAGAAGGGAAAAGTAAATAAACAGACTGGGGGATGGGGAGTGGGACACAGGAGGGAGAGGGAAATAAATAGGCTAAGTCTTTTCTCTGGAGTCTCTGCCATGGTTCCAGGAGAGATGTTATTATAGCAAAAACATCAGGCAGCTTTACCTGGTCTGGAAAGATAGAGTAAGAAGCAACTTATAATGAAAGGATACTAGAACTAGGGTGGGAGGTTCAGGAGGCCTGGGGTCTTGATGTAGACTTACTAGGTCACTAACTTGCTGTGTGACCTTGGGCAAGTCATTTACACTTACTAGTTACAAACATGGTTCCATTTAAGGTTTACAAAGAGATAGTTGGACATCCATTGTTTCATACGAATCTTGAAATTGTCTTGTTAGCCAGTGGGACAACTCTTATTCCCATTTTTCTAGATGTAGAAACTGAGATTGGAAAATGAGAACTGACCTGCCAGAATTCTTGGTTACTGAGTCTTAAATGTTGCAGTTGGGGACAGCATTTAGCTCCAGGAACCAGAATCCTCCCAAACTCAGTTGATACAATTCATCTAGATAATACTAACATATGCCATATGTGTGAACTTTGTAGCAATTTGAGGCATGATAAAGCAATTGATCAATAAGAGTTTTATTTTTTTTAAATTCTGAACATATACACCAAATGTAGTGAGCACAGTAAAACAGAAAAAGACAGTTGTATACAAAGCTGATGCTCTCTATTAGGTATGGCTTCCTTTTTAAAATATATCCAGGAAATTAAACACCGTGACTTTCACAGCTATCCTGCTTGTCTAGGATTCCTTCTGCCCTGCCTTCTATTCTCTTCTGGGCATTAAAAAGTTTCAATTAACTTTTTTTTCTTTCTTAGAAACCTTATCTTTTCCCTTTCTCTCCCAATTCCCTCTCCCAGACCAAACTGGAAAAAAGACAAACAAAATCTTTGTAACAAACATGTATAGTCAAGCAAAGCAAATTATGCTTTGTAATAAAGCTCTTGTAAGATGAGGTTAGTACTTCAAGTTGTGGTCCAATACAGCTCCGGCACTGAGATCTGGATTTCTCAGGGGACACAGCAACCAAGGTCCCATATGTTTGCTACCACACCTCCACTGGCTTCAGAGGAAACTCAGTCTCATACTAGCATACTTTATCAGGTCTCAGAATATATCTGAGGTTGTTTTGTGATCGATTACCAGGAAACCAGACACTTTTTAACCAGGAAAGATGGACAGCACTGCTGGGGATTTGGGGACAGTGACAAAGTAAGACCATTCAGAGATAGTCCAGAGGGTCAATATTGCCAAGTGCCACTGGTTTGGGTTTCAGAGTCCCACTTCAACCTTCAGCACTATAGAAGAGTCCTTTAAATTTTTTTAAGTCAATACCCTCAAACTGTCCAGGCCATGCTAGCCTCCTGTGGCATCTACCAGTTCACCTTCAAGAATGGTATAAACTTGTCTGTGTGCCACATCTTTTATTCAAGTCCAGAGCTGATGGTATCATTTAGGATGTAAATCCCAAACTAATAGAAGCTGAGTCTAACATAAAATAGCAATTAATCCACATGGAGAGTAACTAGAATTAACGAAGCACTATTCAAATATTTATGATAGGAAAGAGACTGGTGGGGGGAGGTTGCAAACTGGGGGATTTTCTTCTCTTTAGCTTGGAGTCCTGGCCATCCCTTGAGGGCCATGGAATTGGGGAAAGCCCACTTTGCTTAGGGTCCCCTTCTTGTCCCTTTAAACTGTTCTATCCTCATGAAGTCAAGGGTATAATGGATAGAACCTGAGGTCTGGTATCAAGAGAATTGTATTCAGATCATGGCTTCCATCATTCTCAATAGCTACATGACCTTAGGCCAGTCACTTAACTTTCTAAGTCTCAGTTTCTTCATCTGTAAAATGGATGATGGAAATTGTATTTACACTACCTATTTCAAAGAGATGTCTGGAGCAGTCTGGTAAAGTGCTTCGCTAACTGGAAACTAATATATAGATGTGAGTTCTTTGCATCCACATATAAGCAACATCCAGAGCAAGAGGTTACACATTCTGGAAGGGACCTCAGAGGCCATCTAGTCCAACCTTGTCATTTTTAAAGATGAGGAAACTAAGTCCCAGGAACGAGAGGTGTCAGAGTGAGTAAGCCGAAGGGGTGGGATTTGAGCCCATGAACTCAGACTCTAGGTCTAAGGGCTCCTCCTTCCAACAGCAGAAAGAAGAGATACAAGCTCCCTGGGCCATAGCTTGGAGGTTTTTAGAGCCAGAGAATGTCATTGATATAAACAGGGGTGTGTTTGTAAATGTTCAACAACTAGCTATCCAAAAAACCCCAAAATATTTACGAGATACATTTTAAAGTTTAATCTGCATTATTAACATTTCCTCTACCACTTTAAGTCTAGACAATCAACAAAACAAGAAATTAAGCTTCTGATCTATAGCATTTGCTGAGGTCTAAATGCTCCCGCTGAAAATTTAGCAATAGGATTTAGGCTGGCTCCTGCATAGCCCTGGCTAGAAGAAGTCTAGAAAATAATTGAGTTCAACCCTCTCATTGTAGAGAATGAAACTGATGTTCAGAGAGGGACCGTGGCCCTTCAGCTAGCTTGGTCCACTAAGGGGACCGAGAGACTTGTCATACAGCCAGGAGCAGACCCCAGGGCTCCCTGTTTTCCAGGCTGGCCACTACACTACACCAGGCTGTCTCTTTCCTGCCATTTTTTTTTCTGTCACACTTTGTCTACTCCTAACTTCATTCCCTCTCCTGGGTGAGGGATGAGGGGAGAGGGAGGGATTGATAAATGCAGGGCAAATTGCTCCTCTCTTTCTCCAGGGATGGAAAAGAGAGAATTTCATAAGCGGGATAATGCTAAGTACAGGAAACATAGCTCGGGGGCCTGGGCTGGAGCTTCAGTTTTTGCATGTTGTACGTGAGAGAGTGCTCAATGAGCGCTGGGAGCTCACTGTCTCTGCCCCTGTGCAGCTCCGAATGCTAGGCCTGCTTGGCTTGGCAGCTGCCTGTTGGAGAGAGGTTGGGCGTCCAGATGTGCAGCCACGGGACGGGACGTGCTTGGAATTCCCAGCAGATTGCTCTTTCCCCCACCCTACTTCCCCCCCCCAGTCTTTTGTTTCTTACCTTGTCAGAAAACAAAAGGGTTGTTTAGATTAGATGAATGTGACATGTCCCCATCCTAGGAGGTTGCTCAGAAAGCTAAAGATGAAGGGACAGAGCTCTACATCTCTATATCCCTGTTACCATCTCTGACCCCAACTCTGTCCCTGTCACCGACCCCCCTAACCCAAGTATTGCCAGTCTCTAATAGCCTTCATAGCTTTCAAATTGTTTTTATATCCATTATTTTATTTGTTGCCCATAATAACCTTGTAAGGGACTCTGGATAGGGATTATTATCCTTACTTGGCATGTGGGGGAACTGAGGTTTAGCTGGAGGAAGCAATTTGCCCAAGGCCACATAGCTAAATGACAGAACCTGGGCTGGCCCCATGTGCCTAGACTGATCCCAGTAATACCTTCAGGCCAGCCCTTGGTCTCTCCCCTTCCCACTGCCCAGCCCCTAAACTTTGCTTCTGTTGTTGTTGTTAGTAGAATTAATGTTTGAACACAAAATATTTACAAGTAAGAAAAAACAGAAGTATAGGAAATAAATTCAGACTCTGGCCTTGGCACAGGTTCCTCCCTGATTCCTTCCCTCTGTCAAGATTGTCCTCTAAATCTTTGAATCCAGCTGGTCCTTTGCTCCAGGACTGTCACCCATAGATCTATCTTATCTAAAACTTCCCTTTTCTTTTCCTCCCTTTGTTTGGCGCCCCCTCCCTCTGCTGCCAGTCCCTGGGAAACCAGCCCTGAAAAAGGTGGCAAGAGTACTGGATTTGTAGTCAGAAGCCCTGCGTTTGAGACCCAGTTCTGCTGCTCCCCAGCCATGGGACCCTGGGCACCCAGCTCTGCTGCTCCCTAGCTGAAATCATAACACTTATCTGAACCTCACCATCCATTTCTACCAAACTGCATTCCCTGACTCACAGGGCTATTGCCAGAAGTGCTTTGTAAACCTTAAGGGATTACAGCAGTAGGAGTTCTTATCATTTTCAGGGCCCTTTGGACTCCTATAAACACATTCAGACTTAAGTACCAGAGTCTTTGAGCAGACTGGAGTAGACTACTAAATGTAGATTCAGGAAAGACCAAATTTGAATCCAGCCTCAGACAATATTGTGCTTTAGCCTGTGTGACCCTGGGTAAGTCACTTAACTTCTCAAAGTCTCAGTTTTCTCATTTGTAAAATAAGGATAATGATAGCATCTACCTCACAGAGTTGTGAACTCAAATGAGGTAAGATATGTAAACCTTAAAGTGCTACATAAATGTTAGCTACTACTCCTATTAGTTCTGTGACCTTGGGCAAGTCACTCAGTCCCCCAGCCTCAGTTTCTTCATCTGTAAAATGGGGATAATAATAGCACACATTCCTCAGAGTTGTGAGGATCAAATGAGATAATGTATAAAAAGCAGTTTGCAAATCTTAAAGGGCTATATAAATATCAGCTTTTCCTATAATAACAATAGTAGGTTTTGCTAGAGATCACAGAATAAAATTTTGGCCATCAGAACCAGACCCTGAATATTGGCAAATAAGACAAGATAACTTTGTCATGAATAGGTAAGTCAGAGTCCATTTGTGGTTGACTTTGAATGATTATATTGGAAGTCCAGAATGGACTTAATAGGCAGTAGGTAGCCATTGAAGATTCTTGAGCTAGAGAAGAATAAAGACAGAATTATGCTTCAAGAAGATAATTTGGGCAGCATGCCCAGGATGGACTGGAAGGTGAAAACCTGGAGAAAAAGTGATCAGTTAGGAAACATGGACACAAATATTTCCCAGGCTTTTGTCAGTACTGCAGAGTCATAGCAAACTTGAATCACCGGATTAAGTCATGCTGGGATGGATTAAAATGGCCTGGATCCTCCCAGTCCTTTGTGAACAAGGACTCTAAAATAAATATCTAGCCCTGTCTAGGCAGATGTACATACAGGTTTATGTGTGTGTACATATATGTCTATGTACGTGTGTGGGGTATGTATGGGCTCCCTCCTGCTGGGTTGCAGAACCCAGGGTAATGGATCTGAGGCTTGTTATTGCTATCAGTTACTGCTTAGAATGGGTAATTTGTGTGTAACCCTTCCCTACAGCTCACTTTCTGGAGAGACATAATTAATGGTGGGACAAATGGGTGATTCCAGTGGTGTTCCTCTGCTCAAAGCGTCAGCGTGTGGTGGAAGATCATGGTGCTGAAGGGGGAGATATAAATCCTCAGCATGTCATGGTGATGCCTGGGCCTGACCGAGTGATTGCTGCCTCCCAAGAAATGCTGTTATATGGGTGGAAGGAACCTGGGTCTGGAGCCAGGAAAGCTGGGTTGGAATCTCAGCTCTACTACTGTTTAGGACTATGCAGCTTTGGACAAATCCCTTCCTTCCCCTCTCTCGGTCTCAATTTCCTCATGGGTAAAATGAAGTGATTGCTCTAAGTGACCTCTAAGTTCCTTCCATCCCTGGCAATCTACAAACTTAGGTAAATCCCATTTGGTTTTCTTTAATATAATATTTTATTTTTTTCCCCAATTACATGGTGTTTTTTGTTTTGTTTTGTTTTTGGAGGGGGGAAGGCAGGGCAGTTGGGGCTAAGTGACTTGCCCGAGGTCACATGGCTAGTATGTGTTAAGTGTCTGAGGCTGGATTTGAACTCAGGTCCTCCTGACTCCAGAACCAGGGCTCTATTCACTGTCTATACACTGTCATTGTCATTCTATTCACTGTGATACCTAGTCCCTCCCAATTATGTGTTAAAATATATTTATTTTTTACATTTTAAAAAAAGTTTTGAGTTCCAAATTCTATTTCTCTTTCCTCTTTAAGACAGTAAGCAATTCAATACAGATTATACATGTACAATCATGTAAAACATTCCCATAGGTAAACCCCTTATGAAGTAAACCTGGTATAGATAATCCCTGTATTTCTCCCCTTTCACTCATTGGAGGATGCTGAATAACACCTGTACCTCACTTCTAACTGCTAGATGGTTCCCATTGATAACATGGAATCACGGGGCCCTAGATTTAGAGCTGGCTAAACTGAAGTTCAGAGAGGTTGTAACTTGCCCAAAGTCATATACATTGTAAGAGGTAGAAACAGGATTTCAACTCCGGTCATAAGGTCATAGCTTTAATTTTTTTTTTCTTTTTGGAGGGCAATTGGGGTTAAGTAACTTGCCCAAGGTCACACGGCTAGGTTTTTTTTGTTTGTGTGTGTAAGTGTCTGAGGTCGGATCCGAACTCAGGTCCTTCTGACTCCAGGGCTGACGCTCTACTCACTGCGCCACCTAGCCGCCCCCTTGAGAATTTCTTGGAGGATGATTTCTAGGTTCTTTCTTTGATCATGACTTTCAGGTAGTCCAATAATTTTTAAATTATCTCTCCTGGATCTATTTTCTAGGTCAGTGGTTTTTCCCACGAGATATTTCACATTGCCTTCTATTCTTTCATTTGTTTGGATCTGCTTAACAGCATCTTGATTTCTTATAAAGTCATTAGCTTCCATTTGCTCCAGTCTAACTCTGAATGAATGAATCTCCTCAGCGAGCTTTTGAGATTCTTTCTTTTTCCATCTGGCAAATTTGGCTTTTTAAGGCACTCTTCTCCTCATTGCCCTTTTGAGCCTCCTTTACCATTTGAGTTAGTCTATTTTTTAAGGTGTTATTTTCCTCAGTCAGGCTGTTGACTCTCATTTCATACTTTTCCTGCATCCTTCTGATTTCTCTTCCCAATTTTTCCTCCACTTCTCTTATTTGTTTCTTAAAATCCTTCTTAAGGTCCTCTATGGCCTGTAACCCACTCATATTTTCCTTTGGGGCTTTTGGTGCAGGATTTCTGACCTCATAGTCCTCCTCCTGTTCCATGCTTTGATCCTCTTTTCCCCCAAAATAGGAGTCTAATGTTGCATTTTTCTGTTTATTTTGTTTCCTTTGCCTAAGCATGTTGCTTAGGCACTTAATTACTTGACTTTTGGGCTTGTTGCCACAGTAGGACTCTGCCACCAGACAGGGGAACTTCTGTCCCAAACGTTGGGGTCTTCACAACTTCCGGAGGTATTAGTTGGGTGGCTTCTGTGAAGCCTCCACATACTCTGGCAAGCTGGATACCCACCCCGTGACCTCTACCACAGACCGCAATCTAGATTCAGGGAGGTTAAAGCAAGAGCCATTAACCCCCAGACTGATCGCTGGATTTCCCTACAGTTCGCAGGCCAGGAGCTGAAGCTGCAACTGGAGCTGCAAAATGGTGTCTGTGTTGTGTCTCCTCAGCTGCTTCTCGCCCCCAGGGGAAGAAGCCAACCCGTTCCCCAAATACTTGTCCCAAAGTCCATAGGGCACTAACCTCTCACTTTGTCCTAGGCATGTCTGTGTCGATAATTCTGGAATTGCCACAGCTGCTGGTGTTCTGGGGTCTCTCCAGCCAGCTGCTGGCCCAGCCACCCTGGGGCTAAAACCGAGGCTCACGTGGGCTCAGCTCCCAGGGTGCTGTGCTGTCGGTTCCCAGATCTCTGCGCTGGCCATTCTCTGCAGGGCCACTGGGCTGTCCTCAGCGGGAGGTTAGCTTCTCTGTGTTGTTCTGTGGGTGCTGGAGCTCCAGAAGTTGTTCAGAGTCCCCTTTTAAATGATTTTGAAGTGGTGTGGGAGAGAGCGCCTTGGAAGTGCTGTTTCTACTCCGCCATCTTGGCTCTGCCTGGACCTTACTCTTTCACATGTCCCCTCCTGAAAGAAGTTTCTATTTTTCCCTTTATACTTACTGGCTCCTTCTCATCAGCCCACAGATTTCAGGTTTCCTCAAGTCTAAAAATAAACAAACCCTTCCCTTTAACCCTTCTCATTTTGAGCTATGACCCCATCTCTCTCTTCTTTCTTTTCATTGCTAAACTTCTTGAAAAACACTCTGTTCATTAGCTCAAAGGTCACCAACTGCTCAGTTCAATGGTCTCCCCCCACCCCAATTCTCACCTTCCCTTGGGCAGGGGTTATTAGCATGGCATCTGTGAATTTGTTCTTAAAAATAATTTTGATAACTTTTCAATGTAATTGGTTTCCTTTTGTAATCCTATCCATTATATTGCATGCATTTAAAAATAGTATTCTGAGAAGGGATTCATAGACTTCATTACACTTCCAAAGGGGTCCATGGCACAAAGGAGGTTAAGAACCCTTGGACTACTTCCAGGACTAGAAAGCCTGTGGCCTTCTAGGTCCTTTGGTACAGCCTTTTGACTGAGTCCAAGTTTTGCAGAACAAATCCTTTTGTTCAGGGGATTTGTTCTCTGAAGTTTGGATTCAGCCAAAGGGCTGCACTTTAGGACCTAGAAGGTCACATGTGGCCTTGAGGTCAAAGGTTCCCCATCCCTGGTAGAATGTAAGCTTCTCAAGGGCAGAGACTGTTTCACCTTTGACTTGGTATACTCAGCCCTAGCACAGTGCCTTGAACATAGTAGGAGTTTAATAAATTCTGGATTGGGAAGGGAATAAGAATCTCCATAGCACCTACTAAGTGCTCAGCACTTTACAGAAATGTCATTTGATCCTCACAACAACCCTAGGCCTGTCATTATTCCTAATTTATAGTTTAGGAAGCAAACAGAAGTTAAGTTCTTTGTAGTGTCTGATGCTACCATATACTTCCATCCTACTGGATTCTCTCTTTTTCATTGGTTTCAGAGATGCCACACCCCCTTGGTTCTCCTCCTACCTCTCTACCCATTCCTTCTCTGGCTTCTCATTCTCTTTTGGTCACTCTGATGTCAATGTTCTCCTGTGCCCTGCTCTCATCTGTCTTTTCTCCTCTTAGGCTTCCACTTCCATGGCCTCAATCATTGTTTCTCTACAAATCACTCCTAGGTCTATATAACTATGCCTGATGAACTCTGGACCCAAATTTCCAGTAGCTCAACATTCCCACCTATATGCTCAGGCACCCCAAACTCAACATGTTTAAAACTGAGTTTATTATTTTTTTCCCCTAGCCTTGTGAAATCTCCCATTTGATGGCACTATAATCAATAAAAACCCTCAGTATCATCTTTGACTTTTCCCTTTTCTCTCCTTTATTCCCCACTCCCCATGTCTGAACACGCTCCCAAGCCTGCCATTCTCACTTTCACAGCATTTCCCACCTCTTCTCTCTTCTCCATTCCCAGGGCCGCCATCCTAGCTCAGGGTCTCATTATCATACTTCTGGACTATATTATAAGAGCCCCATACTTTGGCTTCATTTCTTGTTCTCTAAGCCATCATTCAGCTAGGTGTTGCAGTGGATAGAGCCATGGGCCTGCAGTCAGGAAGACCTGACTTCAAATCCAGCCTCACCCATGGCTCCACAAAACAGTCACAGGTGTATGTGAAGCAGCCACATCCTTTTAAAACCATCTCAGTAGATGGGCTAAATGAGGTTGACGGTAATGGACAGACCTCAAACCTGTCGGTGAGTTAACAGCATGTCTTCCCCAAGCATGTAAAAACATCCTCTGGTGGAATAGTAGGGTGAAAACAATTGTGGAGCTTGATCAGACACTGAAGGCCATCCATTGCATCCCAGGCCACCGAGAGTCACCCTGACTTTCATCTTGCCACTGGACTTCCATGACTCTGGAATAGAGAGTAAGGCTGACAACTTTGCAAAACTCAGCCTCACCTAAACCCAATTCACTCGACAGTCAAGAAATTGATTATCGGACAGCTAGGTGGCACAGTGAGTAGAGCGCCGGCCCTGGAGTCAGAAGGACCTCAGTTCGCATCTGGCCTCTGACACTTAACACACACAAAGACCTAGCCATGTGACCTTGGGCAAGTTACTTACCCCCAACTGCCCTCCAAAAAGCAAAAAAAATTGATTATCATCCACTATTTTACCCCAACATTGTGATGTCATTGGTCCCCTTCCAAAAATGAAGGAGAAAAAACAATAATGCAGTTACTTGCTGCATGACCTTGGGCAAATCACTTAATCTCCATTTGTCTCAGTTTCCTCATCTGTAAAATGGGAATAATAACACCTCCCAGGGTTGTGGTGACAGTGCTGGCGAATGGTAGACAAGGTATAAGTGTTCACTATCTTCATCATCATCATCATCATCATTCACATGCTACTGGACAAATCTCAGTGGGACACAGGTCTGTGATGTCATTCCTCTTCTTGTAGTCTAAGTGCGATTCAGACCAGTCTGATGCTTCAGGTTGAGAACTGGAATGAAATTAATCATTCTCAGACCACATAAAGGTCAACAAAAGGAGGTTTGCTTAGCCAGAGCGTGGCAGCAATACTCAAGCAAGGGGAATATGGGGGATTTGGGATTAGAACATTGATTCAGTTGGGTAAAAATTCCTTCCACTGTCATGCTGGAACACTGATCAAGCTTGAAGAAGAATGACATCTGTCTCTTCATTGGCTGGCCTTTGAAGTTAGATCACCAGGAATTTATATCAACAGCCTGAGCCTTGGTCTCCTGAGTCAATTAGGCATTGAGAATAGTTTCAATCCTTTTAAGGAAAAACAAATCTAGTCTTACAAGGCAGATATTGCTTCTATCAGACCTCTCCTCAAAGATCTTCAATGGCTTTCTTCTGTCAAGTGAATAAAGGCCTGCTTCTCTAGCCTGGCATTTAAGGCCTTCCATAATCTGGCACCAACCTATGTTTCCAGTCTCATTTCAGGCTATTCTCCTACACATAGTCAGTCTCCAGCCAAAAGAATTATTCATTGTTTCCTATAAATATTCCCATCCATTCCTGTCCTCTCCTCCTCAATGTAGTTGCTCATGGCATCCTGTCTGTATGGAATGTCCTCTCTTCTACCTCTCCCTGATGGCATTTTAAATGAGTCTTCAAGGTTCCTCTCATATTCGACCTTCTCCATGAAGTCTTTCCAGATCTCCCTCTTCTAATCAATAATGACCTTTACCCCCAGAAGCTCACATAGCAATTTTCAATTCAATTAAATTCAACAAAGATTTGTTGAGTACCTACTATGTGTCAGACTGAGCTAGGATCTGGGATACAAAAACAAAAATACCAGTTTTTGATTTCAAAGAATTTATATTCTATAATGTTAAACATAACTCCAAATAGATATGATCAATCAACTTGCATTTGTTAACTGCTGTCTATGTGCCAAACACTGTGCTAGGCACTAGTGATGCAAATATACAAATGATATAGTCCCTACCTCAAGAAACTTTCATTCTACCAAGTAAATACAAATTAATTTGAAGAGGCATAGAATTGGATAATAACTAGAAAGGTCAGAACAGGCTTCATGTATGAGTCTTGAAAGATAGTGGTGATTCCAAGGAATAGGAAAGTGAAGAAAAAAACCAACAGGTTATTTTCCCCAGGAATGAGGGACATTCATTTAGCATATAAGTCTCAAATTAATATTTCTTTGGATTGTATTGTATTAAAATGTTTGATTTTAAAAATTGCTGTTATCTCCTTCTTTTACAGAAACACATGTATTTTGGGGAGGCTAGGTGGTGCAGTGAATAGAGCACCAGCCCTGGAATCAGGAGGACCTGAGTTCAAATCTGGCCTCAGACACTTAACACTTAACTAGCCGTGTGACCTTGGGCAAGTCACTTAACCCCAATTGCCCTCCCCCCACCAAAGAATCATAATGTGTTTAATTGCAGCAAGTAAAGACAAAGTCTTTTAATAATATTTCTCTACCATCACTGCTATATGTGTATGTAAGTGTGAAATCAGTTTTTTAAATTAAGCACAAACAAATGTAACTTCATAAACTAAAACTAGTATTTATTTGAGAAACAATTCATAATATTTATTTACATTTTAGGACAAAAATATTTTTCAGGTATGGATAAGTGACTAAATTTAGACATAAGAGGTAAAAATACTGATGACAATGAGGCAGAGTTTTCACTACCAGGTTGTACTATTGACAAGAAAAAGGAAATATGTTGAATCATTTTGCAATACGGATTTACTTCTAATAATGATGATGGTGTGGAAAAGCCACTGCTTAATTTATAATGAAGTTTTGGCTGTGGAGAGCATAAAACCAGCTAAATGAGAACGACAATACCAACTATGCAGAGTCCTGTAATAAACCGAAGGAATATTTTGAATGACTTTTAAAATCTTCAAATAAAGAAAAAAGTTTTGAGAAATTTGTTAGTCAATGAGAAGTATTTACTTGTATCTTACTAAACTTCTTATTTAATTGCAAAAAATAAAAAAGCCCTATATGATAAGAGATCTTGTGTTACCTGCTGCTATTAAAATGTTAGAAGTGGTTCATGGGAAAAAGTATGGGGATGAAATTTGTAAAATTCCTTTATTAAATGATACTGTTTCCAAAAGAATTTATGAAATTAGTAATGACCAATTCCAGCAGCTTATTATCAGGCTCTTAAGGGCAGCCAAAGTTTGAAATTCAGTTAGATGAAACAATTGATATTTCTAACATGGCACAGCTGTAACTTTATGTAAGATATATGTATGAAGGAAGCATCACATGAGGAATTATTGTTTTGTCATCTTTTGGAAGGGCACACAAGAGGGGAAGATATACATCTTCAAAGTCGATGAATTTTTCACAAATGAAGATTTACAGTGGAAAAAATTACATTGGAGTCTGTTCAGATAGTGCTGGAGCACTGATGGTTGAGAATGCAAGAATGTTGGATTTGTGGCAAAAGTTAAAGCCGGTTGTAATGAACATATCACTTTTACCCACTACATAATCCATTGGGAGGCACATGTAGCCAAAAAAAATATCACCAGAGTTAGATGTTGTGCTTCACAATACTACCAAAATCATTAACTTCATTAAAAGCTTTGCCCTTAACAGTTGTGTTTTCAAACCTTTGGAAAGACATGGACTCCAGTTACAAAAGCTTGTTACTACATGCAGAGGTAAGGTGGTTCTCAAGAGGGTGAAGTTTAAACAGATTATTGGAATTGAAAGATGAAGCTGTTCTATTTTTGACTAAGCAGAAATCTGATTTTGTTAATTTTTTCATAATGGTTTACAGCTTTCAAAACTGTGCTGTCATATTTTTTTTTAAACTTGATGATTTAAACATGTTTCTTCAAGGAAAAAATTGTATCATATTTATGATAAAAGATAAAATTGAAAGTTTTACTAAAAAGTTATCATATGGAAGAATAGGGTGGAAAATGGTTCTTTAGAAATGTTTACAGCTCCAGATGAGTTTATTATCAAAAATAACCTTCCCAAAGATTTAATTGTAAGAGTTATAATTGATCATCTGAAATGCCTGGAGACACAGTTTCAGAAATATTTCCCTTCAAATTTTGATTCTAAAAAAAAATGAAGTTGGGTTCATAAACCATATTCAATTGAAATAAAAAAAGTCAACCATCTGCTATTAAAAGTCCAAGAAGAATTTGCTTAGTTATCAAGTGACACAGGTTTAAAACCTGAGTTTCCTAAAAAATCATTAAATGAATTTTGGCTTGGGATTAGGACAGATACAGCAATTTCTGAAATGGCCCTAATCATGCTTCTGTCATTTTGTACTATGTATTTAAGTGAAGTGATATTCTCAGCATTGACAATTATAAAATCAAAATATTGGTCACCTCTGAAAAATATTGAAGATGTTCTATACCCTGCAGTATCAAATATTCTGCCATGATTTAATTATTTTGTAAAAATAAACAAGCACATCCATGTCATTAGTATGCAAATTTGCTTTCAATTTTAATAAATGGTAAAATTATATGTATACCAAAGTATCATTTTAAAATAAATTTCTTTATGATTTATTATCAGTAAATGTTTGATTTGCATACCTATTTTACATATCTATATACCTGGGATCACATAAAAATTTCTCAAGTGAAAAGGGGTAGTGAGTAGAAAAAAATTTAAAAAGCCATGATCTACATACCTTTTAGCAAGATGTAGTTTCCTTCCTTATCTCTTTTATTAGTTCTATTTTCTTTTCCTTTGTCTGAGATCAGAATTGCTAGCTCTGCTTTTTTTTTTTTTACTTCAACTAAAGCATAATAGATTTCTGCTCCAACCCCTTACCTTTACTCTGTGTGTGTCTTTCTGTTTCAAGTGTGGGGTTTCTTGTAAACAACATATTATAGGATTCTGATTTTTGGTCCACTCTGCTATCCACTTCCATTTTATGAGAGAGTTCATCCTTTTTAGACTTCTCTTGGGTCTTGATATCAGAGATCAAATTTTTTTTGCTCAATTCTTGTCTTCTCCTTATGAAAGCTTAAAATCCTTCTATTTCATTTAATGACCATTTTTTTCCCCTTGAAGTATTATGATTAATTTTTCTGGGTAAGTGATTCTTGGTTGTAGTGCCTTCTGGAACTTGGTATTCCATGGCCTCTGATTCTTTAAGGTTGCAGCTGCTAAATCCTGTGTAATCCTGATTATGGCTTCCCAATATTTGAATTGTTTCTTTTTGGCCCCTTATGGTATTTTTTTCCTTGACCTGATAGTTCTATAATTTGATTATAATGTTCCTTGGGGTTTTTATTTTGGGATCTCTATCCTGAGGTGATCTGTGGATTTTTCCAATGCCCATTTTGCCCTCTGGTTCCAGGATATCAGGGAAGTTTTACTTAGTAATTTCTTGAAAGATGTTGTTCAGGTCCTCCTTTTGATCATAACTTCTAGGTAGTCCAATGATTCTGACATTGTCTCTCCTAGATCTATTTTCCAGATCAGTTATTTTTCCAATTAGGTATTTTACATTTTCCTCTAGTTTTTCATTCTTTTGAATTTCATTGATTCTTGATGTCTCAGAGAGTCATTAGCTTCCACTTACCCAATTCTAACTTTCAAGGAGTTGTTTTCCTCAATTAGATTTTGTACTTCTTTTTCCATTTGACCAAGTCTACTATCTAAGAAATCATTTTCTTTTTCCAAGCTATTGATCCTTTTTTCATAATTCTTTTGCATCACTCTCATTTCTTTTCCCAATTTTTCTTCTACCTCTCTTACATGATTTTAAGCTCCTTTTTGAGCTCTTCCATGAGTTCTTTGACCACTTCCCCTTTTTCTTTGGGGTTTTGCCCATAGGTGTTTTGACAATGTTGTCCTCTTCTAAGTTTGTGTCACGATCTTCCCTCTCACCATAATAGCTTTCTATAGTCAGATTCTTTTTTTTTTTTTTGCTCATCTTTTTTGACCTTTTCCCTTTTTTAAAAAATTTGATCTCTGCTCTTGTGATGGAGGCACTGTCTCAGGCTTCTCATACCAGGGACTGCAGACCTGGGGTGAGGGGTGATTGGTTCTGCTGGAGGCCATAGGGGTCTGGCAGCTTACCTGGTACTGAGCTGGGGTTCTAGTGCTTGTATCTGGCATTTGCTGAGGCCATTGGGATGTTTCTGTGTTTCCCAGGGGGATACACTGAAGCAACTGGAGGTGTGGCCCCTGGAGGTTGCCTGTTTGTCCAGGGCAATGCTGAAGCATCTTAGAGCTGGAGTTTGCCTGTTCCCCTAGCTATGCTGATACACATGGAGGGCAGGAGGTCCTTGTGTGAGCATTTGCCTGCTCCACTGCATTGGGGCTCAGGATCTCCTATTGGTTTGCTGAGGTGGGGCTTGCTAGGACACTTTCTGCCCAGGACTATGTTCTTTGCTTACCTGAGAAAGACAAATCTTTCTTGCTGATCTTCCAAGTTTCTTGGGCTTAAAGGCTGCTTCACCCTGTCTTTTTGCTAAATTTGTTTTGGGGGGCTAATTTATGGTTGTTTGGAGGTGAATATGGGAGAGTTATGGTGATTTATTGCTTATCCACCATCTTGGCTCTCTTACACTGAATATTTAACAATGGCTCTTCAAACCAGTTAGAGTTGGCTCCAGCACACCCCAGCTGAGATATGTCTTCTGCTTTCCAGCTGATACAACCTCCCAAGAAGTGGCTTTACTATGTCAAATGATAGTAATTATTGATACTTATATGAATAGTTTCCCATATTTGCCTAATAATATGTAGCATGATAACAACCCATAAACTAACTTTGCTGTGGACTTTATTTGGTTATAATATTCAACTGTTACTGTGCTATATTACTATTTGTTGCACATTGGCCATCCTATGTTTTAGCCATCTCCCATCTCCATGCCTTTTTTACCAGCTGTTCTCATGCCTAGATTACACCTTCTTGTTACCTGTGCCTTTAACTTCCTTCAAATCTCATTTCCAATACCATATCCTACAAGAATACTATCCTGATCCTCCTAGTTGATAGCTTCTCTACCCATTACTTTCTTTTAACTCATACAATCAGTTCTAGCTTTACATTCCTATTAAACAAATTCAACTTTATGTAAAGAAATCTGCATTCCCAAAATACATCCATGTTAACTTCGCAGTACTGTACTGTGCTCTCTCTCCACTCCTGCCCCTTGGCTCAATGTTCCACAGCTTCCTCCCACAACAACAACAACAAACCAAAACTAACTTAAAGAACTGATAGGCAGAGACCACCACCACTCTGGGTGTTTTCCCTTCTCTGTCCCTAGCCCCCACAACCAGAAACAATTTGAATTGTGTGCTGGTCCCCTTCCCTCCAGGGGTGCAGAGCCCCTTTCTGCCTCCTTTCCTCTCTCCCTCCCTTCCCCATGTAAGCTTTACAAAGAGGTCTGCAGAATGGTCCACTTATGTAAAGAAAGAACTGTCTGTATGTGTTTCACACTTTCTTCTCTGTGAGCCTGTTGTCTTTCCTCCTTTTCCCTCCACCCATGTAAATTTCTTAAGGGCAAAGACCATGGTGTGGTGATAAATGTTTAACAATGGGCAGTTCAAAAAAATTTTTTTTTAATTTACTCATGACATACTTTTAAGTTTAATCTGCACCATTAATATCTTAAGTCTAGAAAACCAACAAAATGATAAATCAAGCCCCAGTTGGTCATAATTGCTGATTCCTGAGGTGTGGATGCTCACATTGAAAACTGAGCAGCTGACTCTGGAGGGCTGATAAAAATTGGCTCCAGCATATCCATGGCAATGTCTCTTCATTTTTGTCTTTGTATCCCTAGATAGCCCTAGACTATCAAAGGCATTTAAGAAATGCTTGTTGAATGACTGAATACATAAATGCTGTCCATACAATATGATCGTGGGATTATAGGATTAAGAGCTGAAAGACCTTAGAGATAATGTACTCCAATCCCATTTTACAGAAGGGAAACCTGAGACACAAAATGATTAAGTGAGTCACTCAAAGTCATACAAACAGTTGGTAGCTAAGCTAGGATTCACACTCAGGTCCTTTGACTCTACATTTGTTCACAATTTGAAACAACTAGAGGGAACATTACTTTTCATTAAATTTAAATGTTGCATATAAATTTAGATGAGGGACTGACCAAGGAGGGACCAGTCTTGGGGGCATGCACAGGGGATCCATATGAATGGCTGCTTGGCCTCCTTCTGGAATTTCATGATGACATAGAATGGAAAGGCCCCATTATACTTCAGAGCATGTAGATATTCTCTGTCCATTTACTAAGGATATAGGAAAGGCTTTTGGCTTGACTACTGAACTATATCTGAAAGTACAAACAAAAGGGTCTGATGGGGAAATTTTTCTTTTTCCTTCCTGCTGGCTATAAGATATAAAAATGTCTCTTGGAGCTCTGGAGGGCCAGTGGCAGGGGGACAGTCTGTCTTTCCCTTTCCCCTCATCAGGCCAGTCAGTGAGTGTGGCCTCTTAGGGGAACCT
This sequence comes from Gymnobelideus leadbeateri, assembly GCA_011680675.1. Lineage (NCBI taxonomy): Eukaryota > Metazoa > Chordata > Mammalia > Diprotodontia > Petauridae > Gymnobelideus > Gymnobelideus leadbeateri. The sequence goes on along the minus strand of WOXC01003951.1, from coordinate 183,754 downwards.
GTGTGCGGGATAGGGGGCCTCCTGTTTTTGTCTTCTTCCCTTTGCTTATAGGGCTTAGTTAAGATCTGGCAAGTTCAGAGAGCAGAGGTCCAGTAATTCATACCAGAATGTGCTGGCAGCCAAGGCTAGGGTACCAGGAGACTGACTGACCCAATCCAGAGGTGGATTAGTCTGAAAGCCAAGATACCATATCTTGAAGCAAAGGAGTGACTTCTTTAAGGGCTATGCCCTATCCAGAAGTAAACTTGGGGGGTGGGGGGGTAGAACTGAGGTGGTAGAGGGGAGAATTTTCTCTGAATTGGGGTGTTTGTTGTTTCTTATCATACCTCCTTAGTAAATATTCCTTTGTAAAAGCTAATTGATATTAGTTGATTCACTGAAAATGTGGCAGCAATCACTGGTTATTGCTATTGGGGGAACATGTTGGGATAGAAGCTTGAGGTAATAAGGCCAGGACACACTGATACCTTGGAGCTACCCCTAGAACCCTGAAGTAAATTCTGTGGATCTGCCCTGCTAATGCATATGTGGGAGTGGAAGGAATAAGCATTTTCTGTGTGTCCATTAAGTGCCAGGCACTGTGCTAAGCCCTTTACAAATATTTATTTGATATGGTTTGGGAATGTAAGACCAGAACTTTGTTAGAGTGTTCCCAGCCTCATTGAAACCAGGCTAAAGGATCACAGATCTAGAGCTAGAAAAGCCTATCTAGTCCAACCCACTTGTTTTTCACATGAGGAAAAAGTCCCAGGAGGGTTAATTGATTTCCCCACAATCCTAAAGGCAGGATTTGAACCCAGGTCCTCTGACTCCAGATGAATTGCTTTTTCCCTTGTTCCATGCCTCTCTGTAATTAAACTGTACGTGTGTTCTCAGTCTATGCTAACATTTGTCTTATTAGAACACAATGGCCAGGAGATGGGGAATTCCTCAAAGGAATGGAGACCCAGGATGAGCTTCTGAAGGTCCTACTATAGTGATGCTAGAGAGTGGAATCATGAAAGCTTTTAAATCATGGAGAGAGTCTTTGGGACACAGACTCATAGATTATAGGAATTGGAAGGTCATTTTTTCCATCAGCTATGGTAGAGAGAGAGCCTTTGTAGTTGGAATACTGGGGCTGCCACATATTAGGTATATGACTTCGGAAAAACTTTCTGGTCAACAGTTTTTTTCCTTCTGTAGAGGAGAGAGGACAGTGCCCTGTCTATTTGCCTTACAGAGCTGTTGTAGTGATTGTATAAAGTAACGGACTAGAAAGAGATTTGTAATCGCAGAGTGGAACATGACTATCCCATGGTTTTGTTATAATTGTTATAATTAACATTGTTATCATTCCCTGGATCCCTGTACAAACTCCTAGGCTTTTGTGACTCTCTCTGACTCTGAATACCTGCAATAAGGCTCTTTGGAAGAAAAAGAAAGGTCAGTAAATCCAGCTCCAGGAAACTCCTTGGAAGGAAAACGGATTAGTAAATCCAGCCAGGAAGCTAGCTCTGGAGCTCTGGGAGCACCAGAAAGAAATATGTTACCCATGCATCTGGCTTATAATGTATATGAATCCCTGACATGTAATTTGAGTAATATATGTAAAGTAAAAAATCCAAGCCCTGATTTAGGAGCCTCATTATTACCCTGTCAGCAGAATTCATGTTCTCTTTGCAGAGCATGCTGGGTCCATCATCTTATCTACAGAGGCAGGAAAGGTACAGGCAGCCTCCTGACAACTAGCCTGATGGTTGTGGAGCCCAGATGGCAGGCTGGCAGGGGGTCCTGGTTTCTGAGGAAATTGTGAGGAGCTCAGAGCATCCTAGATCCAGAGTGAGAAGGCCCCTCAGAGGACACCTAGCACACCCCCGTCATTTTATAGATGAGGACACAATGAGGGCTGGAGTAACTTGCCCAGTATTCTATAGCTAGGAAGTGTCTGAGGCACTCAATTACAATGACTATTATTTATTTATTATTTACTGTTATTATTTATTATTTGCTATTACTATTTATTATTTACTTTGTTACTATCTATTACTTCATGCTTTCTTAGAGGGAGCCATGGGAAGATTAAATCAGCTCATTCCCCAAGCCCTTGACTCTAAGAGCAAAATTCCAATAGAGGTCTTGTCATTCACAATCTGTCATTTAAAGATGTTGTGATCCTGAGGGCTAGGCTCTGTGATTTAAGATTGTAAGATGTTGTTATTAGAAGACTCTTGAATTCTAAGATTTTAAAAATTCCTTTATTTATTTATTTTTGGCCAGACTTGTGATTTCAGATATATAAGAAATTCCAGGTGATAAAAGCACCTCTATTAATGTTACATGCTCTGCCTAGGGCACTAAAAACCTGAAATAACTTGTGCAGAGTCATATAGACACATTGGTGGCAGAATACGAACCCAGGTTTTCCTTATACAAAGGCCAGTTCTTTATTCAACACAAAGGATATACCACACAGCTTCTCACTGTTATTTCAAAATTCTATAATTCTAAGATTTTTATGATCCTAAGTTTAGTAGGTTGAACATTTTGTACTTACTGCCAGGGTTGTGGGTGGCATTCCCACACAGCACAGGGTTGAGAACCCAGGAAAGCCCACACAGCAGAATCCCTCTCTTCTATAGATAATTTTATGATTCTAAGATTCCATTGCTCGGAACTTTTATAATTCTAAGAGTCTGTGATGCTTTGATATCATGAGTCTAAGGCTCTGTGATTCAGTGACTATGTTCTGAAAAGCCCTGTGATCATATAGCTAAGAATGAAGGCCAAGTGCTTTGCTCCCCCCTCCCCTCCGTGTTCACTGGTGTGTGGGCATTTGGGACAGGGCCACAGGAACCAAAACACAGCTCCAAGCCCAGCTCTCTGCCTGGCTTTGAGATTGGCTCAAAAGGTGGAAGAGACTTTTCTCCCCTGATTGTGCAGGGACACGTGATTTATACGCTTTACGGCATTTTTATGAGCTGCTTTAGCCAGTCACACAGTGTAATAACAGCACAGTAATTGTGCTGGCTGTGTGGCCTGGCTCTTAATTATCATCATGTCATCGTCGCTTGCCAGCCTCCCCCCAGTAACCTTGCCATATGGCCAAGAGCCAACTGTAAAAAATTTAAAAATTAAAAGGGAGAAGGAATGAAAAGAGACTCCCCTTTGCCCAACCTCCTCCCCTCAAACAGGATTTTGACATAAAAGTTACATGGAATTAATAGTTGGACAGGGAGTCAGGAGACCTGAGTTCAAGCCCAGGTTCTAATACTTCTACAAGTGACTTTCCCTCTCTAGGCCTATCTATCTCAATCTGTAAAATGAAAGGGTTAGAGTTAGATTTAATGATTTTATCAGGCCATAAGATTCTATAGGTTACTTTTAAAGTTATCTTCAGTCCTTTAAACTTGAGTTTGAGTCTCAGACTCTCTCCAGAGGGTAAATATTTGAGAGAATTAGGGCAGGGGCACAGAGACAAAAGTAAAAGGTGGGACAAGGGTTGGAGGGAACAAAATGGTTAATGGAAGAGGGGAGAGAACAAAAGACCAATTTTGCCTAATTTATAACTTTTTTGAAGACCAGAGTTGATCAGAAGAGGGAGAATTAAAAAAAAATCTTACTGTAAATCCATCCCTAATACTTGGGCACAGTGGATAGAATGCCAGGCCTGGAATTAGGAAGACCTGAATTCAAATCTGGCTTCATATATTTGCTAGTTGTGTGACCATGGGCAAGTCACTTAACCTGGTTTGCCTCAGTTTCCTCATCTGTAAAATAAGTTGCAGAATGAAATGGCAAACCACTCCAGTGTCTTTGCCAAGAAAACCCCAAATGGAATTTTTACAACCAATGTCTCTGATAAAGGCCTCATTTCTAAACTATATAGAGAACTGAGTCAAATTTACATGAACACAAGTAATTCCCCAATTGATAAATGGTCAAAGGATATGAGCAAGTAGTTTTCAGATGAAGAAATTAAAACTATCTATGGTCAAAGAAAAATGCCCTATGAAAAAATATAATCATGAAAAACATACATATATTTATAAAACATATAAAATATATATAAATATAGTAATGAAAAAAGCTCTAGATCACTATTGATTAGAAAAATGCAAACTAAAACAACTCTGAGGTATTACATCACAAATACCAGATTGGATAACATGACAAAACAGGAAAATGATAAATGCTGGAAAAGATGTGGGAAAATTGAAACACTAATGCATTGCTGGTGGAATTGTGAACTGATCCAATCATTCTGGAGAGCAATTTGGAACTATGCCCAAAGGGCTATAAAAATGTGCATACCCTTTGACCCAGAAATACCACTTCTAAGTCTGAATCCCAAAGGGATCATATAAGGGGGAAAAGGACCCACATATACAAAAATATTTATAATAGCTCTTTTTGTAATGGCCAAGAATTGGAAATTGAGGGGATGCCCCATCAGTTGGGGAATGGCTGAACAAGTTGTGGTATATGAATGCAATGGAATGCTGTTGTGCTTTAAGAAATGACAAGCAGGTGGACTTTAGAAAAATCTGGAAAGATTTATTAGTTCATATAAGGAACTGATGCTGAGTGAAGTGAGCAGAACCAGAACATTGTATACAGTAATAGCCACATTGTGTGATGACTGACTTTGATAGACTTAGCTCTTCTTAGCAATGCAAGGATCTAAGACAAGTCCAAAAGATTCATGATGGAAAATGCTATCCACCTCCAGAAAAAGAGCTATGGGGTCTGAAAGCAAATTGAAGCATATTATTTGCTTTCTCTCTTTTTTCTTTTTTTGTTTGTTTCTTTTTTCTAATGGTTTCTCTCATTGGTTCTAATTCTTCTTTACAACGTGACTAATGTGGAAATAGGTTTAATGAGAATGTATATGTAGAGCCTACATCAAATTACATGCCATCTTGGGGTGGGGGAGGGGAGAGATGGGGAGAAAATTTGGAACTCAAAATCTTGTGGAAGTGAATGTTGAAAACTAAAAATAAATAAACACATTTAATAATTAAAAAAAGAAAGAAGACTCCAAATGGGGTCACAAAGAGTCAGACATGACTGAAATGATTCAACAACAACAACAATCCCCATTACTAGAGGAAGGTTCATGCCCCTGTCCTGGTGATGAAGTCATCAAATACAATCACTAAACAAAGACATTCACCATTTCACTGGATCTCTGATCTCATTAATATGGATTCTTCCATCAACAGTGCATACTGCAGCCCATCCTTACCTTCTTGTCCTATGTGATTCTTGTCCATGTTTTACCATCAATCTTCCATAAAGGAGCTACCTACTAGAAGCTAGATTTTGTCTTCTGGGTCTTTTAATATTCTGTTAAAAATGCTTCACCCAGGCTGTCCATCTATTATCCTTCACTGCTGATACATGACCAGCCCACCTCTATTTCCTGTCATATATCTTTTGAATGATGTCAGTTACGCCTCTTCTTTTGCAATTCACTTACATGCACTATCTGCTTCCCCATTGTTCTTCAGCCCACCTACAAATTGGATTCTTTAGAGATGTGGCATTCTATGATTCTCAGTTACATAGTATCATAGAAAGACTATTGGTGTTTAAAAAGATTTTCAAAATAGATCATTAGCATAACTCATTTTGAACTTTTCTTTCTTATTTTCATTGATGTCTTGTGTCTAGATACTACATTTGCTTCTGAATATTTCCCCTCCCTCTTCTACCCAGAGAGTCAATTCTTACAATAAGAGGAGGAGAAAAGAGAGAAGAAAAGCAGTTTGGCAAGGCTAACAAACCTGTTGACCCTGTTTGACAGTACATGCAGTATCCCACCATAGTACCCCACCTCTGAAATAAAGGGAGAGAGGTGGGCTGTCTCATCTCTTTTCCAATGCCAAGCTTGGCTAATTTCATGGGGCTTGATTTGGTCTGGTTTTGCCACTAACCATTCTATTCACATTGTCACATTAATTTGTGTGTTGTTTTTCTGATTCTGCTTAGGTAACTACATCAGTTTATATATGTCTTCCTAGGCTTTTCTTAATATTTTATATTTTGTCATTTCTTACAGTGAAGTAATATTCCATTATGTTCACGTATCATAATTTATTTAGCTATTCCCCAATCGATAGGTGCCTATTTGTTTCCAGTTATTTGTCATAACAACAAGTAGCAGAACTTATTATGTATTATATTTCCATGAGTGTGAATTTCTTATACTTTCATCTATCCATTTTATAGGTCCGTTCGACAATATCCAACAATTATTAAGCACTTACAGTGTATAGAGTCCTCTGTGTCCTGAGCTAGTCTTAGAGCCAGAAAGATTAGTTCTCACATCAATCCCTTACATCATAGACTCATGGACTCCGAGTTGGAAGAGAACTTAGGAGTCATTTATTACTTTAAATATGATGCCTGGTACACAGTAAGTGTTTAATAAATGTTTTGTTCCTTCCTTTAACATTTACAGAACCCTCTATATTTTGTTGTTCAGTCACATCTGACTTTTTATTACCCCATCTATGATTTTCTTGTCAAAGATACTGGGGTGGTTTGCCATCCTACTGCAGCCCATTTTACAGATATGGAAACTGAGACAAACAGGGTTAAGTGACTTGTAAGTGGCTGAGGAAAGATTTGAACTATGGTCTTCCTGACTCCAGGCCTGGGGCTCTGACCACTGTGCCACCTAGCTGCTTTGCTTCATCTGGGCTTCTCAACAACCTTGGGAGGTAGATTTTATGGGTATTATTGTCCCTATTGTATAAATGAGGAAACTGAGGCTGTGGGAAGGAAATCGACATTTCCATCATCATATAGATAGTAATTATCAGATATAAGATTTTTAACCCAGGTTTCCCTGAGTCCAGGTCCTGGGTGTTCCAGCTCCATTGGACTCTTCCCATCCTGCTTCAAGTAAAGCCAAATTGCCAGCAGAGAGAGGTAAGATACTCTGGGCCTTCCTAATATCCAACATTACACAAATGCATTAGAAAAATATAAAACAAAATGCTAGTGAGGTCTGAAGGGGGAGGATTACTACTGACTAGGGAAGCTTCATAGTAAAGGCAAAATTTCAATTGGGCTTTAAGGGGTGGGTTGGAATTCGCCAGGTGAAGAGAAGGCATTACAGGTAGAAGGAATGGCAGGAGCAATGCATGGAGAAGGAGAGTGCCTAAATGTATCTTGAGGACAGAGAGTAGTCCAGTTAGACCAAGAAATTGAGCCCCAGAGCGGTGAAGTAATTCACCCAAGGTCACACAGAAAATTCCAGAGCTGTGATTCTAACTCAGATTCTTGCCTCCCAGTACAGAGCACAATATCACCTAGTTCTGCCAAGAAGGCAGAACATCCAGGTCTCACAACAATTTAAACACTGGGAACATAGCAGATGCAGGCCTTCCTTCTGTCTCTCTCCCTTATCCTACTCTCGCTTGGCTGGGTGGTAGGTGTTACCACATCCAATAATTAGGGTGGGAAGCTGCAGGACTGAGCCAAAGCCCTGAGAAGGTCAGCAGAGCTGCATCTGTCCTCATCCGTCTGGCAGTGATGTCTGGGTGGTATTTTTAGCAGGGCAGGAAGATGTCCCTACTCACGTTCCCAGGGAGGTGCCTGCCTGGTATCACTGAATCCTTTCACCGCCCAACAGGGAGTCTACGAAAGCAGAATTGGAGGAAAGGGGAACCAGAGTTGGGGGAATAATAGTAATTCACTTTTCTATAGCACTGTGAGGTTTATACAACCCCATAGCGAGGGAGGAAGTGCAAAGCAACATGGTACAGTGGAAAGAAAGCTGAATTTAGGTCCAGAGGACCTGGGTTTCAACCTGGCTTTACCACTTGCCAACTGTGTAACCTTGGGCAAGCCACTTAACATCTCTTGGTCTCAGTTTCTTCATCTGTAAAATGACAGGGTTCAACTGTATGACCCTGATGTCCCTTTCAGCTCTAAACCTGGGATCCTATGATTATCATTGCCTTCTTACAGATAAGAAAACTGAGGTTCATCTAGGAGAAGTAACTTGCCTAAAGTCCTGCAAATACTTGGATATCTAGATAAAAGCCACTGGAACATGAGTTAGAGAAGGAGGCTGATTTCAAGGTGAGGGCATCTCACAATGACCTCTCTAGCACGGCTGCCTGTGGGGAAGCAAATGAGACAATGTGTGCAAAAGGAGGTAGAGTGGTTCAGTGAAAAGAATACTGATCCTGGAATCAGGGGACCTGGCCTCAGCTCCCACCTCTGGCACTTAACACCCGTGTGACCTTGGGTATATCATCTCACCTCTCTGTACCTCAGTTTCCTTGCCTGAAAAATGAGGGAATTGGATTAGATGGCCTGTAAGGTCTCTCTCATCTCAAAATTTATGATCCTAAAATGACATGCAAACTCTACATATATAAATGTGTGTGTGTAACTGTATAAATGTGACCTAAAAACATTATTTCCCACTGAGTTTGAGCAGTGGGTCCAGTCCCTCTCCTTGCTCACCTCACAACAGGTAGGTTATATCCTAGAGGAGACCCAGAGATGAGACAGATTCCCTGGCCTCAAGGGATTCTAGGCATTGAACAATATAACAATATAGGATCTGACAGAGCTGGGGACTCAGGTGGGATAGCCTCCATCCTCCTAGAGAGGCAGTAAGAAAGACCAGATGAGGTGCAGGCCATGGACTCTGGAAGGCTGAGATCAAGAAAATGGGGATAATGATACTAATCTCACCTCTGATACTTAGTAGGAAAATGTCATTTAACCTCTCTAACCTCAAGCTCCCTGATCTGTGAAATGGGGCTAATAATAAAAGCTACTACAAAGGGTTGTTGTGAGGACCACATGAGATAATGTATGTAAAGTGCCTTGCAAATCTTGAGTGCCATATAAATGTGAGCTATCATTGTTGTTATTATCGCTGGGCTCATTTGCAGAGAAGGTAGAGTCATTGGCGGTGGGGATGGTAATAGGCTCTTTGCACAGCAGAGGTACCAGCACTGTCCTGGAAGTTAATCTTCTGGAGAGCTTTGCTTCCTTTTAACTGGGCCCCTGTGGAGGGAGACTTACCCTGTATGTTTTCTGACTTTTTAGATTCAGCCTAAGCCTCTCTCTTTCCCAGAGTAAATCTTATCCCTTAAAACGCTGTGAGGGTTTGTCCAGGAACAGTGCTAGGACTTAGCTATTTGACAGCCAGCATCAAACTCCTGATTTATTTCTCATCCTCTCTAAACTGTTTTTTGATGATGAGGGTCACCTATAAAAAGGGTGATCAAAGAGCCATTACCATGTTTCCTTTTGGAGACATGTTGGAATTTCTACAAGGGGAACACCTGCTCCAGACCTTCTCTTTTTTCTAAAGATGAATTAAGAAAATTTTTTTGTTATTCTAAACTTGATAAATAATAGGAAATATGAGTGTTTCCACATAAAGAGAAAATAAAAAGGACTGTATATAAAACCAAGAATCTCCAATATGTACAGCTTATTTTTGTCAAAATATATAATTAAAAATCAAAATATGTCATATATTCATCACAATAGTTCCAAAGCTGACATGCTCTTTTCTGTGTTTCCTTCTGACACTCCTTCTGTTCTATTCTGTGCCCCCTTTTAATGCTTCATTAAAATCTTATTATTTTCTTCTTTATCACTATCATTACCCCCTCCAGCCTAATTCTCTCCCACCCAATATTTTTTGAAATCCTGTTTTATGACCAATAAGTATAGTCAAGCAAAATAAATCCATCTTAAAATGTACGTCTCATTCTAGTTCATTATCTCATTGTCAAGAGAAGGAATGCTTACTCATTTGCCATCTAGATTGTGGTTGATCATTCTATTGACCATAATTCTTTTAACATTTTTTATCAGAAGTCTTAATTAGACTTTTTCCAAAGGGGCATGGCCAAACCCAGTGGAAACTGAGTCATTTTCTTTTCCCCTCCCTCACAACTTCCACCTGTAGGGAATTTCCTTGAGTATCCATGTGTTGAGGTCTATGGTTTTCCATGCTTTCTCTGACTACCATCTTTGAGGGATAACAGAGAAAGCTTCCATGCTGCCTGGCAGTTCCATGGTTTTGTGGCTCTATAGCTGGTTAATTGGATGGGAAAAATCACTAAGATTGAACTTACTTGGGATTTTATGATGCTGCTTATTAATCAGCCTCAGGATGACTAGGGCTCTGTTGACATCAGCTAGCAGAGAGGGAGGTATTGTGGGCCTGGCTTAAGGGCACTCTCTTACCTCTAGATTTCAGCACCAAGGCCAGAGGTGCATGTGTATTAGGATCAGAGGATCATACATTTGGAGCTAGAAGGAATCTTAGTGGTCATGTAATCTGACCTCTTCATTTTACAGATTGAAGAAACTGAGGTCAGGAAAAGTTAAGTGACTTATCCAGGATCACAGGGTAAGTGACAAAGTCAGAATTTGAACTTAGGTCCTCTGATTCCAGAACCAGTGTTTCTTTTACTGTGCCATGCTGTCTCTTCCCAGAGTAGGGGCCTGAAGGACTCTGACAGGAGAAGAATGCCCAAGGCTATCTCTATATTTGTACCATCGAAGAGCTCTGGACTTGGATCCAGAAGGCCTAGGCACATCTCTTTGCTAGTTGTATGACACTGGGTTCAGAAAGATTAACCTTTCTAGACCTAAGTTTCCAAAATAGATGATCTCCACCCTGATATCACAGAATTGTGTGAGGCCAGTGTTTTATCCTGTGCAAAGCACAATGAAGATGCAAATGATCATAACTTGCTTAGCCTGAGGTGCTTCTTGTGGGGCTAGGAACAAAAAACCATGTGTTTCCTGGCAACACCAGTGGCTTTGGGATATGCTACTAGCTGATAAACTTGCCAGTTTGATCAAAGGGGGCACTAAATTAAAACAAAGCAGCTAAGAGAAAACTGCCCAGAGATAACTGAAAGCCAAGACCCAATGAAAGATACTGGGTATGACAGAGAAAGAGCAGGATCATAGAAACATTAAGTTGAGAGTTGGAAGGGATCTGATCATCTGCCATGCCACTCCCTTTTTACAGGTGAGAAAACTGAGTCTCAGAAAGGAAGAGACATGCCAAGGGTGGCACAGCTAATAATTAAAAGATCTGGGGCTCAAGCTCAGGTCTTCGACTCCAAATCCAGTGGAGATTGTTTTCTTATTATCCTACCCTGCCTCTAAAAATAGCTGAGAAAAAAGGTCTCATTAATTAAATTCACAGGCTCAGGGTCAGGGGAAATACCTATGGTCTCAGATGTCTAATGTATAGTTATTAAAAAGAGGAAGTTAGAAATCTCAAGGCAGAATGGGGTATCAGGAAGAACCATGCATCTGAAGACAGAGGGTTAGGGTTAGGGCCTGGGTACAGATCCTAGCCTTGCTATTTACTAGCTGCTGGCCTTGGACAAATCGATTAACTTCTCTGGGCCTCAAGTTCCTTATTGGTAAAATCAATTTTTAGGGTCCTTTTTTTAGGGTCTTTTCTAGCTCTAACTCCTATAATGAAATTTTATTTCAAGTCTCACTGAAACTTGATTGTATGAGACTTATTATGTGGCGGGGCACAAGTAATTCAAAAGGAAACTATTAGAGGGAGTGTAGAGTAGTACTATGTGTTAAGGATATACATACTTATGGAGAAATTCACAAGCAAAATAGGGAAATGGAGAGAATTTGGAGAAGGATCAAAAGAAGAATTGATAAGTATTATACTGTCATGGAAATATACTTTAGATCACCTGAACAGGAGTAGTAAATGGATAATAGGTTCTTGATATAAATCACAAAACTGGTACAAAGGCTTGATATAACTGGATATAGATGGGGAACTTCACATATCAGGGTATTTTCCCTAAAAGCACAGTGGCTAATAAATATTTGATTTGCCTTATTAATAATTTCATTTTTCATGAGAGGAACTGCTCACATGGACTTGATTATGAACAATTAAAAGATTGATGAAGTAGGGGAAAAAAGACTTTGGGAAAAGAAAGCAACCTTTTCATTTTAGAGTTCATAATAACCAAGGAGGGTCAAGTCAAGTCAATGAACATTTATGTTCAGCAGTCACTACTCTCATGAAGTGGAGAGGTCAACATGTAAACAACTGTGTACAAGTAAGATAGAGATAGGATAAATTAGAGATAATTAACATAAGGAAGATACTCAAATTAAGGGGAAAGAAACAAGCATTTAATAAGCACCTATGATATACAACGTTTACAAATATTATTCCATTTGATCCTTACAATAATCCTGGGAGGAAGGATTTCACAACTTTGTGAAATACTACTATTATTCCCATTTTCTGGTTTAGAAAACTGAGACTGACAGAGGTTAAGTGACTTGCCTAGGGTTGCAAATATAGAAAGTATCTGAGACTGAATTTGAATTTAGGTCTTCCTGAGTCCAGGTCCAGTACTCTATCCATCAAGACACCTACCTACATTCCAAAATGAAAAAGCTTCCTAGAGAAAGTGAAATTTTAATTGGGATTTGAAGGAAGCCAGGAGGCAGAAATGAGAACGAGGCAATTTCAGGCATGGAGTTCAGTCAGTGAAAATGCCTAGAATCAGAAATGTAGCTTATTCAAGAAATTGCCAGGAGCCCAAGCTATGAAGATTGCAGAGTGCATGAGGGTGGAATAAGGTGTAAGACTGGAAAGGTAGGAGGGGGCCAGGCCATGAAGGGCTTTAAATGCCAAACAGGATTTTATGTTTGAACCTGGAGGTGACAGGGAGCTGAAGTTTATTGAATGGGGGATAAATGGGACATGGTTAGGCCTGTGCTTTAAGAAGATAAATTTGGGGGGTGGCTAGGTGGCACAGTGAGTAGTGCTGGCCCCGGAGTCAGGAGGACCTGAGTTCGGATCCGGCCCCAGACACTTAACACAAAAAAACTAGCCATGTGACCTTGGGTAAGTTACTTAATCCCAATTGCCCTCCAGAAAGCAAAAAAAAAAAAAAAAAAAAGATAAATTTGACAACTGAATGAAGGATGGACTTGAGGGAGGGAAGACTCAAAGCAGGGAGGCTATTGTATAGTCTAGGGCTAGGCATTAGGTGATGAGGACTTGAATCAGGATGGTGACAATATCCGAGGAGAGAAGCAATACAATGAAATGTCTCTTATCTGGGAAACTTGAATACATTCACAGACACTACTTTCTCTTTCTATTGCTTTGCTCATTATGAATTTGTTTCCTTTGGCCATTTCTGGTCCTCCTTTTGCTATCTGAAAAGAATGTTCCTTAACACAGAAGACAGATGGAAAGGAAATAAGAATGAATAGTTGTTTTTTCCTCTATGGCTTGTTAACATCATCTCATCCACAATGAGTTATTCCACCTCACAATCACAGTCACATGCCAGTCACAGTGATTATTTCATATTCTTTTTGCGCTCAATATAGTGCTACAAATTTTTTCAGTATCACCTCATTCAAGAGCTCCCTATAGAGCCACATCAATCTCTTCAGATGCATCCTCCCTTCCCATTGAAATAGTTCCTAACCGAATCCTCAGAATTTCTGATCCCTCTTGAACCTCCTCCCAAGCCTCTGCTCAAATCCTATTTTCTGCAGGAGGCCTTTCTTGATCTTATTTCCCCACACATTCACTCATCGAAGTACCTTCTCTCTGAGATTCTTTCCCATTTATACTATTTTTATCATGTATATTCATGATTATTTGCATATTGCCTCCCCATTAGAATGTAACTACAGAAGGCAGGGACTGTCTTTCTTGCCTTTCTAAACAAAGATGGTCATATCTTTGATCTTGCCATCATCCATAAATGTACCACTTTTATGTTCATGTATTTTGAAATTCCCCCATTTGATCACAATCTATTGGTTTTCTACCTCTCTCTGCCTTCCAACATCAAATCCTGCTTTTCACCTGCACTATGACCTCCAATCCCTCTACCCCTCAGATCTCTCCCAGGCCATCTGTACTAGCCTCTCTTTTCTCCTTTCCCCATGTGACCCTTTGGTGAGCCATATCAATTCTGCACTGTCCTCCTCTTTGAATTCCTTGCCCCATTATTATGTTGCTGAGTGTACCTACCAAGCCTCAGCAGTGGATCACTCTGATATCCCTTGCCTTTGTTCCTACACACATGCTTCTGAATGAAGGGGGAGAAAATCACTCAACCCTTTGAACTAGATCTACAAATTTATGTTACATAACCTCAACTGGACCCTCACTCCTACTAGGCAATCCTTCTCCACTTCCCTAATTAACTCACGATCTTATTTACCATAGCACTTTTCCAAACCTTTTCATCCTTCCTTAAACTTTCTGTGACTTCCCCTCCTCCTATCCTCTCAGCTAAGAATCCTGCCTCATATTTTACTGAAAAAAAAAAAGGAAGGCATTCACCAAGAGCTCACTCTTTTCTCCTCTTCATTCATACCACTCCACTATCACCCCCTTCTGCCTTCACAAGTGATGCCATTTCATCCTGTCTCCTCCAGAAGATTGCCCCCTCTATCACCTCCACTGTCTCACCTATCTTCAAACTCTCCCTGTCTACTGGCTGCTTCCCTACAATCTACAAACGTGCCCATATTTCCCCCACCACTAAAAAGGTGTCTTATTTGATCCTTTCAGACCTACTCCCATATCTTGCTTGCCTTTTGTGGCTAAACTCCTTTAGAAGGTGATTTACAATAGGTGCCTCCATTTCCTTTCCTCTCACTCTCTCAATTCTCTACAACCTGACTTCCAACCTCATCATTCAACTGAAACTGTTCTCTGAAAAGTTACCAATAATCTCTTAATTGTCAAATCCAATGGTTTTTTCCTCCATTATCATCCTTCTTGCCCTCTCTGCAGCTTTTGACACTGTCACTCACCCTTTTGTCCGTGATACTTGTCTTTTCTCTCTAGGTTTCTGGGACACTATTTTCACTTGATCCTCCTACCTATTGGACCACTCCTTCTCAGGCTCCTCTCTTGGATCTTCATCCAGATCATGTCCACTAACTGTGAGCATCCCATAGAGTTCTATCCTGGGTCCTTTTCTTTCTTCCCTATATACTGTTTCACTTGTTGATCTGATCAGCTCCAATAAATTAAACCATCCTCTTTATGCTAATGATTCTTAAATTTACTTATCCAACTATAACTTTTCAGCTTACTTCCAGCTTTGTATCTCCAATTAAATATCCTGAACTGGATGTCCTGTTGTCATCTTAAATTCAACATGTCCAAAACTGAACTCATTATCTTTTCCCCAAGACTTTCCTATTAGTGATGAGGTACCACCATCCTCCCAGTTCCCCAGGCTCACAACCTAGGTATCATCCTTGACTGTTCACTATCTCTCATGCTCCATATCTAATCTGTTGCCAAGACCTGTCAATTTCATCTTTGCAACCAACATCTCTCAAATATGTCTCTTCCTCTTCTTGATACTGCCACCACCCTACTAGAGATCCTCATTTCCTCATGCCCAGATTACAATAATAGTCTGCTGGTTGGTCTGCCTTCGATAAGTCTCTCCCCATTCCAATTTATCCGCATTCATCCAACAAAGTGTTTTTTTTCCCTAAAGCTCAGGCTTGACCATGTGATCTCCACCCCCTCCCCCAACTTAATAAATTCCAGTGGCTACCTATCACATCTAGAATCAAATATAACCTTGCCCCCTTCCATTCTTCTTATAATTTATAAGTGCACCCTCCCCAACATGTATTTTTGGATCCAATAACAGATCCTTGTTGTTTCCTGAATGAAACACTCCATCTCTGGGCATTTTCCCTGGCTGTCTGCATACCCAAAATGTTTTCCCTCTTTAGGGTCAGCTAGGTGGCTCAGTGAATAGAACACTGGCCCTAGAGTCAGGAGGACCTGAGTTCAAATCCTGCCTCAGACACTTGGCACACTTATTAGCCATGTGACCTTAGGCAAGTCACTTAACCTCAATTGCCCTCCAAAAAGCAATAAATAAAATTTGAAAAAAAAAATTTTAAAAATGTTCTCCCTCTTTATTTCTGTCTCCTGGCTTCCCTGCATTCCTTTAAGTCCCGGATAAAATGCCACTTTCTATAGAAAACCTTTCCTAATCTCTCTTGATTCTAGTGCCTTCCCTCTGTTGATTATTTCCAATTTATCCTATATATCAATTGTTTGCACATAGTTGTCTGCATGTTGTCTCTCCCAATAGATTGTAATCTCCTTAAGGAGAAACACTGTCTTTGCCTTTCTCCAAATCCCTAGACCTTAGCACAGTGCCCAGAACATAGTAGGTGCCTACCTAATAAAAGCTTACTGATTGACTGACTGAAGTGCTCAATGAACAGACTGATTTGAATAGTCTTGTGTTGTTTGTCATTATTTCCTTCAGTCAATAAACATTTATTAAGCACCTACGGCCTGTCACTACTCTGTTAAGTGCTGGATAATAATAGCATACTTATATAGCACTTTACAGTCACAAAAAAACTTGACAGGTAATGTAATTTCATCCTTCCAGCACTCCTATGAGGGTGACAAGAAAGAACTGATAATGATCAATAAAAATGATAATCAATAATAATGATAACAATACCTAATTTTCCTCTACTGCTTTTTTCCTCCTACAACAACCCTTTGAGGTAAGGAATATAAATATCACCCCCTTCAATATATTTTTATTTATATTCATTCATTTGTTTGTAAAGACAGTTTTCTGCTAGAAGTTTCCTACATTTATGAAATCACAGGACAAAGAAATGCAATTTTTTTTACTATAAATTTAGTAACTATAGACTCTGAGGTGAGCCTTGAGGGATGGGGAGTCAGGAAGAAGGGCTTCCTCTGACTTGGATAGGGCCCAGGGAACCCTGTGAGCATGGTTCCTAGAAGCATGTCAGAAAAAAAAAAACATAGACAATTTTCCATCTCCCTGTGTCATAGGCAAACCCAAGGTGATTTGGATGGCCCCATGAAAAAAAATTAATCTTCATGACCAAGGTCTTTAATATTTTCTCTGTTTTGGTCATCTAGAAATGCAAATGACCTTGGACAAGTCACTTAATTTCCTAGGGTCTCAATTCTTTCACATGTAAAACGAGAGAGTTGGAGGAGATGGACTCTGAAATCCTTTTCAGTTATGGAACTATGAACCTATGTGGCTCCTCTAGAAGTATAGCAAACTCTTTCTCCTCTTTCAACTTCATGTTCTTTTTTAAACAAACAGCTGTATGTTCCTTTCTCCATGAATAGAATGGAGGAGTCTCTGCTCTGTTGGGGGCTGGATTTATCAGGTTTGGCTAGTGTTATGTTATGTTGTCCTGGGGGCTCTTATAGCCCTGGCCCACTGCTCAGCAATACTCCGATTTTTCCACCACCTTTCAGTTTCTCCTTTATATTCCTCTAAACCAGATTTAGTCCTGATTTTAAGCTGAGCAGGACAGGCTAAAGTCCTGGCCTGGATTTCATTGGGGCCACCCCTAAACCACAAGGCATTCAGGCATTCTCATTGTTGTTTAGTCATTTTTCAGTTCACTCCAACTTTTCATGACACCATTTGGGATTTTCTTGGAAAAAATACTGGAGTGGTTTGCCATTTCCTTCCGAAGTTCGTTTTACAGATGAGGAAACTGAGGCAAACAGGGGTAACTTGTCCAGCATCACACAGCTAGTTAAGTTTCTGAGGACAGATTTGAACTCAGGAAGGTGAGTCTTCCTTGACTTCGGGTCTGCCTTCTATCCAATGGGCCTCCTAGCTGCCTCTCAATGTTGAGTCTAAGACTGAGAACATCTTGGCAGGTAATGTTTTGGGGGAATGTATAGGGAATAATATGTCTGAGAATGTATGGGGGAAAACATGGAAGGCAGTGGGACATAATATGGCCAAGAACATGTGGAGTAATGTTACTTGAGAACATCTGGGAGGAATGTTATAGACAGGGAACAAGCCTCAACAAAGTTAATTACAGGGTTGGGGAGGGGGTATGGAGGAAGGGTACATCTGTTATTTGCCTGGGACTCAATTAATTTGAATAGGTTGCAGTAGAAAAGGTTTCCCCATTAGAACAAATGCCACACATCTACAAGCCACCTCATTTATATTTCTGTTAATGTTATTCTGCTTCAGCAAGTGAGTCCTTAATGTCAGTTTTAATTAAAGCATTTGCCTCCGATTGTGGATTTCCATCCAATGAATAGGCAGGAGGGTCACTGGAGAATGGGAGACCCTGCCCTTGCTGATGGGAATTCTGAGGACCTGAAGCAAAGTAGGCTGGGTCAATTTGATGACGCTTTAATGAAGATCATACTTTAAAGATGCCAACACATCTTTTTTTTTTAGAAGTAGTAGTGGTAATAATAATAACTAATTAGGGACCTCAAATGAAACCTCAGGAGAAACTTGGGTTAAAGGACCTCGGGGGTTCTCAGCTAGTGCTCCCTAAGCCTGCAGGGTGCTTTATTGAGCTGAACTTAGGAGAGCAGTATGAGGATCCTTGATAGGGTCAGGGAAGGAGAACCAGGGACAGCTCTGAGTCAACAGAGCAGGTTGGCACTTCGATGCAAAGACTACAACATCTGGAGTCAGAGAATATGCTTGATTTGGAGTTGAAGGACCTGAGGTTGAATCTTGGCTCTGATGTTTTCCTGCTTGTGTTCCTTTAGACAGGTCACAACTCCCTGGGCTTCGGTTTCTTCATTTGCAAAATGAAGGGGTCAGACTCAATGGTTTTTAAGGTCCCTTCCAGCTTGAAATCTATGCTCCTAGGAACCAGGCTTGAATCCTAATCCGGCTATTTAGTACCGGTGTGACCTTGGGCAAGTCCATTATTCTCTTCCGGTTGCAGTTTTTTCATCTGCAAAATGAAGATAACAAAAAAACCCTGGTCTTGCCTCATTTACAGGGTAGTTGGGAGGATCAAATGGAATATGGAGAAGCATTTTGTAAGCTCCTGCATCTGGCTCAGTCTCTCACACAGAATTATTATTGTTACAGGCCTTTGTTTTCCTCTTCAACCTTGGGCAAGTTACTTCTCCTCAGTTTCCCCATCTGCAAAACTGAGGGTAAGTGTAAAGAAAATCTCCGAGCCTCTTCCTAGCCCAATATACGATCTTTCCACCCCGGTGTTTCTACAGATTCATAAGATACCTGTCCCCAGCGTAAAGGAGGTTTAAGTTGGGGTTGGGGGACCAAGCAGGCTGGGACTTGGCCTCTTCCGATCAGGGGCATTCGGGTGCAACGGGAGGAGGGAAGGCCCGGGACTAAGCTGTCTCCTCCACTCTTTGCGTCCGGCCTCTTGGAGACCAGGCGGAGGGAGAGAGCAGGAGATGCTGGGGGATGGGGTCCCCCTCGCTTTCTGAGCTCCGCAGCAATCCGCCCATGGCTGAGGGCGGGGCGGCTCTGCTCCAGGGAGCCCCATCCCCATCCCGGGAGAGGGTGGGGCTTGCACCAGAGGGATGCCCCCTCCCGAAGGCCCTCCTGGGCTGCTCGCGCCCCGCCTCTGGCCCCGCCTTCCCCCGCGAGACCTAGGGCCTTTCCAAAGTCGAGCTGAGAGAAGGGGTATCGGGAAGCCTATCCTGGCCAGGCCTCCTCCCGGCTCTACTGCATCTCCTTCAGCTGTGCGCTCAGACACAAGAGGAAAAGTGCGTGCGCTGAGTGGACAGGAGTGCAGGGGGGTCGAGCTGCGAAGGTGCCGATTCGTCCTCATCTTTCCCCTTAGAGCTCCCCCTCCTCCTCCCGCCTTAGTGGTGTGGACCGCGAGAACGACTAGCCACAGCCCGACTGGCGCCGCTGTCAGTGCGTCCGGGCTCCCCAGCGGTGTACGCGGGGGGCCTGCTGGAGGAGGCGGCGGCGGCAGCGGCGACGGCGACGACGACGACGGGGGCGGCCACCTCTTCTCTGGCCCCCACCCCTGCATTAGTTCCCTCAACTGCCCCCGCCCCTGGGCTTTTTCTGCAGCCTGTGCGAGACTCGCGGTCGCTCCCGCCTCTCGGTCCCCTCCTCCACCCGGCCCTCGCTCCTCCCCGCCTCCGCCTCTCGTTGTTTCTCGGAACCTTTTTTGCTCCTGACCTTTCCTTGCTGGGTGAGTGGGGCTCGGGGGTGGAGCGGGGCGGGTGGGTCTCGTTGCCTCCTCTCTGGGTGGTTTTTCTTCTTTGGTTCTCCGACCACCCCCCCACCCCCCACCCCCACCCCCTCCTATTTTTAGAAACACTTTCTGCTCCTGGAGGGAACCACGTGCTGGCCCGGGACGGAGTAAATACACAAATAAGTAGAGGCGCTCGCGGGGCAGGGGCCCGAGGCCTTGGTCCGCCCCGTTCTGGCTGCTGCGAGCCTCGGCCGAGCACGACTCCGAAGCGCCCCTCTCGGGCCTTGGTTCTGTCGCCGCCCCGGGCTCCGGGTCGCCGCGGGCGATGAATGGTGGCCCCTGGGGCTGCTCTCGTGGCCCGGCCTGGCAGCTGGGGGAGGGGTGGGGGGGCCCAGCAGGAAAGGGGGGGTGGCAATGGCGCCGGGGCCTCTCCGAAGGGGGCGCTGGTGGCCTCGGACCCTACGGTCGGCTGGAGGGGACCGAGCGGCCCCCAGGCCCCAAAGCTTCCTCTCGGCCAGAGCGGCTGCCCTCCCGCAGTGAGACGCTCCCTTCCCCAGCTCTTCCGAGCTGAGACTCGGAGGCCGCCCCTGCAGGACGGGGCCCAGCGGGAGAGGGGCCGCAGGTAGCCCGCGCTCCCGCCCTGTCCGGGGCGGCTCTGGTGCAAGAAGCGGTTTCTTAACTTCACAGCCCTCGGCGCCTTTGCCGAGATGATGCCCCACCACCCTTTTTGTTTATTCTTTGCGGTACTCTTACCCCACGCACCGAAAAAGTAGTTTGTATAACGTGATGAGTTCTAGAGAACTTAGAGGGGTCACCGGTCCAGGCTCCCAGCCTCTAGGTGGGCAAGGAATGATTTCCCCTATTGTGATTCCCAGGCCATCGAAGATGCAAAGAAAATTATATAAATTTATTTTCAGAATTCCCCTTCCGTCCCACCCCCACCCCTCGCCGGCTTCTCTGAGCTTGGGGAGGGGAACAATAGGGAAGGAGGGATTTTTGAGGGGAGAGAGGAAGAAGGACAGCAATTCATCCCTAAACTCAACTCTGGGAAATTTACCTCCAAGGGGTCGCATCTGGGACCTGGGGTGGAAGGCAGTGTAGCTCTAAATTTACCTTCCTGTAGAATGTAAGATCCTTGAGGGTTGGGACTGTTTTTCCTTTTGTCTCCAGCTCTTGGTAGGCTCGTTGAATGGAATTGTTGGATTGCTGCCATCCTGTTGGTTCTTTGAACTCTCTGGGGAAGTTCCTGGCAGGGTGTCTCTTCTGATATGTTTGGAGTTAGGATTGAATGAAAGCTATGGTCCCTTAAAGCTTTAGCATCCTGTCTGAAGCCGGTTTGGGGGGCTGGCTAAGCAACAAACAGGGCCTCTCAGTCCTTAAGCGGTCTCAGCTGGAGATCGCCTAGAGCTGGAAGAGAAAGGGGGCTGGGCAGATCCTTCCCTTACTTAGATGAGACCAGGGGATGGACTGGGGATTTGGGGAGGGAGCATCTGGCACCTCTTTGGTTAAAGGGAATTGGGCAAGGAAAAATGGGTTGGTAGGAAGATAAGGTATCCAAGTTTGGGCTTTCAACTCGGGTTTCCTTTCTGTCTTTGGAACTCCCAGAAATTAATATTAGTGTCTCAGACTAGTGAGTTTGACCCAGAGCCTCTCCTGAACTGGATGCAAAGAGCATTAAAAATTGCCTTCTTAAGTATGTCAGAGAAAAAAACTCCAGGTAAGCTGCTTATGCAGTCCTGGGGAGTCAGCTGGTCTTCTAGTTTAATTGTACTGAGGGAGAAGGCATACACAGAGAAGTGACAAACCATAGTAAAATAGCTGAGACTGGAACCCAGTTCTCTTGACTGTTAGTTCAGATCTTTTCCCCCAGACAGCTTGGGGCCCTTTCTAGAGGAGGGTGAGATTTGAATTTAAAGCTCGGTGTGGTAGATAGATCAAGAGGATTACTTGGGTAGATCACCTTTCTGAAAGATTGTTCCCCTGACCTTGCTGACCCTGGGGAGGAATTAGTTCAGGGGGAAGGATTAGTTTTTGGCAGCTGCAGGAATCCTGACCTAGGGTGCTGGGACCCAGTTAGGATCTGCATTTGGCTGAGAGCCTGGGTTTATGAAGAGTTCCTCACATTCTTATTAGATGTAAACAGGGCTTCCAAGGGTTGGGGCAAAGGATATGGGGGGTGTGGGGTGGGCAATGTTTCACGTAGAAAAGACAGCTGATTATCAGATGCCTTGCTCTGGGGTGGCTGAAGATAAGAGGCAGGGACAAAGGAGTTAGTCTGACAACAAACTCCTGGGGCCTTCAGTGACCCAAATAATTGCTCAGGGATGGAGGACAAGATCAAGATTTAGATAATGAGGATGCTGTGTAGTCACCAAAAGAACCTATCGGTACTAGTCTTATCATAATGATCTGTGGCTCTGGAAAAGCGGCCTGGCATATCATCTAGAACTGTGGCCTGGGAGTTAAAAGACCTGGCTCCAAGTTTAAGCTCATATTGTTCTAGCTGTCTGACTATGGGCAAATCACTTAATGTCCCTGAGCCTTAGTTTCCTCTTCTGTAAACCAGGAATAATGGATAATCAAAGGAGATAAAGTATATAAAGAACTTTGCAAACCTCTTAAGTGCTATATAAACATTAGCTGTTATTTATTATTCTCTGGGGCTTCCCTTTGGATTTCTGGGAGAAAGTGACAGGAAACAGTATATGAAGTGGCTTAGTTTGGCAAAAGTCTTTATAATATCTAGAAGGACAGAGGAGGGAGCCCTAGCCAGGGGATCAGGAGACTCTAGGGCGTCAGATTTGCTATCTATAAAAAGGGTTCAACTACAACATCTCTAATTTCCCTTTCTGTTCAGTCTGATTCTGTGATTATATAAGGGTCACCTGGAAGAACCGGAAGCGAAGAAAAAATTGGTTCCTCTCCTTCCCCCAGCAACTTTCATGTCAGCACTGATGGCAATTCCTTTATCATTTCTGTGTCCCCTTCTTTCCCACAGTGTTTCCTTGCTTCTTCCCTGTTTAGCTGAGTTAAGGACAGCCTTTCTGGGGGCAAAAAGTGACATCCATAGAGTCATGTCAAGAATAAGTTTGTGGGCCTAATTTCTAGCTGTGCTGCTTACTTACTGCAATCTTGAGTAAAGCCCTTCTGGGCTTCAGTTGCCTTATCTACAGTATGAGGGGGTTGGACTAGAGTCCCTCTAAATCCTATGATTTAGGGGATGAGGATCATAGATCTAGAGTTGAAAGGGACAATCTAGTTCAACACCCTCATTTTGCAGATGAGGAAACTGAGGCTCAGGGAAGGTTAAATAACTTACCCAAGGTCCTACAGATAGTATCAGAGGTGGGAGTTGAACATAGGTCCTCAGAGGCATTATGGTTTGGTTTTGTTTTTTCCAGTATCCCACAATACCTCCTGAAGGCATGACTAGACAAAACTGCCTATGTCAGAAATCTTGGATTTATAGTGAACTGCAAGCCCAAAATGAGTTGTGTGATAGGGCATTCAGAAAAGCTAATTCAGTAATGTGCTGCATTAATAGAGGCAGAGAGTCCTGAATGGGGATGGTGGTAGTGCTCTGGCACTTTGCCCAGGTCAGACCACATCTGACATAGTGTGTTCAGTTGTAGGCACCATGTTTTTAGGAGGGATTTAACAAGCTGGAGCCTGTCTAAAGGAAGACAGGCATGATGATGAATGGGGACCTTGCTGCATGATGATAGGATTTAGGAAATGAGAGTGTTTCACTTAGAGAATATAAGACTTGGGTAGGATGTGATCACTGTCTTCATGTGTTTAAGAGACTGTCACATGAAAGTGGGGATAGTCTTGTTTTGCCTTGCCCCAGGAGACAGAGCAATATATATATAGTTGATGTAAGGGAAAACTTCTTAACAATTACAGCTGTCCAAAATTAAAATGATGGCTCTTCAGTAACTATCACTTGTCAGTCATCTAGAAGAAGTCAGTAATCCCAGAATCTAGAGATTCTTGTTAAGGTATGGATTAGGTAGATTGGAAGACTTCTGGGGCCCCTTTAAAAAAGTTTTATTGATGTTCTTTTCTCTCTCTCTCTCTCTCTCTCTTTTTTTTTTTTTACATTATTGTCACTTCCCAGTGACATCCTCCCTAAGTAAAAGTGGATAGAGTCAAGTAAAACAAAACATTGACCACATCTAAAAATGTGTGCCTCATTGTACATCTATAGTCTGTCACCTTTCTGCTTAGAGGCAGGACACATATTTCACTATTATTCTTGTGAAATCTTGATAGGTCACTGCTTTGATCAGAAGTTTTGAAGTTTTTCTCTGTTGTGTTCTTTGACAGTATTGTGGTCGTGAAAATGAGAAACCTAAGGGACCGTCAGTTAACTGAGACCCAGAGAAGGGAAGGAACTTGACAGAGCCACAAAGTAAATTAGTTTCAGAGCTAGGATTAGTTTCTAAGGCTCCTGGGCTCCCAGTTTTCTTGTTTAGGGCTCTTTCTACCACACTATTCTATTTCCAAAAGCCTTTCCTTTTATTGTTCTCTGAATAGGAGAGTGTGATCCAAATAGTCTCACTGATTAACATCATGCTGAGTCTCATTTTAGGCCAGGCCATTAATTTTTCTAAAAAATTAATTTGTTTTAAAGTATTATGAGGTTAAAACTTTCTTAGATAGGTAGAGGGACCCTACCTTAGGCCCCAGTGAATCCTGAGCTTCCTAATTACTGCACCCTGGCCAGGATTGAGCTATGTAAAGTTGAGATCTCAAGGAGTTTACAATCTAAAGAGGGAG
This sequence comes from Gymnobelideus leadbeateri, assembly GCA_011680675.1. Lineage (NCBI taxonomy): Eukaryota > Metazoa > Chordata > Mammalia > Diprotodontia > Petauridae > Gymnobelideus > Gymnobelideus leadbeateri. The sequence goes on along the minus strand of WOXC01003951.1, from coordinate 158,962 downwards.
GAGGACCCCTGGATTTATAGTCAGATGACCAGAGTTTGGGTTCATATTCTTTATAAAATGTGATAAGGTTGGAACTAGATTATCTCTAAGCTTCTTCTAGTCCTGACATTTGAGGATTCTGTAAACACCATTTGTGAAAACAGAAACCCTGCTTGCAACCTGTCAGGATAAATCATTACTGCATTCTCACTAAGTATTTTCTATTAAAAGCCCAAATTTATAAATTCCCTGCTATTGGCTAAGTAATGTTTTTTCTAGAGGAGTTTATCTCTTGTTTTCTAGTTTGTTGTTTGAGTTTTTTGACTGTAGACTTTTCTTTATATCTGTTGATCTTTCTTTCCTAACCTGTAAGGAATCAAAAAGGGTCACCTGTCTCATTCACCATCCTTATTAGGGCAGGGTTTTCTCAAGCAAGATTTGCCCAGGCTGTGGTGAAAAAACAAACAAACAAAACTGTGCCATGCAAATGGGCCAATTCTGTATTTTGTGACTTTTTTACAGAATATCCTGAGGAGGCTCCAGTTATTGTAGGGGAAATTGTAAGAATAGTTTCTCCTCATATCTTAAAGACTCACTCTGAGTAGATTTTTCACAACAGTTTTTTTTCCTTTCAGGCACGTAATTGCACTAAAATTATTGTTCAGTCATTTCAGTCTGTTCGACTTTCTGTGACCCCATTTGGGGTTTTCTTGGCAGAGATACTGGAGTGGTTTGCCATTTCCTTTTCTACCTCATTTTATAGATGAGGAAACTGAGGCTAGCAGAGTTAAGCGACTTGCCCAGGGTCACACAGCTAATAGGTATTTGAGGCCAAATTTGAACTTGGGAAGATAAGTGTTCTGACTCCAGTGGAAGAACCTCATCCACTGTGCCACCTCGATGCCCTGCACTGAAGTTAGCTTCTCAGATTCTGTTCCCGGCTAAAGAAAACTTTTAAAGTTATGTAGATTATTTAATCTTTTTCAACCTTCCCAAGTAAAGCTCATTCCTTTATCAATACTTACTGTTGCTGGGCCCAGTGCTAGACTGTTAATCCTAATGATAACTCATTTATATAATGACTTAAGAGTTTACACATATGCCTTATTGCGACTCTCATTGAGTGCAACAGACTTGTGAAGTAGGGACTGAAAGTATTATTCTCCTTTTGCAAATGAGAAGATTGAGTTCAGAGAGAAGTTTACACAGGCTTATAAGTCTCAGAGACTTCTTTACTCAATGCGTTACCTTCTTTACCTGCACCATTCCACCCTTCTAAAAGCAACTCACATTTATCTAGCCTTCTGTGATTTTAAATAGTACATTATCTCATTTGATATACTGTATGAATGAAATCTAGTCCCTGCCTTCAAGGATAGCACAAACAGCATAATTCATATTAGAACCTGTCAAGTGCATGAGAGGAATACAGGTTATTATGAGGTGAGATTGGGGATGGTGAGGTGGGGAGATCACTTTAGGCTTGAGGAGATCTTGGAAAGCTTCATGGAGGCAGCAACAATGTTAGAGCTGAGTTTTGAAGAAAAGACTTCTGGACCTGGAGTCAGGAGATGCTTCTGACTTCTGCCTCAGGTATTTGTATGACTGTGCCTAAGTAGGTCACTTAACCTGAGACCCAGTTTTTTCTTCTGTAAAATGGGCATAAAGAATACTTGCATTACCTACCTCAAAGGTTGTTGTAGGAGAGCATTTTGCAGACTGTAGAGTGCTATATAAACGTGTGATGGTTATTTCAGTAGGTGGGAACGTCATGAGCAAAAGTGTTGAGTCAGGATAGCATAGATTTATATAGAAAACTGAGAGCAATGCTTTGGGGCTAGACTATATAAGGCACATGGGAGGGAGAGGTAAAATACAAGATCCCTGGAAAGAGAATTTGGAGCAAAGCTGTGGAGGTCCTTGAATGTCAGGCTGAGGATGTTGTACTTTATCTCGTAGGCAGCGAGGCGGAGTAGAAGGTTTTTGAGCTATTTCGAGATGTGGCTAGAGTAGGGTATTAGAAGATGAATCTGGTGGCATGTACTGGATAGACTGGAGACCAGGAAACCCAGTGACTTGCAACTTGACTTCTATTAATGACACTCATTCTAAAGAAGAAATTTGTCTCAAGAATGGCCAATTGCCCAAGGTGTGTATTGTAGGAGGGTTTCTGCTCTATTTAAAAACAAACAAACAAACAAAAGAGTTAGGGTCTATCAGGGTTCATTCATTAGTTGTATGTTTGCTCAGGGAAAAAAATGCAATTTCTTTGTCTGCTTTTATCTGCCTTGTGGCTCTGACTACCTGTTTGTGTTCTGCAGTTTTACCAAATCACTTTGAAGACTGAAGTGAACATGGGTCATATCTTAGAGCTTTTCTCTCCTCTTTGTTCTGTCAGTGAGTATTAGAAAATGTGCCTTGAATTACCCAGTTTGTAGAAATAAAGCAGCTCTGCCTGCTCCCTGGTACACTTTCATGTTTCACAGCAGTCAGGTCAGCTCCTGCTCACTTTGGCCAGGCCAGGGCCTCTTCTTGTGTGTGGGGCTCACAGCTGTTGTCTGTGAAAGTGGCTGATGAATCCTAGTTGGAGAGCTGGATGGAGACCTTAGAGACCATCCAGTCCAAACCCTTTACCTCACAGAGAAGGAAACTGAGGCTCAGTAAGGTTCAGTGATTTTGCTGAAGGTCACATGGGTAAGAAGTGACAGGTGTGGGATTCTAATCATTCTTTGCACTGTACCACAGTACTCCTTAGGGGGAAGCAGGACTGACCAGAGCCACACTGCAGCACTGTAGGTGTGGATTAGATCTTCATCTGATCACTTAGTAATGAATTCCCTACAAGCTGCTCTGTGCAGGCCTTGAGCTGGGTGAGGACACAGATGAGTGAGACCTGTAGAGACAGTGATGACACACGGGTGTGAGTCACAAAAACTCCCATTTCTAGAGGGCTACAGACAAAGTACTTCCCTTGCAGCAGCTCTGAGAAGCTAGTAGGACAAGTGTGATTATCATTTTATAGATGAGGAAAGTGATGCCTTGCCCAGGGCTACACAATTACTGTTAGAATCAGGATTTGAACTCCAGGTCCCCTGATTCAAAGGTGAGTGCTGCTTCCACTCTACCAGAACATTGGAATACAAGTGTGTACAGGGTAAGTACATCACGGAGCTGATAGCACAGTGCTGGCAGAGCTTATTTTCAGCCAAAGGGATCAGGGAAGGCTTCACAAGGAAGGTGGCCTTGAGCAGGGATTTGAAGAATGGATAAGATACTGACAGGCTGGAGGAACAGCATGAATGCGGCCTGGCCAGTCTTCATCGGGCAGTCAGTAAACATTAAGTGCTTATTACGGGTCAAGCATTGGGAGGACAAAGAAAAACAAAAATCGAATGTAAGCTCTGCCATCAGGAAGCTTGCATTCAAATTGTTTCATGTAATTCTAATTGTTACATGTAATTAGAAAAAAGCTCATATTCTGAAAGAGACGACATGTAAACAGGCGTAGAGTGAAATCTACGCACAGTGTCTCTGGCTTCATGCCTTCCAGTTAACTCTCATGCTGTGGCCAGGAACATTTTTTCCTGAGGCTCTGCAAAGGACTTGTGGTGGTGTTCACTCTGTTCTTCTGGGTTTACCTGTTGGGTTTCTCTCAGTCTGTAGTGTTTTTTCATTGTGTTTGGCAGTTTAGTCACTAAGACTAGTCACCACCTTCTGCAAGAATTTCTAGGTTTGGGCTTAGTCTCCTAGTGGTACAGATTTGGGCTTTGGCCTTGGACAGTTCTGTCTCCCTCCTCTTGTGCTTTCCTGAGCCCTGGGTTGGCTTTGTTCCTTGCTGACTAGCCCCAACCATATGATGTTGTTTGTACTGGTATCAGGCCTTCTGTAAGGCCCCCGGGTGCTTTTCTTTTCAGGTGCAGTGCTGGTCCTTTGTTCTTTGATGGCACTAGTGATGGGCTACCTGGGTGCTGGTCTGGCCTTGTCTTCTGCTGAGCCTTGGGAAGGCTACCTGGTCCTTGGCCGTGTCTCTTGTAGTGACTGGGCCATGAACTGGATGGCCTGGTTCTGTTTCTTTCTCTCTCTGTAGTTGGTTTTGTGCTTCACCTTCCACCTACCCTGCCTTTTTTCTGCTTATAGCTTCCATAAGATTCTGGCAGGATTTTGTGCTGTGTGGAAGAGCTTATAGGTATTAATAAGTATTTTTTGATACTTATCATTGTTCTTCTGGTACATTTTTTAAAGAAAAATTTTATTAGGATATTTGTAGAAGATATGGGCTTCAGTAGGTCCAAAAATGCTGCCATCTTCCCACAATTACATACATACAAAGGAGATAGAAGTTACTAGCAGCTTCAGGGAGGAGGGGGATCACGAAAGGCATCCTGCAAAAGGTGACATTTGAGTTGAATCTTGAAGGAAGTCAGGGATTCTGAGAGGCAGAGCTCAGGAAGAAGAATGTTCCAGGCACAGTGAGATACAAGATGGAGTGTCTTGTTCATGGAATAGCAAGGAGACCATTGTCTTTGGATTGCAAAGTGGGCAGGAGAATAAAGTGTAAGAATTTTTAGTGCCAAATAAAAGACTTTATCTTTGATCCTGGAGCAAATAGAGTTAGGGACGGAGATAGGACACAGTCAGCCCTGCACTTGAGGAAAATCAGGGTCATAGCTGAGTGGAGGAATGATTGGAGTCAGCAGAGACAGGAAATGGGAAGACCAAATGGAAGGTGATTACTGTTGTCCAGGCAAGAGGTGATCATGGCCTGAGCTAGGGTGATGCAATTAATTTGACAGTTGTAGTTCACCATAATTGCTTTCCTTTGTCATCCCGTGTATTTTATTTTATGCATTTAAAAAGCATTCTTCTGAGAAGTCATCAGTAGACTTCACCAGATTGCCCAAGTGGTTCATTAAAAAAATAAATAAATAAAAAGATTGAGAACCCTTCACTGATCTTTGTTAAAAGGGCAGTCCTCTTGGGAGGAATTTATACTGAGCTGTTTTATGAATGAGTTTTGGGCTCATCCTGCTCTTAGGAAAAACTATTGGTGGTATAGTAGAAAGAGCATGGGATGTTGAGTCAGGAAGACCCGAGTTTGAATCTTGCCTCAAGACATTTGCTAGCTGTGTGACTTTGGACAAATCACTTAAACTTTGTGCCTCAACTTCTTCATCTGTAAAATAGGGATAATAATAGCACCTACCTCCCAGAGTTGAAGACCAAATGAAGTAATATAGGTAGAGTGTCTTGCATACCTAGACCTATGTAAATTCTGCCCATTATTATTGTTACTTACTAGCAGGATATATCTGAGGGGAAAGAGAGAACTGGTAGAACCCAGGGACTGAATTCAGAGGGTGTCTGTGACTGCTTTCAGAGTTTTCACTCTGGGATGATAGACATGGAGCCAAGCCAGCTCTGCCCAGCTCCACCTGACCTTTGAAGGTCAGAGCACAATGAAATGACTACTTTGAAAAAGGTGGAAAACATTTGGGCTTACTTGAAGACCCTTACTCAAGAGTGCTGAGCTAGGCCAGGGCACTCAGTCTTCAAAGTTTGTCATGCCCTAAGACTTGGGGTTCTCTTGCACTGACCATACATCTTTTAACCAGTCTTCCTTATGGCTCCAGAGACTCGTTTTCCCTGGACAGTGAACTGACTTCTTCAGGGACAGATTGCTTTCAGATCAGACTATCACAGGTGCTGAAAGAAGGTTCAGAGTGCAGCCTTTAGACTTTCTTACTCTCCAGCTCGTTAGCTTGGTCTGTCCATGACCTAAGATCGTTTTTGCTCATCCTTCCTGCCACCCTACCCATCCAATCAGTCTGAGTTTATACTACTTTGGCCTCTTTGTAGCATAAATTTGGTGAAACATTTCCCTCTTTATGACTTTTCTATCAACTTTCTCTAACTCCAGAAACCTGACTCCCATTAGCCTTCCTTGTGTCTCAGTTTCCCTATCTATAAAATGGAAATTAAAACCTGGATAATAATTCCTGTTCTGGCTACCTTAGAGGGATACTGTTAGAATGAAATGAGATCATTTGTGGATATATTTTTCCAGTGCATAAAATTAGTACAGATGTGAGAGATAATTATCCCAGAGAACCAGAGGGAATCCTTGCTCTGCTTTGCCATTTGTGAGCTTTGTACCCATAGACAAGTTGCTTTCCTTTCTCCTCTTGGACCTCAGTTTCCCCTTCTGTAAAATGAGAGGGTAGGACTATATGTCCTTAAGGTTCCCTTCCAACTCTAAATTCTAATAATCTAAATTCTAATAAGTGATGGTCACTGTTTTATGCCTGGGGAAACTGAGGCACAGAGAAGCACATAAGTGATTCCCTCAAGCCCCTCCACTCAGGTAATTGACTCTCCTTCTCAAGACAAAAGTTATTTTTTTGTGTTTATGGGATTGGGGCCTGTTTTACAAAGTTGGTTCCTGAGAGGAGCTGAGAATGCTGCCTCCTGCAAACTTCCCTCAATTCTTACTAAACATTCACTTATCCTTGAAAATGTGTCCTTCACTCACAGTGACCTCTAGGCACAAAGAGAAAATTTTCAAACAGTATACACCTTTCTGTGTGGATGTTCTGTAACCAAATAAAAATTGTTTTCTTCTGTTCTAGTACAAAGCAGAGCTGTGCTGTCAGGGGCAAGGCAGGGGGAGGCTTTCTTTAGCCCAGTGAATCCTATCACCTCAGTGTCTTTCCTAAGGGTTTCTTCTCTACACTCACAAGGCTTCCAATTCGGTTTTGTCTTGTCCCTCCTTCCATTTCCTGCCATTCTGTATTCACATTGACTCCAGGTTCCTTGTGCTTGGCATACACTTTCTTCATCTCCACCTGTTGAAAGTCCTTCCTTCTCTTTAAGAAAGGTCTGCCTCAAGTGCTCTTCCCTCTTCCTTCACCTTTCTAGCTAAAAGTGGCTTAGATTTCTGCCTTGTTTTCTTAGAGGACTTTCGTGTATGGTACATGCTGTACTCTTTGAGGCCCCCCCAGCATCCCTTCCCGGTCCTCTTCTGCAGGCCCCCTCCCCCCATATTAGTTTGTAGTTTTGAGTACTGGGAGATGTGTATTGACTTAATCAACTTGATGGAAAAGGAGGGGGTGGATTGGTCCGAACTAATGCTCAAAGCCCAGCTCCCTTCCTTTACTGCTGTATATTTCTGCCTGACTGACTTCATAACTCATCCATGAGTCCTTTTCTTTTAGATCCACATGTATCTCCTGAACCTACATCCCTGACTCTTTGTTCCTGCCTCTCAACATTTTTGAGTTCCAGTTTGACCAATCCTAATCCCTTATTTCTGGGTCAGTTCAAAGGTTCATAGATTGATAGCTGGGGGGGACCCAAACCCCTTGTTTTACACACAAAGACCTGAAGAACGGAGAATTCCCTGGGGTGATGGTCAGGGAGAAAACATGTTTTTTCTTTAGGGGATATAGGACTGGAGAGTATCTGAAGGGGAGATGCCCTAGAGACTTAAAGGGCCTGAGATGACTGCTAAGGTTGCTCCCCATCCCTCTGAATTTAATTTCCTTTCTTTCCCAATTTCATTTGTTTTTTTCTTTCCTTTTTACACCTCTTCTCCTTAACTAGTGACCTGGAACCTGCCTTTTGGTGCCTCCAAATCCCTTGGAATCAAGAACTAAGGCAGGCCATAGTTTCATTGCTTCTTTGTTTCCGTTCTTTAAATCCTTGAACCACAGGCTTTTAACACCATTAACATCCATGATTAGATACAAAATGGTTTTTATGATTAGATACAAAATTTTAATATCAGCCCTTGCCTTGTAAATATTAAAAACTCTGGTCAGACACAGCAGAATAATTACTTAACATTGTTAATCTCAAACCGTTTGACTGGCTAGAAGATGCTTACACTAGTACTATCTCCACTGTTAAAAAGTGTCACGCTGATGGGTTTTAAACTACCCTGGCTGCTCCAGCTCCTACTGAATTGACACCAAGGCTTGAAGAATATTTGTATTTATGACTTCCTTGGCCTCAGAGTTCTGTTTCATTCCAGTTGTACCTCTTTCTTTTTCCAGTAGGCCATAGGCCTTAGAAGTACCTTGGACTTGGAATCCTGAAATCTAGATTTGAGCCTTGGCCTAGTCACTTATTAGATGTATGACCTTAATTCTTTCTCCTCTAGGTTTCATTCCTCCATCTGCAGAATGCATAATTACACATATAGTACCTCTCTTCCAGGGTTGCTGGGAGGATGAAAGGAGATGAAGGGTGAGAAAGAGCACTGTCATTGGAACATACTGTATCAATGAGTTATCTCATTCTCTGACCTGTTATGTAGCATTTATTATACACCTGTGCTCAGCACTTAGGCTAAGCACTTTACAGATATTTTCTCATACTTCAATATAACTTTGGGAGGTAGGTACAAATATAAAATGCCCATTTTACAGATGAAAAAACTGAAGCAGAGGTTAAGTGACTTGTACAGGATCAAAGAACTAAGTGTCTGAGGCTAGAAGTGAACTCAGGTCTTCCTGACTCCAGTCCAAGCTGCCTAGGTGGCATCATAGAGAGTGCTGGATTTGGAATTAAGAACTGGATTCAAATCCTTCCTCAGTCACAACCTTTGTAACTCCTGCAGGCAAATCTCTTGATTTCTTGGTGTCTCAGTTTCCTCATGTGTAAAATAAGGGAAATGGTCTGGAGGCTTTCTAAAGTGTTTCCTAGATCTTAAATCTATGATCCTATCGTATTTCCATGTGTAATACCTACCAACTGAAGTTCCTTCTGACAGGTCTTTCTCTATCAGCCCACAGCTACTGCCAGGTTAACCTCTGAGCAAGGTCAGGAATGCTTATACCCATTGTCCTTAGGAGGAGTGAACACCATTCAGGTGGGCAGGAGACTGGAGGGCTTCAGGTGGGATCAAAGGCTTTTCCAATTCCCTGGGGTCCCAGGTGACCATACTCCTACCCCAGTGAAGAAAGAAATTTCGTCCTTCTCCCTGCCTCAGGTTCTCATACTTCCTTCTTTACATAGAAGGAGCTGTTATTTCTATGTTTCTTTCAAGGTTCCATAATTTTGTTTCTCTGGATGCTCCCTTCAGTGATGCAGATCTGTATTCTAAGGAGTTCATAGAGTCAGAGGCTTAGGGGTTAGAAGGAATTGTGTCCCATTTCCAACCGCCTGATTTTACAGGGGAGGAAACTGAGGCCCAGAAAGATGATTAGGTACTAGCTTGAGATCACATGGCAAAGTCTGGATTCAAATCCAGGTCCTCTAATTGCAAATGGGTGTGAGTCATAACCTCAGAGCTGCTTTAATTTACATTTCCCTAATTAGTGATTTGGAGCATTTTTTTATTGGAGTTGTTGATAACATGAATTTCTTCCTTTGAAAACTTCCTATTCATCTCTTTATTGGGAATGACTCTGTCACCTTCTCTACTTATTTTTTGGAATAAAGAAGACCAAAAAAAAGGGGGAAAATCAGTTCAGCACACCCAACACATATGTTAAATGAGATTGGCAGTATGTGTAACATTTCGCTATCCACAGTTCCTGATCTCTGTGAGGGAGGGAAGTGCTCTCATACAGGGTCAAGTGTCTTGGTCATCATAATTATAAAGTGTTCGGTTTTGGTTTTTTGGTTCTTTCTTTTTGTATTGCTGTCATTATGTGTGTGTATATGTGTGTATATATATATATGTAAGTTTGACTTACTTCAGTATGCATTAGTTCGTTTAAGTCTTCAGTGCATCTCTGAATTCTTTTTTTTTTTTTTTGCTTTTTGGAGGGCAATTTGGGTTAAGTAACTTGCCTAAGGTCACACGGCTAGGTTTTTGTTTGTGTGTGTGTTAAGTGTCTGAGGCCAGATCCGAACTCGGGTCCTTCTGACTCCAGGGCCGGTGCTCTACTCACTGCGCCACCTAGCCGCCCCTCATCTCTGAATTCTTAAGATTCATTTTCTTATACATCACAGTAATATTCTATCACAGCAATGTACGACAACTTACTCAGTGATTCCCCAATAGCCAAGCATCTACTTTCCAGGTCTTTGCTACCACAAAAATAAATAAATAAATAAATAAATAAAGCTGCCATAGTATTTTGATGTATATGAGACTTTTCTTTGTGTCTTTGACCTCCATTGAGTATATCTCTAGCTGTGAGGCCTTAGTGTCATAGAGTATGGACTTTATTAACACTTTTTTTTTTAAAGTCTAGATTGCTTTCTAGAATGGTTAGAGCAGTTCACAGAACACCAACAGCTTATTATCTAGTCTCCCTGGCAGCTAATGCCCTCTCATTTAAGGTTACTTTCCATGTACAATGTATTTATCTTATGTTCTGATTTACATACATGAGTCTCCCCATTAGAATGTAAGGTCCTTGAGGGCAGGGACTATCTTTTGCTTGTTTCTTTGTGTCCTCTGTGCTTAATATAATGTCTGGCACATAGTAAACCCTTAATAAATTCTTAATGTTTGCCTTCCACAGCCCCTCCATCATTGACTATTTTCATTCTTTGTCATCTGTGTTTATTTGTTAGAGATAATTATAGCTTCTGACTTGACTTGGGACTCTGCTAAGGGGATGGGATGTGTCCCTCAATATCCCCTCACAGGAGGATGCTGAGAGTTGGTCCATTGGGTCTCTGTGGCTTTGTGCTTAGAAAGTTCATCTCTTGGGCCTCACATCTCAAGTCAGTCCTTGGTCTGTTTCCTGTCCCACCTCTGAAAACTGGGCAGCCATAAGCAATAACTCTTACTTTTTGAAAGTACTTGTTGAATGAGTAGCTTTTCTTGATTAAAGTTTATCATGGTTTCCCGTGTTCCACATAGTCTTAATGTTTGAAGCACAAGCACCATGGTGATTTCCATAATACTGGCTCCAATTTCCATGATAAAAACGGGGGACTAATAATCTTGAAAAAGGCATGGCTGAATGAATCTTCTCTCGTGACACTAATAGAATCATAGAAAGTTCAAGTTAGAAGGTCTTTAGAACATAGAATGTCCTCTTTCCTCACCTCAGCTTCTCGGAATCCCTACCTGGTCCCTTCAAAGCTCAGCTCCTCAGGCTCCACCTGAATGAGGCCTAGCCTCAATGACTTCCTGTAATAGTGTAAGCTCCTGGAGGGCAGGGATTTGTATTTTTTCTTTGTATCCCTAGCACCAGACCTGGCACATACTTGGCATTTAATAGATACTTATTGATTGATTTATAGAATTTCAAAATTGTGAGTGACTTCAGAATGCCAGAGTCCTTAATAAAGATTATCTAGTATCTAATTACATGATTGCATAGATAAGAAAACTGAGGCTTTGGGGAAAAAAATAACTTGCCCATAGTCACATAGATAACAAATATCAGCTGGAATTTGAGTTCTGACATTTATTAGCTTACTTTTTTCTTTATATTGAATTGACTTCAGATCGTTTCTTGGTTCAGGTGTTCAAAAGGAGGCCATTACAATTGCAGAAGTTTACATGTCCTCTGCCAGTTTGAGATCAGAGAGTTCACTATTACTTGAAAACACAAACCTTCTGGCCACTCAGTCTTTTTGGTAACCCCATGTGAGACATCATATAGTCCAATATATTTTCCTACCTCCTTGTGTTTTTTTGCACAACAGTATATTTCCTTTTAAAATTTTTTTATTGATGCTTTTTAAAAAAACCCACTCTCTTCTCAATGACTCCCTCCTCGCCCCCAATATAATTCTCTCTTATAACCAAGCAGTGCAGTTGGGGAAAAAAATAAAACAAACAAAAACAAGCCATTTTGGAAAATATGTGCTACATTCCACACCTATAGTCTGCTATCTCTCTGCTAAAAGGAGGGAGCCCTGCTTCACTGTCAGGCCTCTGAAGTCGCAATTGGTAATTGTTATATCCATTGAATCCAGCTGATCCAAGTAGTCCTATAAGGAAGACAGGGAAAATGATTGTTCTCCCCATCTTATAGACAAAGAAACCAAGGCCTAGAGGGGCAGAGGTGGGATAAGGGGATAGACAGCTGCCTGAGGCACAGTACTTAGGCAGTGCAACCAGGGATGTCTTTTAAGGATTTTTATAAATGCACATATTTTTAACACCAGAAAATCCCACTCTTCTGTGCCTGGAGGGATTTATTTTGTGATAAGTCAAGTCGCATATGTTACTGTGAAGGCTCAAGGTCCCTGGTGAGCAGTAACACACTTTTGCTTGTACACTCCAGTGAAAGAGAACATGCTTTATCCACCATTCTCTTTGTCTTTCATTGGTGGGTGTCTTAAGTGGGAGGACCACTCACCCTTTTTAAAACCTGGCCTGTGGTATAGTAGTGGCTTGGCTCTGGGAAGGAAGTTATGGTCTCCCATGCATCTAGCACTTAATTCTGCACTGATTAGTCTAGACTGAGGTGAAAGAAACCACAGGTAGCTGAGGGAAGGCCTATATTGAGAAAAGGGGCAGGGTTTGTGGAGCCAGAAACCCAGCCCAAGTCTCAGCATGACAAACCATCTCTAAAGCTGAGCTTATACCTACTCTTCAGCTGCTTGATTTGTAAATAGCTTCCCCCTGTGGAATTCAAACTGTCTGCACTTTGTACAGTGGCATCTCTGGGGCTCTCAGAAAACAGGCTGGAGGATGTTATTGACAGGAGAGCTCCTTTGAGGAGGGGTGGGGGAAGAGAACTGCAATCCCAAGGCTAAAGCTCAAATCTCCCTGGAGAGGCAGTAGCCAGGGTGTCTCTTCAGGCTGCAATTAATCTGCCTCTCTGACAAATGGGAAGTTCGGGGTAATGTCTACCCACGAGCAATGGCAGACCTAAGGTATCTACCCACACTAGAGCTTTGGTGGCTTCCTCAGCTCCTAGGGGCAGAGTCTAGCCTCTTAGATGGTAAGGGGGACAGGAAACTCCAACTTACTTTTTGGCCCCTATCTAGCTTTATTTTTGATGAGGCCCCTTCTGCACAGGAGAGGCTGGGAAATTAGAGCCCTTCTCTCAGCCTTTGCCAAACAAGCTCTGCCTCAAATACCAGTCCCTGTTGAGGCTTCTTGTTCTGAGAACTTTCTGACTAGGGGGCAGGAAGTCTTCCATTTATGTAAGGGTTGAGACAAGCCTCCTTGGTCCTAGGGGGAGGAGGATGGTTTTTAGTTGCAGTTGGCACAACTGGCTGTAGTAAGCCTGAGTCTTCGTATTGAGGGTCTATTTCTGTAACATGCATAAGGGTGACCTTAATTTCTCTGCCTAGAGAGACACTGAAGACTGGCCTGGTCCCTGAGAGTTGTAATGCTGAATCTCCCTCCCTCCTTTCTTCTTTGCTTCTTCCTCTCATAGAATCCAAAATTTAAGGGCTGAAAGGAACCTTGACTGTCTAGTTCAGTCTTTCCCTGAAAAACAATCCTTTCTGCAACATTCTTAACAAATGATCATTCAACCTTTGCTTGAAGACCTCCAGGAAAGGGTAATTCACTATCTCCTTGGGAGACCTTCCTAGCATTCCTTTCCATCTTTCTCTTCCTCTCCTTTCCACTCATCTCTCTACTCTTCTTATTTCATTTACCTTTTCTCTTCTCTCCTTTCCTTTCCCCATGCCTGCTCATAGGACCAGACTCTACTAGTGTTAGAGCCAGAAGAACCTTAAATAATTTGTCCAACCCCTTCATTTTGCAGAAGAATTATTTGAGGTTAAGCAAAGGAACATGACTTGCTTAATGTCAAGAATTGAAGGCCTGTAGGGACTAGAGAGGTCAACAAAAAAAGGTATCAACCTATGTCTCTGATAAAGGCCACATTTCTAAAATATACAGAGAATTCAGTCAAATCTATAAGAATACAAGTCATTCCCCAACTGATAAATGGTCAAAGGATATGAACAGGCAGTTTTCAGAGGAAGAGATTAAAGCTATCTATAGTCATATGAAAAAATGCTCTAAATTACTATTGATTAGAGAAATGCAAATCAAAACAACTCTGAGGTACCACATCTTACCAGTCAGATTGGCTAAGATGACAAAACAGGAAAATGACAAATGCTAGAGAGGATGTGGACAAATTGGAACACTAATGCATTGCTGGTGGAATTGTGAACTGATCCAACCATTCTGGAGAGCAATCTGGAATTATGCCCAAGGGGCTATAAATAATTTCATACCCTTTGACCCAGCAATACCACTTCTAGGTATTACCTAGGTAATACCCAAAGAGATCATAAAGTGGGAGGAAGACCCATATGTACAAAAATATTTATAGCAGCTCTTTTTGTGGTGGCAAAGAATTGGAAATTAAGGGGGTGCTCATCAATTGGGGAATGGCTGAACAAGTTGTGGTATATGCATGTAATGGAATACTATTGTGCTATAAGAAATGAGGAGCAGATGGACTTCATATTTACCTGGAGAGGCTTATACAAACTGATGTCAAGTGAGTAGAGTAGAGCCAGGAGAAATTCGTACACAATTATAGACACAACAAATGTGTGATGACCAACTTTGATAGACTGGACTCTCCTCAGCAATTCAGGGTTATAAGTCAATCCCAAATGTCTCATGATGGAGAGAGATCTCTACATCCAGAGAAAGAACTGAGCTTGAATCCAGATTGAAGCAAACTACCTTCTCTCTCTCTTTTTTTTTGTTTGGTTTTGTTTCCTCTTTTCCATTGTTCATTCCATCTGATACAATCCTTCTTTATAACCTGACTAATGTCTAATGTGAAAGTATGTGCAGATACTATACTTGATTGTATGCCACCATGGGGGGGGGGGAGGAGAAAATTTGAAACTCAAAAGAATTGTGGAAATGAATCTTGTAAAGTAAAAGTAAACAAATTAATAAAGACCAAAAAATAAAAAAAAAAAAAACTAGTCAAAATAATTAACAACTTTACCAAAGTTACAGCCTATAAAATAAACACACAAATCATCAGCATTTCTAAATATTACCAGCAAAACCCAGCAGGAGGAGATAGAAAGAGAAATTCCATTTAAGATAACTATAGACAGTATAAAATATTTGGGAGTCTGCTTGCTGACACGCCCAGGAATTATATGAACACAATTACAAAACATTCTTTATATAAATAAAGACAGAGCTAAACAACTGAAGAAATATTAATTGCTCATGGGTAGTCTGAGCCCATATAATAAAAATGACAATACTAACTAAATTAATTTACTTATTCACTACCATACCAGTCAAATTACCAAAGAATTACTCTATAGAGCTGTAAAAAACTAATAAAATTCATCTATAAGAACAAAAGGTTAAGAATATCAAGGGAATCAATGAAAAAGATGAAGGAAGGCAGCCTAGCAATAATAGATATCAAATTATATTACAAATCGATATAATCAAAACACTTTGGTACTGCATAGAGTGGTTCACAGTGGAACACTTTAGGTACACAGTATACAAAAGGAAATGAGCACACTACCCTAAGTGCTTGATAAACCCAAAGAGCCCAGCTGTTGGGGCAAGAACTGGGTATTTGACAAAAACTGCTGGGAAAACTAGAAAGTAATCTGGCAGAAAATAAGCATGGACCAGTATCTCACACCATATCCCAAGAAAAGCTCAAAATGCATTAAGGACGATTATATAGGCTAATCAGAAAAGCATGGAAGAAATCTGTCAGATCTATTGAAAGGTTCACAGAGGTAAAATGGATAATTTGATTACATAAAATTTAAAAGTTTTTGCACAAACAAAACTAATGCAGCCAAAATTAAAAGAAAAGTAGGAAACTGAATGGGTGGAATTTGCAACAAGTTTTTCTGATAAAGATCTCATTTCTCAAATATATAGAAAACAGTCAATTTTATAAAAATAGGAGCCATTCTCCATTTGATAAGTGGTCAAAGGATATGAGCAGGTAGTTTAAATCAAAGCTATCAATAAAAAAAGGTTCTAAGTACTAATAATTACAGAAATGCAAATTAAAACAACTCTGAGGTACCACCTTAAACCCATCCTGTTAGCTATGACAGAGAAGTAAAATGACAAGTGCTAGTTCAGATGTGAGAAAGTAGGTACTCTGTTGGTGGAGCTGTGAACCAGTCCAATCATTCTGGAGAACATTTTGTAAATATGTCCGAAGAGCTATAAAATTGTGCATACATTTCAACTCAGCATTGCCCCTACTAGGTCTGTACCTCTAGGGGATTAAAGGAAAAGGACCCACAGTTACCACAGTATTTATAGCAGCTATTTCTGTGATAGCAAAGAACTAGAAACTTAGGGGATGCCCATGAGTTGGGAAATGGCTGAACAAGTTATTGTATATGAATATGATGGAATACTATCGTGCTATAAGAAATAATGAAGGGGATTGTTTCAGAGAAACCTAGGAAAACCTATATGAACTAATGCAAAGTGAAGTCAGCAGAACCAGAACAGTCTACTCAGTAACAGCAATATTGTAAAAAACAAAACAAAACAAAACAAAAAACTGTGAAAGAGTAACTGGTCAATATAATGATCCATCACAGCTCCAAAGGACTCAGTATAAAATGCTATTTCTGGGTAGAGAACTGATGAACTCAGAATACATATTGAAGCATTTTTCCCCTTTATTTTTCTTGCCTTTTTTCCCCCTTTCAGTAGATGACTAATGAGGAAATATGCATGACTATACAGTATATGTATAATGGATATCATATTTCTTACCTTCTTAATGGGGGGGAGTGGGGGAGAGAGTGTAGAACTGAAAATAAAAATAAAAAAAGTTGTGGCAAAGCTAGAGCTAGAACCCAGATCTCCTGATTTAAGCTTAAGGCTTTCTTCTACACAGCATTTCTTGTCAATCCATATGATATCACAGCAAAACTTGGAATCAGAGGATAGAGAATTGGGCTTGGAATTTCCGTGGCCTCTATAATGTCACACAAATGAACTGGAGGGAGAGGACCACAAAGGATGGGATCCTTTGATGGTAGGGGAGTAGAAAAGCTCCAGCCCTGGGGCTCCTACCAGTCCCTTAGCTTTATTCTATCCTATCTCTGGGTAATATTGTTCTGGTTACTGTAGTCATAGGAGATCATAGAACCCTTTCACCTTGGCAGACTCCTGTGAGCCTGCCCATTTTAGAGGAGCCTGTGGAGGATCAGGGATAAAGAGCAATTGATGAGCTGTGAATCCTGGTTAATAAGCTAATTAAGCTTTCCCAGCCTGATAACTGAGCTCCTGAAGCTCATAGCTCAAATGATCAACAGGGCCCAACCAACTATTCAGTTTAGTCTTTAGTTTAGAGTTTAGAAGGGAAGTAACATTGAATTTGGAGTTATCAGGCAAATCAGTTATCATTTGAAATCTTTGGATGAAATTTATAAGCTGTGTGATCTTAGACAAATTGCCTAACTTTCTTGAGTCTCCGTAAGGATGGTTGGTCTTGCACTGCTCCCCTCGTAGGGGTATAAAGGGGAAAGCATATTGTAAACTTATAGGAATATGTGCCTGGAAGTGGTTATTGTCTGCCTTTCCCCACTCCTCCCTCTATCTTTCTTTGCTTAACTCCCTTTCCTTCTGTTCCTTCCTTTCCTCATTCTGCTTCAGTGAACAAATTGTACATTGACTATATGTGATTCCCTCAGTGTCCATTTTTCTTGACTCTCTATGCAGTGATAAAATTCAGTAGCTCCCCTGACCTCACAGTTACCTGCTGTTACTGGGAAAGAGCAGGCTCTAAATAGCTTAACCTTACTTCTGGGCCCACCTGCTAATCAACCCTGGGAGAATTATTCTTTTTTACCTCAGGCTACTTGGTAAACCAACCTTAAAGACACTCCCTACAGGCCTTCATTCACCTGTCCCATTCCTTGGTGTTTTTCCTCTTCTTGAGTTGTTGATTCTGGGCTAGGTAGAGCTATTCAGGGATAGGGACCTGTCCCAACCCTGGGAACTCATCACTTTTGCCCTTTGTCCTCCAGTGGAAACAAACAATACAATTAAAAAAACATTTGTTAAGACCTTGCTATATGCTAGGAATGAAGACAGAACCTCCCTTCAAAGAATTTACATTCTACTTGGGTGTGGAGGCAGGTAGTTGGGGAGACTTAGAACATATAAGCTGTCATATTATGGATTACAGTTGAAAAAAGCATTTTTATATTGATCCATTTTTCTCATTTGATCCTTAATAAACACCTTATGATCAATGGAGGATATGAATTAGCCTTATTTAATGGAGGAGAAAATAGACTCTAAGACAATATCCCACAGCTAGTAAGAGGTGGTGTCCGAAAGTCACAGCATCTGGAGCATCAGAGGCTGTGGGGTCCAACTTCCAGCTGACCTCTCTATGTAACATTCAGTACAAGCACCCTTTATTTGAAGATCTTAAGTGGTGGGAGGTGATGTAAAAAGATGACATTTAGAGTCAGATGAGAGTCAGAGAACCTGGGTTTAAATCCTGCCTCTGCCATTTATGCCCTATAGGCATAGACCTTAGACCAGTCACAGCCTCCTACGTTCTCGGCTTCCTCATCTATAAAAGGAGGCATTGGATGAGATGGACTTTAAAGGCCTTTCCAGTTCTTGTGGCAGGCACACTACCTCCTGAGACAGCATCATTATCTTTTGATCAGCTCTAATTAATTTTTTTCTTAAACCAAACTTTAATCTACCTCATTGAAGCTCCTACCCATTGTGCATAGATAGGTCTGCCTTTTTGGACTGAGCATAAAATTATAGGATCGTAGATTTAGAGCTGAAGGAGCTTTGAAGATCATCAGGGTTTGGCCCTTTTGCTTTGCAGATGACATAACTGAGGCCCAGAGAGGTTAAATGATGTTCCTGGGGTCACATAGCTTTGGTAAGTATATGGAGCTAGGTCTTCCTGACTCCAAGCCTAGCTACACTTGGTATCTCTTAACAGAGCAAGAGTACATGTTATAACCCTTCAAATACTTAGACACAGCCATCTTGTCTCGTACCCTCCTCCCAAATCTGCTTTTTTTTCCTAGGCTTCAGTATCCCCAATTCCTTCTGCACACTACCCTCACCAAAAGCAGTGGAAGAGGGTAGGAATGGGCCGTTTAGTAGGCATCAGCTTCATTCATTCAACAAACATTAAGCTCATTCTGTGCTCTTGCAGGACTAGTGAAGATTTAGCAGTGAATAAGACATGGTCCCTGTCTTCAGGAAGCTCACTCTCTAGTTGGGGGAGAGGGGATGAAGTGAAACACTGACAGATAACTGTAATGGAAAAGAGAGTGTGAGATAAGTGAATAAGAAATATAATAAAATGCCATAAGATTAAGTGGGGGCAGCCAGGTGATGCAGTGCATGGAGTGCCAGGCCTGGAGTCAGGAAGACTTCTGAGTTCAAATCTGTTATACTAGCTGTGTGACCCTGGGCAAGTCACTTAACCCTGTTTGCCTTAGTTCCTCATCTGTAAAATGATGTAGAGAAGGAAAGTTGGAAACACTCCATTATCTTTGCCAAGGAAACCCCAAAAGGGGTCACAGAGGATTGGGTTGGATATGGGCATTAGGGTTTAGGAGGCATTTGAGATAGGCTTTGAAGTGTGGGTAGGACTTGAGCATTTAGAGATGTGTGAATTGTGGATTTAAGTTCAAGACAGTTTTTGAATTTCATCCAGTCTTTATCTCTGCTCTGCACATAGTTAAGACCCTTGGTATCCACACTGGGTTGTCACCAGCTGCCGCTACTCACAGGAACTGGCCTTTTCAGCATTATCATGATGTCCAGCACAGTATTTTATCAAGTGTATCTAGCACTTGCTACTTTTAGCAGAGTTCCCACAGCTTTTATATCAAGACGGCCCTTTTCCACATGTGTTAGCACGGGTGCATAAACACACGTGCCGTCCTCTCATTTAGGCACATCACCTTCTCTCCAGTGTCTTCTTGCTCTTTTTTCCTCTCACTTGCTTCCTTCCTCTCCCTTAGGTAATTCAGCCTATTCAGCCTTTCTGTAGACTGTGACTGTGTTTTACTCCAAACAACACCTTTTCCTGTAAAACTGGCAGTGACTGGTGGATAGATTTGAGCATCTGCCTTACCAATAGCAGTGTTTTCTTTGACTTCCCACTGCATAGGGTATGTCTCTCTTTCTCTACACAAGCATTTATATGTAGAACTTCTGGTCCAGCTTCCTCATCTTACATATGAGGAAACTGAGGCTCACAGTCTATGTAACTTATCTAGGTCGAACCCAGGCCCTCTGACTCCAAATCCAATGCTCTTTTGCCTTGCCCAAGCTTTTCTCTTACCACTCTGCTTCTCTCTATCTCTTAATCTGTATGTGTGTTTTTCTCAGTGTGTCTCTCTGCCTGTCTGTCTCTTTAGATGTGCTTTTTCTTTTTCTTTTTTTTTCACTCAATTTTAAAATAATTGTCAAAATGTCGGTTCTAATGAAAAATATCTCCAGACAGGCCTGCCCCTCAGTGGTATGAGCCTCCAGGCAAAGCTGGGGCGGGATGAGTCAGAAATGTGCCCAGCTCCCTCTGCCTTCTATACACCTCCACACATCATTGCCTCTGAGAGACCCCCTCACATGCCTACACATGGACACATGCTTCCTCTGCACATACACCACAGCTGTGAATAGGGCTCTTTCCTCAGTGAGGAATGGACTGGGAGTCTGGACCCTTCTCCACTTTGTTAGAGACAGCTAGATGGCCCAGTGTGTAGATCTGTGGTCCTGGAATCCAGAAGACCTGAGTTTAAATCTGGCCTCGGTCTGTTAGTCACTGTGTGACCCTTAGCAAGTCACTTAAATTCTGTGCCTCAGTTTCATCATCTGTAAAATTTGGTAATAAATAGTACTTACTTCCCAGGGCTTTTGTGAGGTCCAAATGATACAATATTTGTAAAAACTGCTTAGCATAGTTCCTGGCATATAGTAGATCCCCGTGTGATCACTAACCAAGTCCCATACCATCTCTCTGGGCCTCTGGGTTTTCCCCAGCTACAAAAATGAAGGGATTTGGGCTTGGATGATCCAGCTCTGACATTTTAGAATTCTAAGCCATCAGAATCTCAGTTTTCTGTCCAGGGATTCTTTCTATTCTACAGCAGAATTGGGAGTTTCTACCCTTCCTTCCCCAGACAGGGAGCTTTTTGCAGTTTTCAGAGGACTCTCAGGGAGATGCTCTGCTTTGCTGTTCTCTCTGATCCCATCCCCCTCTGCTGACCCTTGCTCACAGAAACCATCAATCCTTTCTGCTGATCAATGGGAAGACTCTCCTTCAGCTAAGGGTGCAGCGTAAGGATTCCAGGGACAAGCCTGTTTCAAGAAGAGGTTCTGGCAACAATTTTCAGACTCAATATAATGAAGAAAAAAGCTTTAGGAGACCTCTTGAAGTCAGGGCAAGCTGTGTGAATCCCCTTCTTGCTGGGGACCAAGGGGCAGGGCCTACTCAGTGAGAGGTTGTAAGGGAATGGATTTCAAAGCCTTTGTGGACCCTTCGGGTTAATGATCCTGGATAGGGGAAGGGGAATCTTGAAACCATTGCCTGAGAGGAAAAGAGTTGAAGTCAGGGGATGAAAATGAAAAAGAAATGTAAAAAGAGAAAACAATGACAAAAAATTTCAAAATGAAACATTGTAATTATAATGACCAAGTTTGATCTTGAAAAAATAGGACATTTAAAAAATTTTTTTTTTTTACAATTGTGGGTATTGATTGCAAATACTGTCAGACTCAGTTGATGTGTTGGTAAGTTTTGCTGAACTGCTTTTTTCCCCTTTGTTACAAAGGGATAGCTCTCTGTAGTATAGGGGAAGGGTTACATATGGAAAAGAAGGTGATATAAAAGCATTAAAATTCAATAAAACAAAACTATAAGAGCTAGTAATAATGAATTATAAAGTACATTATTGTGTGGTTAAAGGGAGAGAAGATATCAGACTCCATCTGGTGGTGGGGAAGGAGGAAAGAGTATAGACCCAGGGAAGGGACAGAAGAAGGTCCATGGCCTGGAGATAATTGACAACATCTGCCAGTCTCTTAGCTAAGCCTCAGACATCTTGTTTGCCTGAATTCCATGGTTTTACACTGTGGTTCCTTAATCCCACATGGAGGTGAATGGTAGGCTGAGGTTCTTTATCCAAGGAGGGTCAAAGAGAAGCTGAGATCCCTTTTATTTGGGGGATTCTGATCCTTGCCTTCAGTTCAGGCACTAGGCAGGTTCAGGAGCCTGGGGTTAGGGGAAGAATAGTTGTTGCTGTGTGGGTTGAGGCCCATTTTGACCTCAGGGCTGCAACCCTAATGTTGGCTTTGGTTCCCATCAAATCCAAAGGAAAATGGAGTCTGAAAGTTAGCAGGGCCCAACCCTGGCCTCTAGGCCAAGAACTATGGGACTAGGGATAATGAGGTAGATGTTGCAGAGATGGAGTTAGACTGGATTAAAGGAGGAACTTCATAAGTATAGTTATCTAAATCTTATTGGCTGTCGAGGAAGGAAGTAAATTCCCAATCATTTGGGGTCTTTTCAGCAGAGACCAGATGACCTGCACACACACTCCCCAGATCCCTCCCTCCCCCAGGCTTAGATGTGCTTTGTTTATCTGTGTGCTTTAAAAACAGGGAGGTCCCAGGCGTCTAAGTGGAACTTTGGTGGAGAAAGCAACAAATCAAAAAATCCCAAATAAACACAAAAAATAGAAATTCTGAAAACAAAAGGAGATAAAATTGAAAATAAAACAAAAACCCCCAAATCCATGGAGTTTGAATAATGAAGGAGCTTGTCTTCTGAAAAGGCAAATAATACAGGCAAACCCCATTACCTAACTTGAGTCTTTAAAAGAGTGCAGAAAACTGTATTACCAAAATCTGAAATGAGAAAAAGGAGAATCCACCTTAGATGAGGAGAAGCTGAGAGGACAGCTCATTAGTACATTTGGTGATCCAAGCCCCTCCGTATTTGAAGCCCTTTACTGCTTTGCTTCAGCCTACCTTTCCAGCCTTATTAGATGTCACTGCCCATCATGAATGTACTGATATCCCATCTCCTGTCTCTCCATGCCTTTGCACTGCTTGATCCCCATGACTGGAATGCACTCTCACTTTCTCTTAGGCTTCCACATTTCCTTCAAAGCTTATCCCCAGGGCCTCTTTCTACATGAAGCCTCTGCCTTTCCCCTTCCCCAACCACTAGTAAATCCCACTCCACCCCCAAATTACTTGGTATATATTTTGTCTATACTCATGTTTCCCATTGAGGGGTGGGATTATTTCATTTTTGTCTTAGTATGCCCAGTGACTGGAACAAGATAGGGCCTTAATAAATGCTTGCTAATTGATTGATTGTTTGACAAATATGAACCTTTTATAAATCCTTGTTGATAGACATACTGCCTCTGACAGTCACATCCTCTTTGACCTTGGGCAAATCACTAGACCTTCCTGGGCCTCAGTTTCCTCATTTGCAAAATAAGAGGGTTAGACCAGATGGCTTCTGAGAACCTTGTGATCCTATGATTGATTGGTGGAAATATGGCCCATATGTCAGGAGAAGACTGGATTGGATTGCATTAAAGATTGTAGGAGAGGAAAAGCAGAACTCCCATCTGCCCCAAGAGGGGCCTTTGCTGGAATCCAGGAACCCCAGATGTGGGGATGTGTCCCCTGAGCTTTGAGCCTCCATGTTCCAAGTCTTATCTGAGTGAACAGGATGGCTGCTAGGCGCTTGCATGCCAGGCCCCATAACCAGGCCCCCAGCTGCTGAACAAAAGACTTCTCTCAGCTCCCAATAAATTGGTCCTCTGGGAACTGGCTCCGAGATTCTAATTGACGCAGGGAAGGAAAAGATTCATTAGTCTACGGACTCATTAAAATGCTCTGCTGTTCACCTACAATTTATTCTTGGCCCTTCATCAAGAAGAATTAAACAAGTTGGTGCCTGGGGAGGCAGCTTGTGCGGCATACATCCCACCATACCCCTTGCTGCTAAGGGTCTTTGGCCCCTATCTCACTAGGCCGGACCCAACTCAAGATCCCCTGCTTTGGCTAGATCTAGAAAGAACCATAGAATTTCAGAGCTGGAAGAGTCCTTAAAGGTCCTGAAGGCTGTAAGGTATGAGGGGAAGCATTATGGATCTGGAGTCGGAGAACTGAACTTTAAATCCCAGCTCTGCCATGTATTATTATGTCTCTACAATGTCTAGTAAATTACCTAATTTCTCTGGGTTTCATATCATCATTTGTTAAAAGAGGGGATTGGACTAGGTGACTTCTTAGCTCTAGATCTATGATTCTGTGATCTAGTCCTGATCCCTTATGCAGATAAGGAAACTGAGGCTCACCATAGGAAAGGGACTTTTTGTTGAGATCACACATCAGCCAGTAATTGATAGAGCTAGGACTAGAACATAAGGGCTTTCAGCCCTGTGATCAGAAAGGAAGAATTTGTTTTCAAGCCCCAGAGGAATAATTGATATTCAGAATGTTGACCCTATAGCCCTGTGATATCCTGGGGAGCTTTTTGAATCACTGGGAAAAGATTCAATTGTGCTCATTGTACTTTTAATGATCCCTTGCATCTGAATGCTGTGATTTATATATTTCAAAGCACTTTCCCGTCCGTTCCTTCATTTGATTTTCTCAGTAATGAGCAAGGTGAAGGGAGAAGAGGCCTGGACTGGGGAATCAGGAGACCTGGGTTTTAGATTCAGCTTCCTTTTTACTTACTGGGTGGGTTTGGGTGAGCTGCTTTTCTCTCAGCCTCATTTTATTCCTCTTTTAAAACAGTGATTGGGTGAGGTGATTCCTAAGGCTCTAGTTCTAATACTATCCCTATTTGTTGACTGGGGGGAAGCTGAGCCTCAGAGAAGTTAAATACCTCTCTCTCTCTCTCTCTCTCTTTTGTTTTTTGTTTTGGACAACTTTTTCTCTTTATTTTTAACATTTATTGTTAAAATTTTAAGTTCCAGATTCTCTCCCTCCCTCCAGTCCTTTCCCTACCCATTGAGAAGGCAATCAATATGATACCCTTCATACATGTGAAGTCATGTAAAACTTTCCATATTACCATGTTGCAAAAAAAAAAAAGGGCTAGAAAATTAAAGTGAAAAACAACATGCTTCAAGTCACATAATTTAGTGGCAAAACCTGGGCTAGTCTCTAAGAGTATTTTATTATATTCTCATGCTTTAGAATTATTTCTCTGATTCTTTCAAAATCAGTAATCTGTGATACATAGATCATCAGTGGTAAACATTTGGGGAGAAACTATTAGCAATGAAGAATGGAAGAATTTCCTAGCAATTAGTGCCGTTCAGTATGGAATGGACCATTAGTCAGTGAAGCATTGATTAAATTCTTACTGTGAACCAAGAACTTGTTAGTCACTAAGATTACAGAGACAGAAAATGAAAGTCCCTGTTCTCAGGGAGCTTAAATTTTATTGGTGAAAACATGTACTTATATAAATATATATAATATAAACACAAGTTTAATTAGGGTGAAGAGGGCACTAGTACCTAGGGGAAGAAGGAAAGGCTTCCTGTAGAAGGGATTGCTCAAGAAGAATTTTTAAGGAAATACTTGATTTTTTAAAGATAAGTTTTTGTTGATATTTTGTTTAATACATTACCATAGTATCCCATATATTCCTCTCCCTCCCTTTCCTGAGAGCCATCCCATATGATCCCATATGACCCTTTCAAAATATTTTTTTAGTGGGGGGGGGGAGATGGGGGGAGGGTGTCACAACTGATTGCTACTTTGAAAAAGTCCTAAAATGTGTAGTGTGTAACACCTGTGTACCTCCTTGAAGGGGTAGGTTGGGGATGTCTTTTCCTATCATTTCATTTGAATACTGTTTGGTCTTTATAATTTTGTTACATTTATTTGTGTGTGTGTGTTTCTTTCCATTTATGTTGTTGTAGTTACTGTGTAGAAATAGTCAATTCTTAGTATGAAATAGTGAGGTCCTTATCACTAGTAGTGTTTAAGTTGAGGTGGTATTACCACATGAAGGGGAATCTAATAGAGACAGTCCTATATAGAGGGCAGAGCACTGAATGAGATGCCCTCTGAAGCTCCTTCCAGCCCAGAGATTCTATGTCTATTAACAAGAATATTCATTTAACTGAAATGCTCCCCCTTTCCTGTATTGCTAACAAATTGGAGGCCAACAGAGCTGGAGGAAGCAAGGTAAGAATTCTGGCAGCAGGTCCTCAGTGATGGGACTGCTGGGAAGCACTAATCAGCCAGCATTGTTACAGCTTCCAGGCCCTCCTGTGGATGCACTTACTTCAAGAGGGAGAAAATGAAGGAGTCACAGAATGTTTGCAAATAGCCAGGGAAACAAGGTGGGACCATATGGTTTTTGGAAAGTTGACTTAGGCCTAGGTAGTTTTCCTCTTTCTTTGCTTAGGAACCAGAGTTGTCTTGGGGTAGTTGAGGTTGAGGAATAAATGTGGAGGGGAAGTCAGGGCTGGGCTGTGGCTCCTTATAACTGAATAGTCAGGAAGAACTCAGTTTGACCAAGCTTAGGGATCCTGGGACTTACTTGAGAGATAGTCTAATTCGGTAGAAACAAGAGCCCTGGATTTGGGCCATTCAGGAGATCTGGGTTCAGTCCTGGCTCAATGCTTACTTTATTTTGTTTCAATTCATCTGAGTTTTTCTCATTCCTTCCTGTGTTCTTGATATTCATTATCTGCTTCTACTATGTGATTTTGACTTTTCCTTTCTCTGATATAAGAAAGGAAAGGAAAGGAAAACTTATATTTGAAATTCAGAATTCTTCAGAATTCTTCTCAGGCAACCCCTTCTGCAGGAAGTCTTTTTCTTTCTTATCTGCTAAATCAGGATAAAAACCTGCCTTGCCAACCTCTTAGGGTTGTTTTAAGAGATCATGGATGTGAAAGCCCTTTGAAAACCATGAAGGCAGCCCCAGCAGCAGCAGCTCCTCCACATTGGAGTGGACCAGGTCAGGGTGTAGAGCCTTAAGAACACAAATGTTTCAGTGACTGGTAATTGCTCAGACAGTGTTATAGAACAAAGCTCAGAGAGAGCAGGATCCAGACAAGGGGCTAGTCCTGCTGTGTAATGGCTGAGCCCATCATGGAACCAGAGGAACATATGAAAGCAAAGCAAGCTCAGGAGGACTGGCTAGTCGATCTGGAGGGTTGAAAGGCAAGGGCTAATTGGGGGGTATCTGGAGTCCAGTTCCAGTAGAATCTTTCAGATGGGTTTCCTCACCTCTTTAATTTTTAATTAATTTTTGACATCATTAAAAAATTTTTTTTTTGAATTCCAAATTCTCTCCCTCCTTCTTGGCCTTTCCCCACACTTGAGAAGGCAAGCAATAGAATACCAGTTATATATGTGAGGTCATGCAAAACATATTTCCATATTAACCATGTTGCAAAAACAAAAAGCGTGAAAAATAAAGAAAGTTTTAAAAGTATGCTTCGATCTGCCTTCTGAGTTGGCCAGTTCTCTCTCTGGAGGTAGATAGAGGTTTTCATCATGAATCCTTTGAAATTCATATGACTTTTCTTATAGATGCTACCTTTTCTGTACTAGGGGTTCTACCTTTTCTATATCATCAGATCTTTAGAGCTGGAAGGGACCTCAGAGGCCAGTTAGGCCAGCCTCCTTATTTACAGAGGAGGAGACTGAGGCCCAAGCGGGTTTTACCCCTAAGTCATAGCAGCAGTAAGCACCAGAAACAAGTTGAACCTAGTTCCTCTGACTCCAGAACTAGTATTCTTTCCCACACTATCTTCTCTGCTTTCCCTGTGTATTCTCCCCATTGGCTTTCCTAGGTCTAACCTCACAACTGCTATTCCATCTGCCCCCTTGTAGAGTATCAGAACCTTTCCAGATTTGTGTCATTCACAACATGCACCAGCCAAGCCAACCTCTCTGGGCCTCAATTTCCTTATCTGTAAATTTAGAGGATTGTACCAGATAACCTCTGACATCTTAACCTCTCTTTGCTGCCATCATCCAGGTAGTTTTCACTGGGAATGGGGGATAGGGATCTTCTTTTGCCTTTTTTGGGGTTTTTCTTTCAGCTTTTGGCCATAACTGTCAGTCAGACTGGACTGACCCCTATCAGCCCACCCTAGCCTCAGTTACTTGGTAAAGAATAAGGGGAGGGGAGGAGATAAGTGGAAAAAGGTCCAAGTATCTGCTTAGAATTTCAGGGTCTGATAAGGACCTCTAGCATGGCATTCTAAGGCTCATGCAATGTTGTGGTCTGGTGTCATCAAAAGAGTATTGGATTGGAAGTCAAGAGACCTGAGTTTGATACTGATGTCAGCTCTGCGTATGATTGTCAGCAAAATTCAGAGCCTAAGGGGCGGCTAGGTGGCGCAGTGAGTAAGAGCGCTGGCCTTGGAGTTGGGATGACCCGAGATCAAATCCGGCCTCAGAAAATGAGCACCCACACATAAATAATGACTAGCCGTGTAACTTTGAGCAAGTTACTTAACCCCAATTGCTTAAAAAAAAAAAAATTCAGAGCCTAAGCTTTTTCATTTGTAGCAAAGAGGTAATAATTCTCTCACTGCCTACCTCATGGATTTGTAGTGAAGATGTTTTTGTACAATTTAAGGATCTACAAAAATGGACAATTTACTTCTGTAAACTTTAAAGTACCTGAGTTCTTTTCTTCCTCTTTCTCCTTCCATAAGTTATACAGCATTTGCCAAGTTCAGGGCCATATGTCCTGCACAGAAGAGGACAAAGCAGAGTCCTTGTCCACAGAGCTTAGGGCTCTGCTTGGGGAGAAAAGAAACAAATGGAGAGTAATACAGGATATAATATAATCTAAATGACTCATGGAAGGTCAGAAGCATTTGTCTTTTATAAAGAAAATTAATTTTTACTGATATGTTTTGTTTTTATATCACGTTCATCCCCCAGTCTTTAATCAGAGAACCATTTCTTATGACAGAAAAGTGGGGCAGAGAGCAATTCAGTTAAACTAATCAACATATCAGTCAAATATAATCGTATATACAGGGTTCCACAGCCATAGCATCCTGGTTCCTTAACTGTTCAACCTCCCTCTCCTGTCTAAAGAAGGAAGGGAGGAATATTATATCTTTTTTGAGGGGACCAAGATAGGTCATTGTAAATTACAAAATTGTTCTCTTTCAGTTTTTTCCCCATTTATATTGTTATAGTTGTATATATTGTTTTCTTTGATTTGCTTTCTTCACTTTGCATTAGTTCATATAGATCTTCCCCTTCATCATTTCTCATGGCATAATAAGATTCCTTTTCATTTGTGCACCATAATTTATTTGGCCATTCCCCAGTGGGCATCTACTTTGTTTCCAGTTCTTTGTTACTACAAAAAGTGCTTTTGGAATTGTTTTGGTACATGTGGAGAAAGTTCCTGCGATATGGGAGCTGATATTTTATCAGGGGATATGTATACACATAAATATGTATAAAATAAATATAAGGTAGATTGGGATAAAGAAGGCATTAGTAGCTAAGGAGATAAGCCTTCTACATAAAACCTTTGTTTCTCTCTTTGATCTCTTTAGGGTATGCACACTCTCTCTCTCTCTCTCTCTCTCTCTCTCTCTCTCTCTCTCTCTCTCTCAGTAGTGGGACCTTTGGGTCAAAAGGTATGGGTGTTTTAGTCATTTACTTTGAATAATTCCAACTTTTTTGGTTGAACCAGTTCAGAGCTCCAGCTCCATTGACTCTTCTCATCTTTTGTCATCTTTGACAATTTGCTGAGTGTGAGGTGGAACTTAAGAGTTATTTCCAGTTCTCTGATTAGTCATTTAGAACAGTCTTTCATATGATTGTTAACAGTTGGCAGTTCTTCTTGTGAGAACTGTTTGTTCGTCTCCTTTGACCACTTATCCATTGGGGAATGGTTTTTTGCTATTTGGAATGTTGTCTTAGGAGCTCACATTTGCATAGCCCTTTTACTTCCATTATTTCATAGGATTCTTACAGTAACCCTAGGAGGAAGGCACAGCTCCCATTATCACTCTTATTTTACAAATGAGAAAACATATCCAAAGATTTAAGAGGAAGGGCCAGACTAGAACCCAGGTCTCCTGCTTTTAGAGTGGGTCTTTCCACTACATCTTGCTGCTTCTTCCTTTTTTTTTTTAAAGTGATAAAATATTTAGAAAGGTAAAGTATTTTGCTCAGTCCTGGAGAGTCAAACTAATAGCAATGGAATGAAGTTTACAGGGAGTTAGATTTAGGATTTGCTGATAAAAAAACAAACTTCCTAACAATAGGATCTCTAAGTGGAATATACTGCTCTGGGAAGGAATAGAGTCCCCCCTCCCTACAGGTCTTCTAATCAAGGGCAGGACGGTGTGGCTTGTCAGCACACTATAGACTCCCACTTAGGTATGGGCTGGTCTTTGATGTCCCTTCCCTTTCTGAAATTCACCTAGCCAAGATTATGAGGGGCTGAGGTCACAGCTTCCACAGCCCTATTTCCTGTAACTTACAGAATTGATTGTTTTCCAACTTTGTTGAGTATCCAGGGGTTTTCTTCAAATGTAGTGGATCATGCTGAGTCCTTGGTTGGACAACCTTGGCTTTGGGGACCTCTTGAACTTGAATGTTCACATTTATGCAAAACACCATGCAAATTAATACTTTGATCCATTTGCCCATTTTATTAATGGGGCTGAAGGTATGGATGTGACAGGTCAGATGTGCACATGGACCCAGTGTAGAAAGTCACACATACATATACACACACATTTTTATATATACACTTTTTAGTTTACAAAACACTTTGTTGCCATAATCTCCTGATCTCAGCCCATGTTACCCAACAGCTCTGGACTCATGCAGAGGGAATTTTTATCAATAAATCATCTGTGGTTCATTTGTCCCCACTCAGAACTGGGAACTTCTGAAATTAACTCATCTAAATTATCCATTTCCAGAGGTTACCAAGAGGCTTAGACATTTACAACATTTATTCAGGACAAAAATAAATAGTAAACTTTATGAGTACAGTCTTATTATGCATCTTTCCCCTGGCCCAAACACTCATGCCTCCCATGTAGAAGTCTTGGACAATTCTCCCTGCAGCTGGAAATATGGAAAGATAGGTTTTGGAAACTGGCATGTCTTCATCCCAGCTTGATCAATTCCTGCCGCTTTTTTAGTTTTTCAGCAGCCAGAATGTCTACTGCACCTGCCCTGCTTGCCTCAGGAGTGGTCCAGTGCTGGTCACACAGTGAGAACTCTTTGTAGCTCCCACTCTCCTGGACACCCTTCTCACCCCCGGTAGCTCTCCTCCTTCTGAGAAGCTTCTGTCTCCAGTCAAAGGCTGTCACAGCAGCTGGTTGGGAAAGAGTAGAGAGGTCTTCAGAATATAAAAGAGCCAGAAGAACTCAGGGAAATGGAGACCTTGCTCTTTTCTAATGAGTACTTGTATTCTTTCTCTTCCCCACTCCCTGTTCATGTACTCTGGGAAATGTAGTCTTTTGCCTTTGGGGCATGCTCGTCATAAATTTATGTACTTCTTTTTGGTTTAAAAAATATTTCATATTCATCATTTCCTTGCAGAAGCATTTCCTTTAAAAAGTATTTCATATTTATTGTTTCCTTGGCAAAAACTACCTATGAGGTAGTAGGGTAAAGACTAGATGAAGAAATTGAGATTCAGAGAGCCTTGAGTTCACAGATTTTATTGCAAGTAGAACTTGAACTAGAAACCAGGTCTTTTGACTCCCCAGTTCAGTATTCTTTCATGACACTATCTTAGATACTTTTAGGCACTTTTCTTACTGATGTTTAACAGTATGAATTTTAATCCTTTATATCTTTTTTCTATATAGTCTTTAAAGAGAACTTTTTAGGAGCATGAAATAATGGGATAAATTCTAGACTTGGAATCAAAAGCCCTGAGTTAGAATTCAGGTTCTGTCCCTAACTTCTGTGTGTACTTGGACAGATTTCATTTTCCCCATCCCTAAAAAATGAAGAGATTGGACTGTGTGGCCTCCAAGGTCAGTTAGAAGTGACTGAATTGGATCATGAACCCAGGCCTTCTGACTCCAAGTCTGGTCTTTGTGCAGCATCAAACTCATCCTAAGTCAGTATATGTGCTCAAATGAACCTCCCTCAAAACAAAACCTATACAGGCTATTTTTTGAAGATGAGAGTCCCTGTAGCACTGTTTCCTGGTATCCACCTTGTTGGGGGCCTAAGGCTCCACAGTCATTCTGGGGTGGTGTCTTCCTCCTGAGAAGAGCCTGGGTCTTGAAGGATTCTTAGATTTTCATCTGGTATTCCAGACAAGAGAGAGTGTGCGTAAAGGTGTGAAGGAGGAATGTGAAATTGCAGCATGGCAGGAGCATAGGGAGGAGTGAAGGGAAGTAGTGAGAGACAAGGCTGAAAATGAAAAGACCCTCAAATGTTAGTTTATAGATGTTAAATTTTATTCTAAAAGTGTAGGGAACCACTGAAGGATGTTAGGCTGGTCTGCTGGAGGTCCCCACCCCTAGCCCCCAGTGAAGGGTAGCACATGGGGACTGAGCCTTGTTTTGCCTCAGATTTTGAGTTTTTGCCCCTTAAAAAAAAGATGACTCCATTGCCAAGACTAGACTAGTGAGAAGAGCTTGGAATTGTTTATATTCAGTTTCACAGACTCCACCTTTTCTGGAATGATCCCAACCCAAGAGTATTAGAGTCCCCGACCTGTGACCTTGAAGTACTTTTCCCTCTCTCAATCTGTTTCCTTGTCTCCACAATGATGGGGATGGACCCAGTGGTCTCTGAGGGCCCTTCTGGTTCTGACACTGAGTTTCTGACTTTATGGCTTCAAGATCACGAAAGGCATTAGCTCTAGGGCCACTTTGGGAATTCTTCTGGATGAGAATCAGCTGGAGGATTGCAGAGGGGCTGGTCCTGCCTTAGCTGGGAGATGTATATAGGGACTATGCACCAAATGTTAACCACAACGAAAATGCATTTACCGTTCAGAGGATCATAGATTTAAAGCTGGAAGAGAGCTCAGCCCATCTGTCAGCCCTCTCATTTTACAAATGAGGAAACTGAGGCTTACTTAAGTGACTTGCCCAAGACCACATAGGGAGGATTAAAACTCAGATCCTCTCGACTCTAGAGCCCGTGCTCACTTTGCTGTTCCATGCTGCCTTCTACCTCTCTGCTCTTGGACAGGTCATTTTAACCTTAACCTCCTTAATCTATAAAATGAAAGGGTTGAACTGGATGATCTTTAAGGTCTTTCCAGTTTTCCCAGGCTTTGAATGTTGATGAAAGCCAGGGTAGGGAAGGACTTGGAATAAGAGAATGGTCTTGTCCTGTCCTCACATGTTTTAGGACTGTGGCCATAGTGCATGGCCAGGGCCCCAGTAGCCTTTCCTGTATGGCAGCCATGAGACAGGATGTGACAGGGCCATCTGAGTTAGCCCCTGGGGTGAGTTTTTTCCTAGCTATATTTATGAAATAAAATCAAACATGGCAGGAGGGCTAGCACCTGATGGATGATGCCCTGGTGCGGAGGGCAACCCCTTCAGGTCCTTTCTGGTGTTTTTAGGGAGGAGAAGGAATGTTGTAATGAGGAAAATATTGATTCCCCATAAAAAGATTTTAATCAAACGCTCGGACACCCCAGGGAGAAACAGCTCAACCTCAGCATCAGATTAAACTTCCATCTTCCCAAGATCTCACTGGCTGGAACCCTACTGGAGGCTCCCAACCCTCATCCATCACTGAGAGTGAGCTAAGTGAGTCCCCAGGGGTACCCAAACAGTCTCAGCCAGGACACCAAGGCCCTGAGACCCAGGGGCCAGAGCCCAGGTCTTTTCATGTTGAGGGAAGTTTGTTGTTTGAGAATATGTGTGGGCCTGACTGGAGACCTCAGAGCCCCCAGAGTGGCAGTTTGGCCTTTGTGGCTCCCCCTGCCTCAAGCTTCTCAACATTTTTGCTGCCTGGTTAAAAGGACCTCAGCTTCCTCATCTACAAAATGGGTTCCTCCCTTCCCAGCCTGTTTAGCAGAGGGCACATCTGGTGGGGTCTGACTGAAGGAGGGAGCCCATGACCTAGTTACTACCTTCCATTTTGTAGCCTTGCTCCACAGCATGACTAATTTCCAGAATATTAATGAGCTTAGGAGGGTGAGAGAGAGAACTAAAGACTAAGAGAAAGGGGGAGAAACAATGTATGGAAGAGAAGGGTAATGATATTAAAAAGGAGAGAGACAGACGGAGACCAAGTAAAGATAATGAAGGAGAGAAAATGGAAGGGAGGTAGAAATGAAGAGAGAAATGAAAGGAAGGGAAAGAGGGAGGGAAATATTAGAAGAGAAAAGGAAAGGGAAGGAGGAAAGAAAACCGTGTATAGAATGCAAAATGAGGAAAGATTCTACTGAAGTTACAACCTTGTCTTGTTCAAAGCCCAAAACCTCCATTTCCTCCCCCCCTCCCCATCCCTCTGACTTCCCTTCACTTCCGTCCACCCTAGTAGAACTGCTTTACTTCCCTGGGGCATTTGTCACTAGTAATTTTCTGCTTCTAGTAAACCATGCCTCGCTTCACAGATAGGGTTAGGGCGTGCTAAAGGTTTTGCTGGCACCTTCTGGAATCCTATACTCCCCTCCTCCCTGTTCCTCCTTCTGTCCCTTCACTTGTCACTATCCTTGGGCTGGAAAGGCGGTTGGTCACAGAGGTGGAGTCAAAGCAAGAAAGTCGGGGTACCTTCAAAACTAAAAGAAAAGGAATAAACACCTCTCTCCTTTGTAGGTTTTTATGGGAATTAGGGACCAGTGGGGACACTGAAGGCATTGTGGTGCAGTGGAAAGCACCCCAGACTAGGAGGCAGGAGACATGCCACTGGGGTGCTGGTCCTGGCTGCAGGGCATGAGGAAGTCCTCCTTCTCTGGGCCTGAGTTTGTTCATGTGTGTGAGGTGGAGGATGGTACGGTGAGAGATTCTCACGGTTCTTCCAGCTCTGATGTTCTGTGGCTCCAGAAGTATAAATTACTGTTTTAGAATGAATATTATGACCATGAAGTATTTCAATTTAGCAAATATTTATAAGCTATGTACTATGAGAGGCAGCATGTAGCAGCTAGCCCAACTACAAAGCCTTGGGTCCAAGTCACGCCTGTGACATCTCAGTCATGTAACTGTGCAAATCCCTTAACTCCTTGGTGCAATAGGCTGGGAACATCAGAAGTGGGGCCACTAATCCATATAAGGATCCCTGTGTTCCTCATGTTAAGTTTTAAAATGCAATACTATCTTTTTTTTCTGTTGTATTTTTATTTATTTCCTATTTGACACATCTACTTTTACCCTAGGACAAATAAGGTGCTCACGTGCTTTAGTAGGAGGAGTTTCCTCATGTTTCCCAATATTAATAGAATAACTGGGTCAGTCCCTATCTCTAGTGTATAGAGAGCCCTCTGTTAGGAGAGATACAAAATGTAAAGAAGCCTCATGGCACTCATGGTTACAGAAGGAAGAGAAGGTCCAATATATAGTAGACAATGCTATCTGATAAATACATTATTATTTTGAACTACTCCTGTGATTTCACTGTTCTAGGGAACTCTCAGTGAGAAGAATCCCTCCACCAGTGCAAATTGGCATCCTTCCTCCAGTTTGGAGTTGCCACAGTTACCTAGGGCACTTTGAGGTGAGGCCACTGCCCTAGGGTCCCAGAGCCAGTACTTGTTAGAGGCAGACCTTGAACCTGGGTCTTCCTAATTCCAAAGCTAATCACAGTGCCTCAAAATTGCATCTAGAGGTACAAAAAAATGCCTTTGGGGATCTCAGGGAGGAGGTCTCAGGGAAGGCTTCCTAGAAGAAGTGGCTTTTAGTTTAGGCTTTAAAGGATAGGATTCAGCTTAAAAGGGGAAAGGGAGGAAGCTAACCCCATTCCTCCTGTTCTCAATGATCACTTCAAAATCAGACATACAGGGCCTTGGCAGGCAGCAGTTCCCAAAGGTCCTGACCTGGGGTCCAGAGTGACTAAGGAAGAGACACAACAAGGACCCCAGTTTGTTACTGCATAGCCAAGCTCCATTCTGGGCAGGAGACAGCCTGGGAGGAGGTGCCTGAGTATTGGTAAATGAGTAATGGTAAAGCAGGGTTTTGGTTGTGGTTTTTTTTTCATCATTTTCACCCCCATAATTGGAACTGGGCACCTCCTGGCCACATGACAGATGAGAGACCTAGTGGGGCATTTGTCAATGCCCAGCTTCCTGGTGGGAACGAGGCTCATAAGTCACAGCTGACAAATCTTTTAATGACTTTTAAACGTCATTTGCAGGGAAGAATGACTGTGATCAAGAAGGGGTGCTTTGTGACTAATCATGCCTGGGATCCCTGGCATTAGCTCCTGGGGAGCAGCAGTCCCAAGCATGGGGATTTAGGGGGCTTCCTATTCAGTTTCAGAGGATAGTCTTCCCAGTGGGGATGGAGCTGGGCCAATCCTTAGCAGATTTCTGTACACAGACTCTCAGAGCTTCTCATGTCTGAAATGCCCTCTATCCTCATTTGAATCCTTAGACTTCTTAGCTTCCTTCAGTGCTCAGCTTTAGTCCCACCTCTAAAGGGAAGCCTTTTCTCATCCCCGACTACCTCTCTTTCTCCTCAATATACACTGGCATGTGCATACCTCTTTATGTGTTCTATCCCTCCCCCTGATAGAAGGTAAGCCTTTTGAGGGCAGGGACGATTTCATTTTTGTCTTTGTACTCCCAATATCTAGCATGGTGCCAGACACATAAATGGTTATTGATTGATTGGATTGGCTCCGAGAGGTTGGGCAGTGATGAATAGAGAGGAGGCCTCTCAGGGTGGAAAGGGGATAGGGGATCTGGATTAGCACCTTACCCGATAAATAATTGGAGAATTAAAAAGCTTTTGGGGAAATTAGTCCTGCCTGGCTGGTAATGATGGTTTGGGCATCACTAACGAGGTAACTGGGCCCTGCATTATCAGAGGATTTGAATGAGATGAGTAGATTGTCAGCCATAGCTTTGGTAACCAGGCGCCCTTCTAAAAAGATGCCCTGAGTGAGTGACGTTTTACCTAATTGCTTCATTTTCCTTCTAAAATATTTCCTACTTACAGAAAGCTGTTTCTTTTTCAGGCTATGAGCAGGGCCATCACCTGGCTAGGATTGAGGACCTGGGGCTGGTCACACTCTGCTGATCTTGAAATCTGCCTTTTATTTCTGAGCAAGGCCAGAAAGACAGAGTAGAAAGAGCCTCAAACAGAGTTAGAAGGCCTGGGTGTGGGTGCTGGCTCTGCTATTGCTGCTATTAAGCTGTGTACCTTTAGGCAAGTCATGTTCCCTCCATAGACCTCAGCTCTTCCCTCTCTAAAAATAATGGTATAGGCATGTTGATGGCTTGTATATCTATATGTATGTCACCTAACTAGCTCAGTGTAGGCTGAGTTTTAATTTTTTTCACCTGTGGCAGCTCATAAAAGGGGCCTAGAGAGATCAGCCACAGTGGTGCCTGGGCAAAGGACTGATGTAAATTAAAGTGGGTGGATGGATCTGTGTTTAAGGAAAGAGGTTGATGTCAAAAGATCTGAGTTGAAGCCCTAGCTTTTATGCTTATTAGCTATATGACCCTGGTCAAGTCAGTTTTCCTCTGATCTCAATTTCTTCATCTGTAAAATGTGGGTTATGGCTTGATTCAATAAACATGAAGGGTCCTTTAGAAAGAGGGTACGGTGTGAGGGGCTGTAGAGGCAAAGACCAAAATAAAATAGCCCTGTTCCTAGAAGAGCTTATTCCGGGAGGGAGAGAGGGTGGACACAGATGTACAGAGAAGCAAACAGAAGACCATTTAAAGAGAGAGAGGGTGCTAAGGAAGTGTGATACCTGAACTGAGCCTAGAAGGAAGATCAGGCTTCTAAAAGGGGGGGGGGGGAAGTGCCCTCCAGCAGAGGGGATGGTTGGTTATACAATTACATGGAGACAGGGATAGACTTGAGTTCAGGAATAGCTCATAGTCCAATTTGCCCTAGAGAGGAAAGTCATGTGAAATAAGGCCATAAAGGTAAGTTGAAGCCAGATTATGGCCGGCTTCAAACAGCAGACTGAGTAGTTAGTATATTACTTAGAGGCAATAGAAACCTTGAAGGCTCTTGAGGAGGGGAGTCACATGAACAAACGTATTTCTTAAGAAGTTTATTTTGGCAACAGTAGAAAATGGATCAGAGATGGGGAAGAGACACTGAGACTAGAAGCAGAGAGGTCAGTTATCCAGAAAGACTGTTATAGGAGAAGCTATAGAAGTGTGAGCTGTTATTAGCCTTAAAAGACCCTTCCAATTCTGATGCATTAAGATACCTCACTCCATTATGACTTCAGATAAGTTGAGCTGATTTTGTTGTTGTTGAGTCGGGTCTGACTCTTCCTGAACCTATTTGGGATTTTCTTGGCAAATATGCTGGAGTGATTTGCCATTTCCTTCTCCAGCTCATTTTACAGATGAAGAACTAAGGCAAATGGGATTAAGTGACTTGCTCAGGGTCACACACCCAAGTCAGTATCCGAGGCCAGATTTAAACTCAGGTCCTCTGGATTCTATCCACTGCACCACCTAGGTGTCCTAGGTTGAGTTGCAAATAAAAGCTGTTCTAGGGGGAAATTGCCACCTTTGAAAGAATACTGTTCATGTTGTGGGGATCCAGTGAAATAAATTTAGGGAAGTTGGGGTCACACTATGAAGGGCGAAGAATTTTAAATTGACCTGCAAGGCACCAGGGAGTCATAGAAGATTCTTAAGTTATGTGGTTGGTAACAAGGTATAGAAGTAATCAACCACAAAAGATAAAATAGGTTTTGATTGCATGAAATTGTAAAACTTTCACGTGAAATAAAACAACACAACTAGGATAAGAAGGAAAATAATTGGGAAAGTGTCTGATAAGGGTCTGATATCCTCCAAGATATACCTAGAGGGACTAATATACTTATATAAGATCAAAGAGTTCTCTTAAGAATTGTATACCGTTAACAAAAATGTGAAGGATGGCTTCAGATAGCGAATAATAAGAAAAGAGTCAGAATGATGCTGTTCCTACTTTGTACCCAACCTGTTGATTGACAGAAATGGAAACAGCACTGGCAGGGCTGTGGAAAGGCAGGCAGGCACATTACTATACTGTTGAGGAAGCTATGAATTGCTTCTTGGATTCTGAAAAGCATTTGGAATTAAATGAAGAAAAAAAGTAAAATTCTCTTTCCCTTTTACTCCCCAATCCCTCTGCTAGGTGTATACCCCAGGGTGGTGAGAGATTAAAAAGAAAGACTCTTTTCCTTATGCACCAGAATACCAAAGTAGGAGACCAACTACTGGGGGACAACCAGATAAATGTGGTGCG
This sequence comes from Gymnobelideus leadbeateri, assembly GCA_011680675.1. NCBI lineage: Eukaryota > Metazoa > Chordata > Mammalia > Diprotodontia > Petauridae > Gymnobelideus > Gymnobelideus leadbeateri. The sequence goes on along the minus strand of WOXC01003951.1, from coordinate 119,719 downwards.
TAAATAGTATTGAGCTGTAGAAAATAAAGAGTATGAAGAATACAGAGAAGAGTGGGGAGACAGAAAGTAAAGGAAGTAGAATCAGAAAAAAATACACACGAAGACTACAGCAATGTAAGTGGAAAAATAAGAAGACTGGGGGGAAATTGAAACTGAATGCTATGTACTTGTAATGACCTTGGGCCTAAAGAAGAACGGTAAGGCTGCATCTCCCTGCCTTCCTGTAAGAGTTGGGGGTGGGGGTGGGGAACTGTGGGTGTAGAGCGCTGCACATAACGCCAGACTTGAGAGAGACGGTTAGTTCTGCCGAATAGCATTTTCCTTTCTTCTTGTGGGGGTGGGGAATAAAGGTAATATGAACATAGAAAGATTAATAGTTTTTTTAAATGTGTAAGGATCTAGGAGAGGGAGAATTAAAGGATGTGGGACATGATGAAATCTGTCTCTATGAGCAGCTTTTGACCTTGATATAAAAGATTGGTCATGTTAGAAACTTTGCATTACAGCTCATAGGGTTGGGGAGCGGGGAGGAACACAGGAGGTGATGTAAATCAGTGGTGTAAACTAAACCATACAAAGTGATCCCTACAGGCCCCATATTGACTTAGAAAACCACAAATTAGTATTATTTATGTCGTACTGTCTTTTTTTATGTTGTTAAATATTTCTGAGATACATCTGCAGGGGTGCTGGCCGAATGGGTAATGCCTCTGATGTAGGTGGCTCCATTAGCCATCTCTGCCACTGAAACAAGTTCTCCCGAGAGAGCATCACTGTATCTCTGTGTGTGCCAAGGGCAGCACGTTACTCTGCCACTTCTCTTACTCACTAAATCCCATTCACTTTTCCCAGGCTGGTGATTAGTGCCATTGAAATGGCTAAAATATTTCAACTGAAAAAATGGGTTTGTTTGTTTTTTGTAGCAGAAATGACCTGTGTCCTCTGAGCTATAAATTATATTTCAAAACATTTGTCCTATGGGAGCGTAAATCAGCCTAAGGTCTAGTGCAGCTAAAATGGTCTAGTGGCTGTCCCTCAAAGGACACTCCAACTCCCATCTCTGTGCCTTCGCACCGTCAGTTTTCCATGTCTGGAATGGACTCTGCTCACCCTTAACTGTTAGAATCACTGACTTCCTTTCAATGCTCAGCCCAAGTACTCCCTCCCCTAATGAGGTCTTTCTGACAATCCCTCCCCCCCCACACCCCATTACAATCAGAACTTCCCCAAAGCTCTATAAGGATGCCTCCCATTGCTCTGGAGAGACACTGGAAAGGAGCTTCCCTCGCCCAGCTCAGGCCTCCCAACCCAGGTTCAAGAAGTGGCTGTGCAACCAGGTGGCAGCAGAATGTAATAGAAGGTGGGTGAGATGGAGAGCAGGAAAAGCCTCAGCTTGAAGTTGGCCTCAGACACCGGCTGTGTGATCATGTGCCAGTCACAGCCTCTCTGGACTACAGTTTCCTCATTTATAAAATAGTCGCAGTAGAGGACAGTGTGGTATAGTGGACAGAGGGGCCAGCCGGAGCCAGGAACACCTTCCAGTCTGCTTCCCGACCACAGAGCAGTCTCCTCACCTCTCAGTGCCCCCAGGCAGCTCTCCAAGCTTCTCCAGTTGCCGAGATGTTGTTGATTTGTGGAGTTTCCACAGCGGGGAGTTCCCAACCCTGATGAAATCACCTCCCCCAGAATAGCACTTACTTCACAGTGAGGCTGAGAGGATCAGATGAGATAACATGTAAATCCCGTATAGCTTCAGCTAATGCAGTTCTCAGTCTGGGGTGTAGTATCCAGGACCCTGATCTGGAGTAAGGGGTCTCCTGTTCACTTCCTGGCTCTGTCATCTCTGCGCCTCCGCTTCCTCGGCTGTCAGAGGAGGGATAGGCCCCTTCCAGCTCTAAACCTCTACTCCTACGAGCCTCTTCTTGTCCATGTCTCTGTCCATCTGTTTTTGTTTTGACGGTTCTGCTTGTTCATCTCTGACCCTCTCATCTCTTATTTCTATTTCTGGCTTTCCGTCTGTCTGTCTCCCCTTTTTTGATTGTGCCCTTCTCAAGCTTTATTTGGATTCCAGTCCCAGCTCTGCCACTTACTCGTTGTCTAACCTTGAGCCAAATCCTTCCCTCTCCCCGGACCTCAATTTCCTTGTCTGTAAAATTAAGGGGTTTGACTAGTTGACCTGGAAAGTCTTTCTAGTTCTAATGTTCTCAGATTCTCTCCTCAGGTCCCTTTCAGCCCAGACATTTTTGATCAGTTGACTTTGGTGGCAAGTCTGAATATTTCTATCCCCAAAGGACTCTCACTCTTTTTATAGCCTTCCTTTTCTTCCTCAGCACCTCCTCTGTGACAGTCTATGGCCACTGAGCAGAATGGACTCCAGGCACCTGGCTTGGTTCTTTGTCTTGCTTTTTGTGTCCTGTCTGGGAGGCAAAACCAGACAGGGCAGGAGGAGGTAGCAGGTCAAGAGGCTCCCCAGACTCCTATGGAACCAAATGATGGGGTTTCCCAGGGATGGGTACCTGTAAACCCAGAGATTAGGTTTCTGAGAAATGGGTTGTGAGGCAGGGGGAGGGAGGCTCTGAAGGCTGGTACTGTTTTGATGGATAAGAAGGATAACATTCCTCTACTGTAGTTTTCCCCCTGATGGCTCTTGGCATGGAAGTGACCCTGGGTTCTCAAGGCTTCCTACCTCCGGGAAGTATTACCAGATTACGACTTTCAGAGACAAGCCCAGGGACAGAATGTGTGTTAGTCCTTAGCCGTCCTAGCTAAGTTGAGAGACTCATTGCTGGAGAGTTGACCAAAGATAAGGAATTTTTTTCAGTCTCAGTAAATCATGAAGACTGGCTCCAGGGTGGTGGTCTGCGCTGGTGGACAGAGGACCCTTACAAGTTTCTTAGGCATACAAAGCTCTTTCCTCACAACAACTCTGAGGAGGTTGATATTGTTCCCATTTTGCAGATGGAGAACATGAGGCTCAAAAACAATACTTGACTTACCTGGGGTTCCATAGCTGATACTGAAACTCACACTGAACCTAGGTTGTTGTTGTTCATTCCTTTCAGTTGTGTCTGACCCTTCATGACCCCATTTGGGGTTTTCTTGTCAAAGATACTGGAGTGGTTGCCACTTCCTTCTCCAGCTCATTTTACAGATGAGGAAACTGAGGCAAATGGGGTTAAGTGACTTGCCCAGGGTCACACAGCTAGTAAGTGTCTGAGGTTGGACTTAAACACAGGTCCTCCTGACTCCAGGAACAGTAGGGAGCCACTGGAGCTCTTGAGCAGTAGAGTAACATGGTCAGACCTGTGCTTTAGGACAGTTAATTGAGGAGTGGGGCAAGGAGACACTTGGGACAGAGATCAGTTAGGAGGCTTGTTTCACAAGTGCTGGGAGAGGAGACAGATACAAGAGATATTATGAAGGTTGAATTGACAATACTTTAGTCTTACTGTTAGTAGGAATAATCACAGACTTCTCAAGTGTTTAAGTCTTATTTTCCCCAACTAGTATTTTAGCTTCTGGAGAGCCCAAGGTCTTTGATATTTTTTTGTGTCTCCTCCACTGTTACTAGACACCTCCCTTCCACTCTGGCCTCTGACACTCCCTCTGACTTCGAGCTTCCCTTCTGGCTGCATAACGCCCAAGAATCAAAGACTGCCGTCAATCTTGTCTGAAAGCTCTTTTTCTTTTCTGGCCCATCTGACTGACTGTCAGGAACCAGTTGGAGGTTAAAGGTTGCTTCACAAGCCTCCAGGGATTCAGTGCCAGGAGCTGTTAGCCTAGGACCAGGGAAGAGCTAGCTCATGGAGGTGTTCCCTGGCACATACCCATCCCTGTAGAAGAAGCAGAGGGCATTGTGGTGATGGAAGCTTTGGGCAAAGGGTGGGCCCCAGCTTCACCTCCAGGTGAAAGGTAGCATGGTGCAAAGGAAAGAGACAGAAGCTGGACTCAAAATCCTAGCATTGTTTCTTGTGGTGTGACTTCAGGGAAGTCAGTTCATGGTGTCCCCATTTCCTCATCTGTCAGCAAGCATTTATTAAGTGCTGTGTGCCAGGCACTGTATTGGGTCCTGGGGAAAAGATAATGAAGGCCTCGGAAGCTTGTTTTCTGTTGTGAGAGACACGTATGTGTGTAAATAAATACACAATGCATACAAGGTAACTTTGCCAGGGCGGGGGTAACAAAATAACATGGGAGATTGCTGGCATCTTGGGGTTTCAGGAAGGTTTTCTTGTCTTTATGACTTAACCTCACAGGGGTGTTTAATGAGTTGGCAGAGCCCATCATGGGGATACCCCCCCTCATTCTTACTCTCTGCCCATCAGGGGAATCTAGCTGTAGACTAGTAGGTGGGTCATTGTCATGACCTCACCAAGTTTCTGTCGTTTTAGGTTGTCACCATGTCTCTGAAAGTGCACACAAGCAACATCACCAACAAGAATGACCCCAAGTCCCTCAACTCTCGGGTCTTCATTGGGAACTTAAATACAGCCATGGTGAAGAAGGCAGACGTAGAGACCATCTTCTCCAAGTATGGCCGCGTAGCCGGCTGCTCTGTGCACAAGGGCTATGCCTTCGTCCAGTATGCTAGTGAGCGCCATGCCCGTGCTGCTGTGCTGGGTGAGAACGGGCGAGTGCTGGCAGGGCAGACTCTGGGTAAGGACTAGGCCCCTACCCCATCAGTATCTGGGCTCTGGCAGACCCTGTCTCAAGCCCAAAGCTGACCTTACCTGTAGGTGAAATAGGCAGAAACTGCCCTGTGGTAGTTGTGATTTTGAGGGCTTCTGAGAGGCCTCTCCCTCCCCTTCGCACAGAGCCTGGAATTCCTTTAAAAGATTCGACCTTTAATTACACACTTAGAACTAAAATTTAAAATGCTCTTGGGGGCGGCTAGGTGGCGCAGTGAATAGAGCGCCGGTCCTGGAATCAGAAGGACCTGAGTTCGGAGCCGGCCTCCGACACTTAATCCACACAAACAAAAACCTAGCCGTGTAACCTTGGGCAAGTTACTTAACCCCAATTGCCCTAAAGGGGCGGCTAGGTGGCGCAGTGAGTAAGAGCGCCGGCCTCGGAGTTTGGATGACCCGAGATCAGATCCGGCCTCAGAAAATGAGCACCCACGCATAAATCAAATGACTAGCCGTGTAACCTTGAGCAAGTTACTTAACCCCAATTGCTTTAAAAAAAAAAAAATTTAAAATGCTCTTGAATGAAGCAATCCAGTGACTACTGATATGCACCTTAGATATTAGGGAGGGGGAAGAGGGAAAGGGGCCCTTGAGAAATCTGGGAATGAGTATGTCAGAACAGAAACAAACTGCCAGCCTCACACCTCTGTCCACTTGATTGATGCCTGTCCTGGCCCTTCCTAGATCAACCCCACTATAGGTGATTATTTTCTACTCCTAAGCCCAGGATCTGCCTTTCTGGCATGGGTATGTAAATAGTCGCCCAAGCATCCAGAGTGCCAGGCAAGGCAAGGGAAGCTGGGAACCTGACGATAAGAATGGTACCTATCCAGGGAGTGGAAGGAGGATGGGCGGGGGAGATGGGTCACAGCAGAAAACTTTGGCTGCTAAGGCAAAAGAGGCACCTTGCCTCTGCAGTGCTACCTCGTGGCATGAAAGGCACCCTGGGTATGTGCTGATACTGGTGCGACTGAAGTGTGTGAGTGCCCTAACTTGTGGATTTGAATCTGGTATGTGAGCATGGCTGTATTGATGTGTTTTTGTTTGTATTTTGTGTAGACGAGTATATGTAAACAGTTCTTGCATGTGAGTGAAACCATGTCTTGGGGGAGGGGGGTGATATATGCACGCGCGCACGCGTGTGTGTATGTGTGTGTGTGTGTGTGTATGTTTGTGTATACTTTGTGTTTGTGATGCCTATATTTGTGAAGGGGGTGGCCTGGCAGCCAGAGGCATTGGGCAAGGGAAGCCTCCATTCAGTCAAGTCATTTCTAATCTTAGCATAAGACCCTGTCTGTATGTAGGTGTGATGTGCGTGTGTGCTCGTGGGTGTGGGTACGCATGCAGATTTGTGTATGCAAGTACTATCACGCCATCACCTGCCTTGACTTCTTCTTTGTACAGACATCAACATGGCTGGAGAACCTAAACCTAATAGACCAAAAGGACTCAAGAGAGCAGCTTCTGCCTCCTATGGGTATGTGTGTTTGCCCTTTAGCCTGTCTTGTCTGTCTCTGGGGCCAGGCCCTAAAGACAGAGGGATTCCTTGCCTGCTGGTACAGTGTCCCAGGTCAGGAACTGGGGGATACATCTGGGGCTGGCACTGAAGGTCTGAGAGTTAAGGGGTGGCTTGGGCAGTTGGGGCTTGGAAGACTTGGGTTCCTGGATCCTCTGTGACCTCCTACAGAGGTCAGTGCCTTCTTCAATTCAATTCAACAAGCATCTATTGAAAGGCAGTGTGGCCCACTAAATAGAGAGTTGGTCTGAAAGTCAGGAAAAATTGGGTTCTAGTCTTGTCTCTAACAAAGATTAGCTGTGGTGATTATAGGCAAGTCTTCCCAAGGCAACTTCCTAAGACTGTTTGTTGCACAATAGTTGCTAGATTGTTTACTGGGATCTTTATATACACAATGAAATCACAGATCGAAGGCCCCCTTTACCACTTAGAACAGTTATTAAGTACCTACTGTGTGCCAGGCACTGTGCATACCTTGTTCCTCTCCTCCCTGGGGGCCTCACCTGGATTCTCCACACCCAGAAGAGTTTCAGGGAGGAGAGAAGAGGTCCTGAAGGGAGAAAGGGACTAACTCCAGCATGGACTGAAGTGAGAGGTAGAGAGTCCAGAGAGAAGAGGATGATGGTCCTACTGTCATACCATATGGGTCAGGGCCCATGTGGAGAGCCATGTGTTCAGTGCTGGGTGCCATATTTGAAGAAAGACTTTGCTAGACTGCAATGTGAGCAGAAGGCCACCAGCATGGGGAAGGATGTGGACCCTGTGCCAGAGAGTAAAACCTGCAAGTGTTTAACCCACAGAGGAGGCCAGCGGGGGGGCCAGCAGGATGCTCATTTTCATGTACTTGAAGGGCTGTCCAGTGGAGGAAGGGTCAGGCTTAACTCTTGTTTGGCAGAGCCAAGAGAAGAGGCAGGAAACTCATATTGTACTATTAAGGTTTATAGCATATTTGGCATAGGTAGTCTCCCAATAGACAGTCCTGTGAGCTGGGAATAAGCAGATAGCATTATTCCCATTTTACAGAAGAAGAAATTAAAGGTTAAGGGACCTATCAGAGGTCACATAGCTAGGCAGTGTCACCATTATCCTCATTTTATAGACAAGGACACTAAAGTTCAGATGAGTAACTCTTTAAGGTCACATAGCTGAAAGTGTCAGGAGTGAATGGAGTCTGGGTTCTTCATTCCATGGGTTCCCACTGCCAGCCCAGGTGGGATCCTACCTAGATTGTCATAGGAACTCCTCCAGTGCCCTTCTCCCCCAGATGAGGACCTACCAGGATTGGGGGGAAGACAGTTCATTGCAGGGAGAGGTGATTGTTCCAGGTAGAAGAATCCAGCCATTTGTAGGCAAACCCTGGGGGGATACTGGTGCCTCAGTTTCTCCATGGCTTTTGCTGGATGAAGGAAAGTAGGGATTTAAATCCCCAAATAAGCTTCAAAGACTCAGTGAAAGAAGGTAAGGATCAGGCTGTCCTTTCCAACCTCTTTCTGCTATTACTAAGCCATAAACCCCTAGATAGTATCACTCTTTTCAGGAAACGGAGGAATGGGGTGGACTCCACCTCTTCATTTCAATGTAACTAGTTTTTACTGGACCCCTGCTTTGTCCCACCCCAGTAAACAGTTAGAAAAGACAGTAATCTAGCACCAGAGTAAGAAGGCCAGGTAGGGCTGGAGGAGGCTAGAGATCAGTGGAGGATTACACGATCAGAGAAGACTGCATTGGAGGAGGCCTGCCAAGCTGGAGGACCAGCTGTACCAACTTAACAGCAAAGTTCAGGAGCTAAAAGGGACATTCCTAAGTGGTCTCTTAATCCAAACTACCACTTTATAAATGAGCTAACCGAGTCCCAGAGTAGTAAAGTATCTTGCCAAGGTCACATGAGTAGTGATAAGCAGAATTTGAAGCCAATCTCCTGATTCCAAATCCAGTGCTCTCCCGGCTGTACCGCCCTGTATGGATGGTAACATTCTGAGCACAGAATGTGGGGGAACAGTTGCATTTCTAGATTTGGTCCCAAGAAGGGACTCGGCATCAGTGTTCCAGCCTCTCATGAGCCAGGGTCAACCCTGAGTGGCCTCTCCAGTAATAATATCTCAACCAGGTGGGAGAGAGTAGAGTGCTGGGCTTGATGGCAGGAAACCAGAGTTCTTCAGATCCTTCCTCAGATGCCCATGGCATCCTGTGACCTCAGCCTCAGCTTCCTCTGCTGTCAAATGGGGATAAAAATGGCACTCACCAGAGTATTCTGAGGTTCAAATAGGTTTAAAGTGCAAGCCTAGTGAAATGCTAGTTCTTGCTTTTATTAACAGCTCCTATGTAGAGAGCAGATGAAGGCTTACCAAGCACTTTGCCTACAAAAATCCCTGTGAGGTACAGAGTACAAAGGCTATCATCCCCACTTTACAAAGGAGGGGACCGAGGCTACAAGCACACCTGTTAGGGGTGGGGTCGGGATTTGGACCCAGATCTGATCCCAGTGCACCTCGGGCCTCTGCTTTACCCCCTGCTAGCCATAGGACCTTGGGAAGTTGATCACTTTCTGAGGGGCTCCTCTCCTCCTCCTCCTCCTGCCTCAGCCTTCCTTCATTTGTAGGCTAGGAGTGATGAGCCCTGTCCTTCCTGCCTCAGGGGAGAGGTGGAAGTAGAGTGGCAGTGATGATAATGAGCTCACCGCCAGCCATTGGGCAGGAGGGAGACTCTAACCCTTGAGTGTCTCCCCTTTGTCTCCCCAGGGGCTACGACTTTGACTCTGATTACTACAGGGAAGACCTGTATGACAGGTGAGCAGAGAGGAGGAACAATGGGCTGCTCTTGGCCACCAGGAAGGGAAGGGGGAGGGGCCTGGGGCCCAGTGACTGCAGGCAGGGGAAGCCCACATGCTGGGATTCAGTCCCCTCATCTCTCCAAACCTAGCACCAAGCTCTGCACACAGTAGGCACTTAATAAATGTTTGTTGAATTAAATTGAAAGTCAGGATTTTATGACTGGAAGGCATTTTTATCTTGGGCTGGGAGAGTACTGGGGCTACTCTGAAACCAGAAGGCCCTGAAGGTATACCTTCAGAAGACCTTTCCCATCTTCCTCTGCCCAGCCTTGCCCCCACACGAAGCCCACTAAGCTCTTGTCCCTCACACTGGGGTTACTGACCAGAGATCTTCATGCTTGGCCTGAAGTTCTGTCCTCTCCCCTGTTTCTCTTTCCTCCCCTTCCTCCCCCGCCCCAGCCCCAGTCCCAGCCTCAGCCTCAGCCTACTCTTGGCTGCCCGGGAGAAGGGGTTTCCGGCTCCCAGCTCAGGAGTGCAGTCAGGACCACTGTCCGAGGGAAGGCATGTGAACCCTGGGTTCTTAGTCCCCAGATCCACCACGGAGCCACTGTGTGGCCTGAGGCAAGTTGCTTGCCCTCTCTGTGCCTCAGTTTCTCTATCTGTAGACTGGAGGGAATGGGGGAATGGAGGGTGGGCAGTGGGTCAGGGTGGGTGAAGAGAGCAGGTTGGTAAGGCCCATAACTTCCTCCCTTCTCCAGGTGGGTGCCCTCAGGTGGTCCTTTTGCCTTAAGAAATTATTTCTTGCTGGATCCTTGCCACAGCCCCTGTGAAGTAGATTGGACAGGTCTCTCTTTCCTTATTTGATGTATGAGAAAACCAAAAGCTTTAAGAGCTTCATTGACTGCCCAAGGTCACACAGCCAATTCTATAGCCACTTTTTCCAGCCCCCAGAAAAATCCCTTTTTTTCCCCCTCACCTGAGAGCCCTGCTCTGTTCTAAAATCTGCCTTCTGTTTTCTTGGGCCACTGTTCAGTCTGTTTTTGAGGGGCTGCAAATCATCCAGAGGTTGGAGGTCTTGGGCCTGATTCAGGGGTTGGGAGGAATTGGGGTGTGGGGAGGCATGGAAGAAACCATTGCCTGGGAATAATGAGAGAGAGAGAGGAGTTCAGGATAGGGCCCCAGCCTCAGCCACAGTCCAGGCCACTGGGTCCCCTGAGAGGCCTCTGAGAAGCAGTCGCAGCTCTTCGTGGCCACTTCCCTTACCCAGCTCCCCAGTCCCTCTGTCCATCCCTCATGCAGCCTCCATCACTATATATCCAGTTCCTCTCCCTCCTTCCATCCCCCCTCTCTCGCTCATCCATACTCTGTCCGTTCCCCACCCCTCCAGTCCTCCTTACATCCTCCATCTCTGGTTTGGCCATTGGCCCCTGGGGACACGCTGCCTGGGACACCCAGTCTGCAAGTCTCTGTCCTGTTTTGAAATTCAGGCTTTTCGAGCCCCGGGGCCGGCTATCTCCAGTCCCCAGGGTGGTTCCTGTGAAGCGGCCACGGGTCACCATCCCTCTTGTCCGTCGACTCAAAGCAACTCTGCCTGTCAGACTCTTTGCCCGCTCTACCACTTCCAGCAGCTCATCAAAGTTAAAGTGTGAGTGTCCAGGGGGATGGGATGGTGTGGGGAGCAGCTCTTAGACCCTTAAAGTTCTCTCCAAGTCTTTGAAAACCTCAAAAACCTCTTTCCAGTCCTGGGGATCCCTGAACCTTCTCAGCATCCTTCCCACCTCCAAGCTTGTCCCCTAGAAATGCTCCTAGGAACTTCCTTGCCTTTCAAAAAACTCCCAGGAAATCCCCCCTGCAGGAACTTCTGAGATGGATCATCAGAGAGGAGACAAAATTTGAAAGGGGCTGAGAAGACCAAGGGCTCCCCTGAATAAAACTTGACCCTAGTGTAGTACAATCAAAAAGTCCTAGGTAGGGAGGCAGGAGTCCTTAGTTTGATTCCCATTGGTCCTACTAGGTGTTCTACCCTGGAGAAATCACTTCACTCTCTGGGCCTCGGTTTCCCGGTCTGCAAAATGGGAGGACTACTTCCTACATCTTCTGCCTCACAAGATTATTGTGAGGAATGCACTTTGTAAAAGCATTGTAGAAATGTGAGCTTAGGATGATGATACTGATTATAGGACTCAGATACTGGGTTAAATAAAAGGAATAACTTAAACTCTATAGTGACAGGGAATGAGGAGAAGGTGTAGTCTGAATTCTTATTCACCCAGGGTCTGGAGGCCAGGAAGGTTTAGTTAGGTAAGCTAGGACAGGCCGTGGAAGACTAAGTTGGGGCTTCTTAAAGCAGTTTCTACTCTTACCCAAAAGCTCCCTGGGCCATCTACTGGGAACTTGAACCCTATCTCAGTTCCCTGGACCCCAAGTCTCTTAAACATACTTAAACATAGGGCTCAAGGGGAAGACAAGTCCTTGGTGCTGGTCAGCCTGATGGGGATTGGCCTTTGGCCGGTCTAGTGCTAGAAGCCAGCCCTGATAGAGAGATTGTCCCCCAACTCCTCCTGAGCCATACGTAGGGTGAGGCCATCAGGATTTTGTTCTAGGATGTGAAATTCAGAGCTCAGCACCGCCAGGGGCAGCAGTGTCCTCCCAGGGCTTGGTTCTTCCCCTTGAACAGTTTAGAAGCTTGGTAGTGACCGGGTTGGCTTCTTTCCTCCTGCAGGCTGCACCCTAGATGAGCCCCTTACCCCTGCTTGCCCTTGGAGCAAAAATTGCTGGTTACAGTTCTGATCCCCTCCGCCCTGTGCTTATTGATCCCCCTTATGTCTCCAGTGAAATGTTCTGAGCTGCAGACCATCAAGACAGAACTTACCCAGATCAAGTACAACATTGAGGCCCTACTGGGGCGGCTGGACCAGATCTCGGAGGAGCAGAGTCCTGGCACAGGTTCGACCCCTGCTTCTTGGGTGCTCAGCCTCAGGAAAGTGGAGGGGGGAGGGAGAAGAAGGGGAGGTGGGAGGGAAGCTGGGAGTGTGAGGTGCAGCAGAAAGAACACTTAGCTTTAGAGTCAGAGGACCTGGCTTCCAAGTCCATCTCCACCACTTACTGTCTCTATGACCTTGGGCAAGTAATTTCCCTCCGTAGATGACTGAGCTATCTTTCAGTTCTTAAGTCTGTGATCTAATGTTTCTGGGCATGCAAGGTGAGGGGCTTCGTATCTCAAAGCAATTCCTAGGCCCTTTTCGTTCTAAAATTGTAGGGCTCTGAGGATGGTTTCACTTCAGTCCAGCAATCTTTTATTAAGTGCCTGCTGTGTGCAGGGTGCTACAAGTGATGATGGAAAGGTTAAAGTTTCCTGACTAGGCACCTAGAAGTCTGACGGCTCTCCTGTGGGCCAAGCTCTCCTTGATCCCTACTTGTGGTGATGCTCTAGGGGTGTCCTCCCTGCCCTGAGCTTTTGCTTCTCCCTTCCCCAAGATGGCAAGAAGAAGAATGACAGCAAGAAAAGTGAGGCCACTCAGGAGGACACGGCTTCGGAGGCAGAGACGCCCTTGGAAGAGTTGTTGCCCGGGGATGATGGTGATGAGGCGCTGGCACAGGATGACTTCGAAGATTTGGTGAGGGTCAAGGAGGACGGAGGCTGGGCCCCTGTATATCCAGCCTTCAGGCCCCAAGGCTTGCCCTAGGGGGAGGCACCTGGACAGGTAGCTTTCAGGTGTTCAGTTTGATCCACTTTAGAGCTCCTCCCCTGGTTCCTGCTTCCCTCTGCCTGCCCCTGCCCATGTCGTCCAGCTCTAGGACAAGCCTGGGCCCTCATCCCTCCCTCGTTTCCCAGCCCAAAGACCAAAAAAAAAAACCCCATCCAAGCTTTTGCAAAGCTGTGTATTATCTATCATATCTATCTATGTAATTATAAGCAAAATTAAAAAGTAAATTTTTCTGGGGGGCAGTGGTGATGACACTGGCAGCTTGGAGGACAGTGACCATGAACTTGGGGGCTTGAGAGCCATGGAGCCCACCAGTCAGGCAGAGAAGCAGACAGACCACTGTCCAGCCTAGGAACTCTATGTACCCAGACACACAAATGTGCATGGCACTATAAATTGAGTCATGCTTGGGGGTAGCTCAGGGACCCTTAAACTGCCATCTCCTTTCCTTCTTTTCTTCTGTGTTTTATTAAAAGCTTAACATTGAACATCAGGACAACCAATGAAACTTGCTCAGTATAGGTTTACATTTAAATCAAGTCCACAGCCTAGTCTCCAATATAATTTCCTTTTAGAAATTATTATGGCACATTGAACAGGACAGAAACATTAAACTTCATTCAAAAAAAAAAACTGAGTCACAAGAACTTGGAAGTAGCTGTAATGTAAAATTCTGGCTATGTGGAAAGTTAGAAACAATTCCTGCTAAGAGGAACACTTTCAGGATGGTATGGCACCCTTTTCTCTCTCCGCCTCCCCATATCCCCCTGGCCCCCCCACCTCATACTTAAACTCTGGACTTAATTTAGGCTGTAGTATTTATTTAGAACATCAGAGCCAGAAGGGGTTTTAGAGATTGCTTAAGCCAAACCCTGCATTCTCCAGAGAAAGAAACTTGAGCTTGAGAGAGAAAAGGGATTTACTTGTCCTAGGGTACCCAAGTTAGCTCCAGGACTTTCTTCCCACCACCTGGTGGTTTTTCCCTGTTTCTCCTCAGTCAAAGTCTGAAGCTGCCCCCATGTGTCCAGAGGAATGTACAGCAGTAGTGAGTGCAGTAGAGGGGGGATGAACACACCCACCCTGCACCATCAGTGATGTAAAGAGGATGCCTGGGTTGGATTAAGATCTTCGAGACCACCTCCGAGGTTCTTATTTAATGTTTATTGAGGACCTACTGTGTGCAGGGCATTACACTAGACATAGCATCATCAGGGCAATCAGGAATCTTTTCTTGTAACCAGCTGATTTCTCCTGTTTTCATTTAAGCCTTTCTCCTCTAGCCTGACCAACCATAGCCACTGTGGACTGTACACATCCAGCCCTTGGGCAGTTCCTTTGCTAGAAGGCCAAAGTTACTCAGCATAGACTCTCAAAGCTGGATGGCTCCAGAGGTCTCCGGTTCATCCTGTGTTCTACAGCCTCTCCTTGGATACTTTCAGTGATAGGAGGCCTGTAGTGTCTTTCCTTTCCCTTTACTTTCCTTTTTTCTTACTTCCTTAATGAGTTCTGTTGAAAGCTTAACATTAATACAACGGACTAGAGTTGGCTTAGTAACTTTGACATTTAAATTAATTTCACCACCTAAAGTTCCATCACTTTTCAGCTGTATCCTCATCCAGATTCTTGGTCCATTCATTCTCATTCACTTTTTCTCTTTCATGGCTAAAGTTCCACACCCTTCTCCTGGTTTTGCTGATTTTTCTTACTTTGCATTATTGTGTAAAGATCCTCCCAGATTTCCCTGGATTCTTCACACTTGTGTCCACTGTACTTGTGGTATTCCTTTATATTAATAGACCATTTCATACCGAGTTCATCCCTTATTGTTAGGCATTTAGGTAATTTCCAATTTTTTCACAATTGCATATGCTATGACTATGAAAATCTTTAAAAATAGTCCTTTTAGGGGCGGCTAGGTGGCGCAGTGAATAGAGCGCCGGCCCTGGAATCAGAAGGACCTGAGTTCAATCCGCACAAACAAAAGCCTAGCCGTGTAACCTTGGGCAAGTTACTTAACCCCAATTGCCCTAAAGGGGCGGCTAGGTGGCGCAGTGAGTAAGAGCGCCGGCCTCGGAGTTTGGATGACCCGAGATCAGACCCGGCCTCAGAAAATGAGCACCCACGCATAAATAATGACTAGCCGTGTAACCTTGAGCAAGTTACTTAACCCCAATTGCTTAAAAAAAAAAAAATAGTCCTTTTATTTTTGATAGCTCTCATAGTTTATATTCCCAATAGTGGGGTTGTTGGTTTTTTTTAAAGCAATTGGGGTTAAGTAACTTGCTCAAGGTTACACGGCTAGTCATTATTTATGTGTGGGTGCTCATTTTCTGAGGCTGGATTTGCTCTCGGGTCATCCCAACTCCGAGGCCAGCGCTCTTACTCACTGCGCTACCTAGCCACCCCTTTAGGGCAATTGGGGTTAAATAACTTGCCCAAGGTTACAAGGCTAGGTTTTTGTTTGTGTGGATTAAGTGTCTGAGGCCGCTCGAAACTCAGGTCCTTCTGACTCCAGGGCCGGCGCTCTATTCACTGCGCCACCTAGCCGCCCCTGTTTTTTTTTTTTTTTTTACAACTTTTATACTACCAAATGGCACTCAGAAAAGATTATGCATTGTCTGCATAAAATCCACCAGCAATGAATGAGGGGAGGATACATTTTATTCTACTAGCCTAAACCAACTAGCATTAGGTTTCTTTGCTTCTAAGTCATTTTTCTAGTTTGACGGGTATGAAATCTGGTAAAAACAAGTGAAGAGTTGTTTTTATTTGTGTCTCTTTGATTATTGATAATATCATGGAGTTCTATACCTTTCAAAGCAGCCCATCCCATTATTGAAAAGCTATGGTTGTTTTATATATTGAGCCCAAATCCACATCCCTTTTACCTCCCCCTCCCCATTTCCCACCCATGGTCCTGTTTTGGCCTTTGGAAGTACAGATTAACCCCTCTTTGTGACAGCTCTTCTGATCTTGGAGGACAGAGATTACATCTCCACAAAGTTCTTTACTTTTCAGGCTAAAAGTCCCAGATTCCCTCAGTGAATCATATGGTCTGGTCCTCCCCTGTTTTATCCTGGTTGCTCTCTTCTGGGTTTTCCATCTTAGCATGCCCCTCACAAAAAATGTAAACCCAGAATGAACACAACCGTTCACATGCATTAACCTGTTGTCTCCCTCCCTCCATTGTCCCCCCTTTTTTCTCTCTCAGGACAACAGCCGATACACAGAGCTGGATGAGTTGACTCTACAGTAAATGGTATGAGGCTTTGGAGGGACTGAGGATTGGGAGGAGGGGTGGGTGGGCTGGGCTTTGGGTTTGTGGAGGTTTTACCCGGTCCCATCAAAGGACTTCTAGCCTGAAGTCAGTTTTCCCAGCACTGACCAGGGCATAGTAGTGAGAGCTTCCCCCCTCTACATTCTCCTTGTCCCCAGTCATGGGCTTCCCAGAATGACTGGTAAGGAGGGTTAAACGAGTGGTTGTTGGGTGGGTTGGGGTCTGGCCTCCCCCTCTACTCCCTAACCTGACCTTATTCCACAGGCCTGAAATGGTGTCCAGGACCTCATAAGCCACCAAGAATGTCCCTTTCCTTTCCCAAGACATTAACCACTCCCCACCCACTACCCATCCTTCCCTAGGCAACCCAGGATTCTTTCCCCAAGGATGAAATGTCCTCAGCATCTTGCATCCAACTAAAGAAGCATTAAATTGCACCAGGAGAAGCCCATAAATCTCATCTTAAAGCTGGTGGAGAGATATTTTCCCCCCTCTATCTCTGGCCTACTAGACAGGAAGGGATCATAGATTCAGAGCATTTTACATATGAGAAAACTGAAGCCCAGAGAGGATAGGTCACACAATAAATGTATCAAGCAGGATTTGACCCCCAGCTCTTTCTGTGTCCCAAGTTCAGCTCCGTCCACTGCCTCCTGCCTTATTGTCAATGCTCCTTCCCCAGTGCTTAGCTGTGCCACTAGGTCACCATTATTATTACTAATAAATAATTGCTGTCGTTTATAAAAGTGCTTGATATATATTCTCTCATTTGATCCTGACAACAACCCCGTGTGGTGCTAGTTTTATCCCTTTTTTTATTCCCCCCGCTTTTTTTTTTTTTTTTTTTATGAGGAAACTGATTTAAATGACTTCTGGGGGTTCATACCGCTAGTAAGTATCTGAGGCTGGATTTGAATTCAGATCTTCCTGACTCTGCTTGGGAGATACTTCTGTCCCATCTCAGCCAGCCCTGGCATCTCATTTTCCTTTTATTGTAGCAAACTATGTAGGAAAAGAGAAAATAAACAGCAGCTACCATTTGTTTAGTAATAATAGCTGACATTTAATATAGCTTTTTAAGTGTTTCAGAGCTCCTTACCCACACCTCACTTGATCCTGACAGTAGGTACTTTGAATGTTAACATCTCCATGTTATAGATTAAGGCAGGACACGAGGTGGTTGCCCATTGTTGTGTAGCCAGTGAGTATCAGGGATAGGATTAGATTCCATAATTCTCCTAATTCCAAATCCAGGGCTTTTCCCACTGTACTGATTTCCTGTAACATTTGAGGGTTTTTAAGCTATTTCCTTACAATTGTCTTGTGAGACAGGTAGTTCAAGGATTAGTATCCCCACTTTACAAAGGAGAAGACTGAGGCTTAGAGTGGGATAATGGCTTGAACCAGACCTCTGGCCCCAAGCCAGCTCTCCTAATTACCAGGTCCAGGGCTTTTTTCCCCTCGACCACACAGCTTCTCAATGTGCTCCTCACTGAGATGCAGACTCCTTGGTGTTCCCCGTTTCAATTATGTTTTCCTCTCCACAATCAGTGACAGATCCCGAATAGGACCTGACTCATTCATATCCTCCAAAACACACTACTCTGTTGTGCTTCACACCAGTATTTCTTCCTTATCTTCCATTCTCAGAGCGGGCTAGGAGGGACTGCAGGCTGACCCGAGGAGGACGGTATGAGGGCAAACCCTGACCCTGGCCCCCTGAGCCAGGCACCACCCATCACCCCCCAACCCCCCAGGTGCCATCATCCCCAGCTGGGCAGCGGAGGAGAACTGTGGGTCCGACGGCTTCTACCCACCTGTCACCCAACAGTGCCAAATCCAGCCAGCCCCTTCTCCAGATGGACCTGGTACCCTCAGCAACTCACCTGGGCACCTTCCTGCTGGAGCAGATAGCAGGAAATCTCTCCCTATCCTCCCACCCCCGAGTCCCCCAACTAACTGCCTTCCTTCCTGCCTGGAACTGGCTGGGCAGAGCACAGAAGTTGTATTATATCCTGGACCAGGACACTGCAGGGCTTTGGGATTTTCTAGGGGTGTGGGGAGGGCAATCCACAAGGAGGGGACTTCACAATGACCCTGATAATAAAAGTTTGGATCCTGAATGCTCAGGCAGATTGGATGGTGCATTTGTCTTCAGAGCCATCTTTCATATCGTTGGTATTAAAGCAGAGAGCTGCTTATCAAATTCAGAGCTAGGAGAGAATGATTAATGTGCTGGACAAAAGAATTTGGTTCCCTAAAAGATCTTAGGCTGGAATGGTGGATCTGTGTAACAGAATGGAATTAAATAGGGAGAAATTTTAAGTCTTAAAATTGGGTTGAAAAACTAGTTGCATGAGGGCTCTAAGGTCCTTTTCCAGCTCTAAATTCTGTGATGGATTGAGGGAGATGTGATTAATGTAAAAAAGCCAAGTGTTGGAGGGGATCACTAGCCCAATATGCTTTAATAGTGTGAAATGGTAGCCCAAAATATTATTGTGACTTTAGGCTATAGATATGCATAATAGAGACCCAGCGTCTAGAGGGAGAAAGGTTATGTCCACGTTGTTCTCTGCCCAGGACTAGTGCTGTGTGTTAAAAAGAACACTGACAAATAGATCACATCTAAATGATGACAAGGACAGAGAGAGGACTGGAAACCACCCACAGATCCTTTGGAAGAACTAGGGAGGTTCAGGCTGACAACTTGGAAGGAACATGACAGGTGTCTTCAAATACCAGGAAGGTTGTCATTTTAAAACGTTTGTTCTACTTGGCCTTGGAGGGCAGAACTGGGGGTGGGGGTGGGGCAGTGTACTAGGAAGCAATTTGGGGCTCTGTGAGAAAGCTTGCTAAACCAGTAGAGCTGAAAAGTGGGAGATGGGCTACTTTGGTCGATACTGAGTTCTCTAACATTGGAGGTCTTGGAGCATTGGCTGGACTTACCAGGGATGTGTTCTTTGAGAGGGTTTTTATGCACTGGGCAGTGGATTTGACTTTACCCTTCCAACTCTGGGATTCCATGATTCTTCTTCATTAAACCATTATCTTTTGTTAACCCTCTGCTTGGCTCCTTTCCTCCCTCCCTGGACAGCTGGCTCCACAGTTCTGTGCTGGGCCTTTTTACCATTGTTTTCCAATGAGGGTTTTCGGGGCTAACAGCCTAAGTGAGGCCAAGGCCTTTTATTACTATTGCCTTTTAAAAAAATTATTATTGCCTGTGCTCAGGCCAGCAGTATATTTAGGAATAACATTACAGGGCATTACCAAGCATGAGTGTTAATTCACCGTGGTGAATGTTTATTTTCATTTGTATGTGTGAATGCTGTCTGCTTTACAGAAGCCAACAAGGAGACGGGGCAGGGAATGTAGGGTGGTGTAGTTAAAGTAACTCTGGATTTGGAAATCGCTGCTGGAGCCATAGGTGGTCAATGCTAGAACTTTCCAGTCCAACTAGTTCATTTTACCCATGGGGTAGAAGTAGGCTCCAAGGGAAGTGAGCTACCTGGCTAGCTGGGGCACCTTGGACAAATCCCTTCCCTTTTCTGGGCTGCAATTTCTTCATCTAAGAATGAGAAGGGAGGTGGACTAGATGACTTTGTAAGTTCCTTCCAAAACCAGCATTCTGTGATTCTGTGGAATACACTGAGAGGAATTGGAATAGCAAGGTGTCTTACACCAACGTAACCAGGCAACTGGAGGTGATGTGATCTTTTCCCCCTTCTCCCAGGGCTTGTGAAATCTGCAGTGGGAGGGTTGATATCTGAGGAGTGGAAATAGGAGAGAGGTTCCTAAACCACAGGATCACCCGGTCTGCCCCCCACCAAAGGTCACTCAGTCATCATTTAATTTTTCTGGTGGTCCTCAATTTGTCTCCAGGATTCAGGTATGTTTCCAGGCTAGAGTAATTGGCTTGCTAGGGCTTCATTTGCTTCCCTGGGGGAGCATGAGGAACACAGAAACCTTCCCCTTCCTCCCAAAGTAAATTAAGTGATAATGATTCCAGTTCAGTACCTGGAACTAAAATGTAGTGAGTTCTAGGCTTGGCATCAGATAACCCGGTTTTGAATCCTGTTGATCCCCTTGTAACTTTGTACAACTAACTGGCATTCTGGGTCTCAGTTTCCTTATCTTTAAAAAAGAAGCAGTTGGACCAGATTGCCTCTGGAGTGTCTTCTGGCTCTAAATTCATGATCTCTTTTTCACTCAGTGCTCAAGGGGAGTAGAGTTGGTGAAGATTTGTTGGTCTCTTAAAATTTCTTGAACCAGTAAAGAATAGGAAATTAGGAAGGAGTACCCAGCCAGAGGCCAAAGAATAGAAGTAGAAAATGAGCTTTAACCCATCATATCTTTTTGTGGCACCTGTGTGTTTCCCTGGTAGGAGGGATTAGAAGCCCTATTCTGGGAAGGGCTTGGAGGGAATTGTACTAAGTGACCTATTGTCCTTTCCGAATTTACACATCTCAATCCTGCCCACCCGACAATTGGGTTAAAGCATTAACCAAACAGCCCTGACCCTCTCTTGGTGGAGTGAGTTCTAGAACATTTGTCTGGAGATGGGGAGATCTGGATTCTATCCTACCTCTCCTGACTAGCCATGTGCCTCTAAGTAAGTCCTTTCTTCCTCTCTGCCTCAGTTTCCTCTGCTGTAAAGTGATAGGGTTGGACTTGATTGCTTTTGAGGCCCTTTCTAGCTCTTGCCATTCTGTGATTCTGGGAATAACTAAGCTGCTAGCACACCAAGGCTGGGCTGCTGAAGTGCTGCTCTCTTGCTGGAGGTCCTCATGCAAGTGACCCCTGGTCTGTCACATGGTAAGTGGGAGGGGTGGGGTGGTATCTGAGGAGAGGATCTAGGAGACGGTCACTTGTATTGTTTCTCGTTTGTGTAAGGAGCTCCCAGGTTAGTGGCAATGCTCCCTCCTCACTGCAAGCCAGCGGCTCCGAAGTTTATAGACAGAGTTAGAGAGAGAGAGACCACTGAATGATGCCCAGGGTTACGGGTCCTGGTGTTTGAGGTGGGGTTTCAGAGGCTTCCTGGTGGCCTTCAAGGCCAAATCTTTGCCAAGCTGCCCGTCCTGTTCTGTGTTCGTTAATCGAACAGCGCTTTCGTACTTCAAAGGACCTATTCTGTCCGACGTTAATTCAGCAGTGTAATAAATGCCTACTGTGTGCTGGAGTGGCTAGAGCCAGCGTTGAGGAAGGAGAGAGAGGGTCAGGAAAGGCTTCGCGGAGGTTTTCCTGAGCTGAGCCCTGGAAAGAAGGGTTCCAAAAGGCGGAGGCGAGGGGGAGAGCATTCGAGATTCGGGATAGTCTAAAGGCGAAGGTGCAGGAGACGCTGTAGTGCCCACGCTGAATTCAGAAAGCGCCTCATAGTCAATAAGCATTTATTAAACAACTGCGCTAAGATCAGGAATGCAGAAGCCGAAGAGCTGCCCTTCAAAAGCTCACAGCCTTTTGAACGGGGGAGGGGGTCGGGAAGGTGGAGACGACGAGCAAACCAGGTCTGTACCAAGGAGCTCTGCACAGAGTAACAGAGGCGCAGGGAGTGTCTGCCAGGGGTGGGACAGGCTGAAGAGGTCTGGAGCCGAGAGATGGGGCGCGGGGAGGACGGTGTGAAGGTAAAGAACACAATACAGGGGCTTAGGAAGCGCCGTGAGAGGCCAGCGTGGAAGTTGTGTGAGTCAGGAGGGTGACGGTCCCTGCGCTTTAGCAGCCAAACGGAGGCCAGTCCAGTGTGGCCGAATTGCAGAGGACCTGAAGGGGAATGATGTGAAAGAAGTTTGGAAAAGTCTGTGGAAGGCTGAGTTTCGGGCTGAGGAGGTCCTTCCTAGAGGCGATAGGGAGCTCCCAGAGACTTTAACACAGGGACCTGGTCATTCATAAGAGGGGAACCAGAACCTGGGGGGAGCCCAGCGCAGTGTTTCCCCAGGTATCTGGGGAATCATATCCCTGACCACGCTGTGTAACACAGAGCTCAGTAGCTAGCCACGCTCACCGCCGTCCCCCCTGGCGCCCCCCCCAAACACAAAGAGCCAAAGAAGCAGCTGCCTTCAGTTCAGCCCTGCCCTGCCCCCCCCACAGACCTCCCCTTCATTGATGTTACAGGCAGAGCTGGAAGAGACCTTACAGGACAAATAGTACGATCCCCTCATTTTACAGAGATGGAAACTGAGGCCCAAAGAAGTTAGGTGCTTTGCTTATGGCTCCTTGGTAAGCATCAGAAGTCAAGGAGATGTCCAAGTTCAGCACCCTTTCCACTATGCCCTGATGGCTCTCAGAGTCAGGAAATCTAGGTTGGAATCCTGGTTCTGATACTAGCTGCATAACTGTAGCAACTCTCTGAACCTTAAGTCTCATCTGTAAAATGGACATCATATATCTGAATTTTCTACTTCATGGGGTTGTGCCAAGAAAACTTTTGCAAATCTTAAGGTGATATAGAAACTTATTAATGGAGGAAGAGGAAATGAGTTAATCTAGTACTTGCTATGTGCCAGGCACCACATTAAGTGCTTTTACAAATATTTTCTCATTTGGTCCTCACAGCAATCCTAGAAGTTAGCTGCTATTATCCCCATTTTACAGTCGAAGAAACCGATATAGACAGGTCAAATGACTTGCCCAGGGTCACACGGCTATCCTCTGAGGCTGGATTTTAACTCAGCTCTTTTTGACTCCATTTTTTACCCCATTGTCCTGTCCACTTCATTGCCTCAAAAAGCATGTGAATGGCTATTAGTAATCTCACCTTGATCATTACATCCATCTAACTCCCTTGGGATTAGGAAAAAAGCTGTCTTTTATTTTTCCCATAGTACTTAATATATAGGCTCTTCATGCAACAGGCATTTAATCAATGTTTTTATGAGCCTGCAAGAAGAGGGTCATCTTTGGGAGAGTTGTTACTGCCATTTTCTACCAGTTGGTATCAAGCCTGTTAGATCTCAAATCTGGAGCACTTTTAGATTTTTCTGGTCACTGGCTGCAAAGAGTATCT
Organism: Gymnobelideus leadbeateri; assembly: GCA_011680675.1. Taxonomy (NCBI): domain Eukaryota; kingdom Metazoa; phylum Chordata; class Mammalia; order Diprotodontia; family Petauridae; genus Gymnobelideus; species Gymnobelideus leadbeateri. The sequence goes on along the minus strand of WOXC01003951.1, from coordinate 96,764 downwards.
GGAAGCAGAACCCCACAAAATAGTGACACACTTTTGCTAAATAGAGAAAGGTGAACCATGAAGCACATGAACCATAAAGGAAACTCTTAGCACATAAAAACCATATTAATTGGGGCGGCTAGGTGGCGCAGTGAGTAAGAGCGCCGGCCTCGGAGTTGGGATGACCTGGGATCGAATCCGGCCTCAGAAAATGAGCACCCGGGGCGGCTAGGTGGCGCAGTGAGTAGAGCGTTGGCCCCGGAGTCAGAAGGACCTGAGTTCGGATCCAGCCTCAGACACTTAATGCACACACAAATAAAAAAAAAAAAAAAACCTAGCCGTGTGAAAAACCTAGCCGTGTGACCTTGGGCAAGTTACTTAATCCCAATTGCCCTCCAAAAAAAAAAAAAAAAAGAAAAGAAAAAGAAAAAGAAAATGAGCACCCACACACAAATAATGACTGGCTGTGTAACCTTGAGCAAGTTACTTAACCCCAATTGCTCTTAAAAAAAAAAAAAACCCGCCATATTAATTCAATGTATATTGAGCACATGGAAAAACCAGGACAAATTTTTAACTCAGTACAAACATGCCAATCTATTTTAAAATATTTCTTTGTATTAAAAATAGGATTCTTAGCAATAATCCTAGAAACAAAAGACACAATTACTCCTGAAAAGAAGATGGCAATGGATTAACAATTGATAGATGCCCTAAGCACAAAGACATCTCCTGGACATAAATACACAGGGGCTTCCCTGTTTCCAACAGAGAAAGAGGAAAAGATAGACAAGGAAAGGAAAAGGTAGCTGGACAGTCCTTTGACTTTTAGGAAAGTAGCCCTCTATCCATTTCTGTCCATAGAGAAATTAATGCCTCCTACTGCTCCATCCTACCAAAGAGAGAAAACACCTCTCCTATGTGCCCAGAAGGGATGTGAATAAGAGACTCAGAAGATGGGTGTCTTTAAATCCCACCACTACTACTGATCAAGCCAAATCACTTGTTCCTTATTCTCCTTCTTCTCTACCTATGTTCCAAGCTCTTTTAGCTCTAATGGTCATGGACTGCTTTGTGCATTTCCAAGGAAAGAGTCAGTTTTGAACCAAGGAGGTCCTACCCTATTCATAATAGAAAGCAGCCCCTTCCCCATTTGTATTTAGTGGGAACCACACCTATCTATCTGGAGCCAGGGTGGGGTTGAGGAGTGAAAATGCCCCTTCTGTTGAAACAACTAGAAGGTATCCATTCTTAACTGTGATGGAGGACACATGGTACGTTGGAAAGAGTAGTGCTTTAGAATCTAGATGTTCAGTCATTTCAGTCATGTCTGACTTTGTGACCCTTTTTTGGTTGGTTTGGGTTTTTTTGGCAGAAATACTGGAATGTTTGACCTTTCCTTCTCCAGCTCATTTTACAGAGGAGGAAACTGAGGCAAAGAGGGTTGAAAGACTTGCCCAGGGTTACACAGTTGGTAAGTGTCTGAGGCTGGATTTAAACTCTGGAAGATGAGTCTTCCTGACTCCAGGCCTGGCATTCTATCCACTGTGACACCTAGACGCCCAGAATCTAGATGACCTGAGTTCAAATTAGTCACTTTAACCCCATGAGCCTGTTTCCTCATCTGAAAATGAGATAGTTGGATTGGTTGGCTTCCATGGTCCCTTCCAGCTTTGGATGGCATTCTATGATGCTATAGTGCCAAGGATGACTGAGTTGAGGAAGCTATAAAATATGGATGAGAAATTGTTTTATTTTTATTTTATTTTATTATTCCTATTTTAGTTCTAGGAATCATATGGGGTCAGCTAGGTGGAGCAGTAGATAGAAGGCTGACCTTGAAATCAGAAAGATTCATGTTCGTAAGTTCAAATCCAGCCTCAGACACTTACTAGCTGTATGACCCTGGGCAAGTCACTTAACCCTGTTTCCTCACCTGTAAAATGAACCAGAGGAGGAAATGGTAAACCATTCTAGTATCTTTGCCAAGAACACCCCAAATGAGGTCGCTAAGAGCTGGACGCAACTAAAATGACTTAAGAACAATAACAAATATATGTCTGTATATACATATTACATATTATGTATACACACATATTTGGAGAGTTTAGCTCTATAAAAAAGTAGCATGAAAGATACCAAAGATTGTAATCTCTTTGAGGGCAGGGGATATTTCTTTTCTTAATGGTATTTTCCTCTGGGTCTAGTGCATGGCTCAGAGGCTTTTAGGATAGGGATTTCATAAGACTTAGAACTGCACTTTGGAAATCATCTAGTTCAAACTCTTCATTGTACAGATGAGTAAACTGAGGCCCAGAAAGTGGGTGGTTTACCCAGGGTCATAGGAAAAGAAATGAATGAATGGAAAAGCATTTATTAAGTGCTTTTTATTTGCCAAGAGCTGTGTGAAAAAGTCCTAAATTAGTCCCTATCCTCAGGGAGCTTATATTCTAATAGGGGGAGACAACATATAAAGGGAAGTGATGGACAGGGCTGGGCATTTTGGTTTGGGAAGTCATAGGGCTGATGAGTGGAACCATAATGGGGGAATTGAATGCTCCTTTCCAGGAGCAATGGTAGTGTTGAGTTGATTGAGGTTCCAGAGTGGGGAGGGGAGGTATGAGGATGGGGTAGAAAGGTCTATATCTCACCCACAAGATGAGAATTAGAAGGGACTTCAGGGGTCGTCCAGTTCAGCAGAGACACCAGAGATGTCCCCACTATCATATTCCTGACCAGTGGTTGTCCAGCCTCTGCTCAAAGACCTCCAGAGATGGGGGACCCATCAATGGCCCGAGGCAAGCCATTCCACTTTTCAACAGCTCTGATTGTGAGGAAGCCTTTTCCTGCTATCAGGTCTAAATTTTCCTCTTTGCATTTTTTCTAGTGCTCCTGGTACTACCCGTTGCAGCCAAGCAGAACAGTTAGAATCTCTCCTCCACAGGATGGCCTTTCCAAATATTTGAAGGCAGCTATTCCTCCACTCCCTAGTCATGGTGCAATGGGAAGGCAGATGGCAAGATGGCCAGGGTAGAATGTGAAGTATGGCTAGAGTGGCTGGCTAGAGTGGGCCATGTGATACTCATCAATCAGGACAATGCCAGGGAGAAAGTGGGGCAGTGTGGTGTCAAAGCATGAGAACCAGAGCTGAGAAGGTTGAGTCTTCCAGGAGATTGGAGCAGCTATGGGGAGACAGTAAAGTCTGGTGGTTGGCTGTCCTTACTATAATCTATTAAGTATATAGCAAATATATATGTTTGAAGTGTCTATATGGTAAGAGAGTACATGAAGGGAGAAGACTGAAAAATAACTCTCAGTTTTATTCACCATAAACTAGGGCTGAATTGCAATTGGGGGTGGGGAAGAGCGTCAAAATCTTTTTTTTTTTTAACCATGATTTGAAAAAAAGGGTGAAATGAAGTTTTCTCTATTAATAAATGTTTATTGTTGATTGATTGAACAGAGTGACCGGGAAAGAAAATGGGCTTTCTTTTAGAAAGAATAGATATAATAGAGGATCAGCTGTGTTCCACCAAATATTTTAAAAAGCAGCAAACAGGAAAGTGTTGAGTGATAATTGGATAATTTACAGAAAGGCATGAAGAAGGCTTGATCAGGCTTTCACCCTGTAGCACCTAGGGTAGCACTGTCCCAGTGACAGCAGGGATCCTCTGGACTACTGGCCCTACAAAGATGGACAGGGAGGAGAGAGGAAGAGCTCTCTGAGCCAGATAGAGAAGGCACAAATCCCAGGTTAGGACTTTAAGCCTCTCCTTCCTACAGTAAAACTGACTCAGGGAGAGAGGCGAATTAGAGTTGAGAAAGACAGCCATGAGCAGGGCTATGAGTCTTAGGTTCATGATATAGGAGCCAATGCAAGCTTGAAGTGTTTGGTTTCAGCATGTAATGAATGCCCTCTGTTGGCCCCACAACTAAATCAGGCCAGTATCATAGCTAAGACCAACTTACAGGGAGGGTACATAGAATATTCTAGCAGAAATAGCAGTGGACCAAAAGTCAGGGTTTTACTGCCTCCACTCCTATGTAAATCATTAATTAGCCTCTCCCTGCCTCAGTCTTCTCATCTATAAAATGGGGTTAATAATCCCCCTGCCCTGTCCGCTTTAAGGGGCAGCTACATGGCACAGTGCTGGGTCTGGTGTCAGGAAGACTCATCTTCCCAAGTTCAAATCCAGCGTCAGACACTATATGTGACCGTGGGCAATTCACTTCACCCTATTTGCCTTGGTTTCCTCATCTGTAAAAATGAGCTGGACAAGGAAATGGCAAATCACTCCATTATCTCTGCCATGAAAATCAGAAATGGGGCCACAAAAAGTTGTACATTACCAATAAAAATTACTGAACAAACCACCTGTGTGCTTCACCAGGACATCAGCAGGATAGCATGACAGAAAATGTAGAAAAATATTTCGTAACCCAGAGCACTTAGATCCCAGAGAAATCAAAGAAAAACCAAGAGGATCTTTTATGTGCAAAAATACAAAATAAGGCTAAAATAGCAGTTCTTTGGTGGCAGCAAAATATTAGAAACTAAGGGGGTATCTTATGGGGGAATAGCTAACTGAATCATGCATATGAATGTAATGGAATATTATTGTGACATAAGAAATGAGGAAATGGACAGTTGCAGAGGAAATGTCCTGTTGCAGAGTAAAGTGAGCAGAACCAGGACATTTTATACAACAGCATCATAGGGCAAAACGGACTCTGACTGACTTTAGAACTCTGAGCGGAATAAAGATGAAACCTATCTCATCTCCCAACGGTGAGGTGATAAATTTAAAATGCAGAAAGAGGCCCGTGTTCTTGGGCATGGCCAATGCCAGAATTTGTTTTGCTAGACTATGTTGATATGGATTTAGGGATCTGTTTTTTATGTTTTTAAAAATTTATTCAGTTGGATGGACGGATAGTGGGAGGAACAGATTAATTTAAAAAACTACTTTTAGAAATTTTTAATAGGATGAAAAATGAAAACACTAGAAAGTGTCTACAGATATAAAAATTAAACAGTAGTGATATGTGTGTATATGCACATATGTATATACATATACATATATAAAGGATGTCCCAAAAGTCTTAGTGCAGTTTTGAGCCACTAAAACAAACACACACACACACACACACACACACACACACACACACAAAAGGGTGTCCCAAAAGTCTTAGGATAGTTTTTTTGTATTTTTTTTTTTTTGCTTTTTTCTTTTTGGAGTGGGGGAAGGCAGGGCAATTAGGGTTAAGTGATTTGCCCAAGGTCACAGGGCTAGTAAGTGTCAATTGTCTGAGGCTGGATTTGAACTCAGGTCCTCCTGACCCCAAGGCCAGTGCTCTATTCACTGCGACACCTAGCCACCCCGGAATAGTTTTAAGTAATAGTTTTAAACTATACTAGGATTTTTGGGATACTCTGTCTCTGTGTATGGTGTATGTGTATGCACACATATATGTATGTGCATGTAGACGTGTGTATATAAATATGTTAGTGTGTGTACACACATACAATTCCATATATGTGTATGTATATACTTATTTTCCCCTGAATCTGTGATTCTGTGTATGGGAATCCTCCAGTGCTGATATTCCTTCCATTAGTGCAGCTTGGCAATTTAAATGTAATTTATCATCTTAGAAAATTCAGAAGCAGGACATAGATGACAATTGGTTGCTACCTTGTTAAATTTAATATACATTAAAAAAACCCCTACATGACAGAAATGCATGGTCTCACACACAGTGCTCTTTTTTTGTTCTTTGCATATTGAAATGTTGATGTTTGTTGGTGACCATTAAGTTCATAATAAAAAATTTTTAAACATTTGTAAAATATTTTGTAAAAACCTGAAAAAAAAAGTTGTTTTAGAGAGTTTCTTGGGGAACTAAGGGGTTAAGTGACTTGCCCATGGTCATACAACTGGTAGGTGTCAGAGGCAGGGATGAGCTATTGACTTTAAGACCATCCTGCCTCTTAGTAGTGATAATAAGAATGATTGATAATAATAATTTCTAGAGGGGTTTGGACTTATGATTTCATTGGTATAGGGAGCCTCAAAATCGATTAATCATCTCTACTATGGAAGATTGACACCTGTTCTGAAATTCACAGTCTTAGGGAGTTGTCTGAGGGTATTAAGAAATTATGTGAAATTCCCAGGCTCACACGGTCAGTGCGGATCAGAGCTCCAATAACCAGTGAGAGGAAGGATTTGAATCCACGTCTCTCTGATTTTGAGATTTAATTTTAATATACTAGCCTAGCTGGCTGACCGACAGATGCTGCCTTTTCAGTAGTAACAGTCAACTGACGGCTATTAAACACCTAAAGAAAGGCCAGCAGTCCTTGCTCTTATGGAACTCAATCTAATGGGAGAGAAAACATTCTAATGATTATATGCAAACAAGCTGTATATAGGACAAATTAGGGGTAGTCTCCAAGAGAAGTTACTAAGATTAAGGAGGACTGGGAAAGGTTTCTTGCAGAAGGTTAGGACTATAATACTACTACTACTAAATATTATAATATATAGTATAATATATTTAGTATATATAACCTATTTAGTAGATATAGTATATATACTTAATATATATACTATATTATATAGTATGATGTTATATAGTAAAATAATAACATTATATAGTATAATACATATTAGTGCATATAATATTATTTATAGAGCACTTTAAAGTTTGCAAAGTGATAGTACTATATGATTATAGATATAATTATTTATCTAGTACACCATGCTGATTCTCCATTGGTAATAAGAAATCATTTAAAGTTAGTCATGGAGGCTGGTAAGACAGCATTAGGAGGCTAGTTTAGGGGGAAAGGATTTTAATCAGGAAGGAAGGAAGGAAGAAAGGAGGAAAGAAAGAAAGAAAGAAAGAAAGAAAGAAAGAAAGAAAGAAAGAAAGAAAGAGAAAAAGAAAGGAAGAAAAAAAGAAAAAAGGAAGGAAATAAGAAAGAAAGGAAGGAAGGAAAAAAGGCAGAAAGGAAGAAAAAGGAAGGAAGGAGGAAGGGAAGAAAGAAAAGAAAGAAGGAAATAAGGAAGAAAGGGAGAAAGAGAGAGAGGGAGGGAGGGGGAGAGAGAGAGAGAGAGAGAGAGAGAGAGAGGCTGAATGGATATCAGAGGTCCTAGGGAGTCAGATCCCATAACATGCCCCACAGACATCCTCACCAGTTCTAGGCAAGCCTATATAGACTGTGGCCAGGACTGCGATGTTGCCATGACAACAAGCATGCGCCTGCTAGGGGCGTGGTCTGGTCGAGGCCCCTGATTGCAGACTCAGGCTGCCCTCTGGTGGCCAACAGGTGTCCGCTTTTCATAGAGATGATGCAGTAAGTCCAGATCAAGGAACCAGGGATGGAGGCAGTTTCAGCTGATCCCCTCATGTGCTGTAGGTAAGCCTCCTTCCCCACCTCAGAGGGTGCCATCTCCAGGGCCTGACAGGGCTGTCCTCATCCATTCCTCCACCATTCCCCACCCTCTCTCAGCCACATAATCTGGATGGAATTGTGGTGACAATTTCTATGTAAAGACCCCTTATTCTGGCAGTGATGGGAAGGCATCTCCCTCCAGTCCGCTCCCTCCCTAACTCCTCCTTTGTTGCCGCCCTCCCATATTCCTTCTCGATTTCCCATTTGGTTCCCGCCCTTTGCCACCGCTCTGTAATAAAACCTTTATGACAGCACGCCTTGGCTACTGCAGTTGCTTCCTAATGGTCTTTCTGCCTTCACTCTCTCCCCTTTTCACCACCTCTTTAAAGACAACTTCATGGGTGCCCGATTGGCCAAGTAAAGTTTGAAACACGTCACTTAAGGCCACCCAACCCCACATTGCTATCTTGTTTCCATTCCTTTGTTAACTGTGCCCAGTGGTCTTCTTCCCTTACTTTGCATGAGAATTCATCATTCAACTAACTCAAAATGCCATCTTCTCTATGAAGCCTCCCTGATCCTTGACTGTTCAGAGTTCATAAATTTAGGTCATATAGGCCAATTCTTTCATTCCACAGCTGAGGAAGCTGAGGCCCAGAGAAAGATTAAATGATTTAATTATAGCTTACATTTATATGGTGCCTTATCTCACTTTTTTCTCCCAACTCTTTGAGGTAGATACAGTGATGATTCCCATTTTATAGATGAGGGAACTGAAGCCCATTGCCTCAGGTTGAGTGATTTGCCCAGAATTCACACAACTAATAAGTGTCAAGAGCAAGATTCAAATCCAGATTTTCCAGACTCCAAGTTCAACATTTCATTTTCCATTACACCATCCTACCTCTCAAGGCTGTTCACATACAGCCAGGATGAAGAACCATGATTTCAATACATGTCCCATGATTCCAAATTCAGTGTTCTTTCCACAGCATTACACTGCCTTTTCTGATCTCATGTAGTAATTTGCATCTACATATCATTTATCATTATCCTCATAGATAACCTATCCACTTACTAAGCCTGCTAAAGGTTAGTTATCTTCCCCAGCATCCAGTATAATTTTGTGTATACTGTAGTCACTTAATATTTGCCAGTTATGGTTATCCAGTGTTTTGCCTACAGTAGTAACCACCCACACTGTAGCTAATCAATCTCTTTGGTGTCAATCCTCTCTCCACTTATCATTTTCCTAACGCCATGTTCCAACCTCTTAGGGCTGCTTTCTGCTTATCTGAGTTAGCTGAGCTTCTCTTGGGGGCATTTATTAAGCACCTTTCATGTGACAGGCACAGTGCTAGGCACTGGGGATACAAATATGGGACAGTTTTTATCCTTAAGGAGCTTGTATTCTAGGTGGGGGTGGGAGGTGGGGAGAAAATTTCAATATTGAAAAGTAAATACCATAAAACCTGCACAAAGTAAATAATTTCTAGGTGTGGAGGAGGTTGCAAAGGCAGAGGGCATGACTAGTGAGCAGAAATTTGATTAGGCAGTTTCCTAGAGGCAGCATGAGCTAAGTTTTTAAAGAAGCTAGGGATTTTATGGGGTAAGAGAGGACACTGCAGGTGTGAGACCCATCTTCTTCACAGGCACCAAGATGAAGTTTGGCTAGTGAAGGAGTGGAACAAGCAATAAACCTGGGAAGGCAGGCTAGAACCAGGTAGTGTTGTTTTATTCTAAACAAGAGTCACTCAAGTTTTGTTCCTGACACTATCAGAGCTGTGTTTTAAAGAACATCCATTTGGGAGCTGTGGGAGGGAAGAGTCTGACCAGGAGTAATAGCAATGTGAATGAAAGGAAAGGATTCCAGAGATCTTGTGGGGGTAGAAAAGCACTAAGCCTTGGCAAAATGATTGCATATGAGAGGTGACAGAGCAACCAGAAGTCAGGTTCTGGCTTAACTTAGCTTAAGAAGTCATAACTGAGGTTATGAATCTGGGTACTTGGAAGTATGGCAGAACCCTCAGCAGAAATAGGGAAATTAGAAAGAGGTTGGAGAAAAGGGGAATAAATCCTGCTCCAGATGCCCACCGGACATTCAGTTGCTGTCCAGGAGGCAGATGGTGCTGAAGGGTTGGAGTTAAAGAGACACTATGGCTGGACAAATTGATTTGGGAAAAATCTAGAGGTAAGTGAACCCCAGAAAGTGAAGTCACTTTGAGCCCCCTCTCTTCTCTAAAATGGGGTTTAATACTTGCAATACTTAACTCACAAGATGGTTGAGTTTAAAAATCTAAATCTAGGTAATAAGTTGGAAGAATCTGCATTCCCACTCCAGGTCAGCCGGGATACTAGCTGATTTTCACTTGTCCAGACACCTTTAGGAAGGATGGAATAGGGAAGAAACTACTCCCTAGCTGCCTCTAACCATTTCCTCCCACCCTGGCACAATCACTAACCCTTCCTTTGGTTCAGCCACAGCCCTTCTTGTGAAGCCAAGTGAGGATTAAGCCCTACAAGACTAACCTGGCTCTTACTGTAGACATTTGCATACCTACAGAGCTAGCCACCTAGGATCCATCTTCCAATGATGCCCATGTTAGCTCCATGTATCAGGACTTAATTTGCCTGTGACATTACCCGATCTCCCAGGAGGCTTATTGCCCCTGGGCAATTAATGTCCTCTTCAACATTGGTCTAATTATCCCCAGCCCTTTGAAATTTCGGCAAAGGATAGTACTTTGACCAAAACTCATCAATATCCATCCTAAACAACATTGGATGGGGAGTCAGGAGATGAAGCTTCAGTAATTCAGGGGATAAAAGAATTAAGAGTTGAAAGGATCTTACGAGGTCATATAGTCAAACTCAATCACTTTACAGATGAGCAAAACTAAGACCCGGAAAGAGGTTAGGTGCCCACTCACAGAGGTAATGTCAAAGGTGAGCTTTGAACAAGGTCCTGTGACTAGTGAATGCTCTTTCCAAATCCCAAGCTTCTTGGTATCTTCATCCACAAAATGGACATAAAGACCTACCTTGTCAACAGATAGGTGTGATCTCCTTCATTCCTTCCAAGAACCAAACATGTCCTGTCAAGCTCTTATATTATTACACAGGACAAATATTTCATAAACCTAAGTGCTATGGCCATGGCATCTCAGCCAGCGTGATACAGAAGGATGGATTTGGGGCCAAATCATGATCTGCCCTTTCTCAGCTAGGAGACCTTAGCCAAGTTACAACCTCTCTGGGCCTCAACTTCCTCATTTGTAAATTAGGAGGTAAGAATAGTTAATCTTGGAGCATTTAGGTGGCAGTGAATAAAGGGCCAGCCCTGGAGTCAGGAGCACCTGAGTTCAAATCCTCAGACACTTAACACAAAAACTAGCCATGTGACCTTGGGCAAGTCACTTAACCCCAATTGCCCTACCTTCCCCCTCCAAAAAAAATAGTTAATCTTACAAGATTTCCTTCTGGTTCTGACACTAACCAGGCCCTCTCACCAATTTATATATGGAAATACTGGCCTGGGAGATTTGAATTTGAGTCTCAACTCAGTTACCAACTATATGTGGCCCTGAGCAAGGCCTTTCCCCTAAGACTCAGATTTCTTATCTCTAAGGATCATTCTCTAGCTCTTAAATTCTAGGATGAACCAACTACCACCAGCTTAAGATAGTCATGTTCATCATGGACTTCAATGAAGCAGAAAGGTCTGGAAGGGATCTTAAGAGATTTAGTTTACTCCTACCCCCCACATCCCCCACCTCAATTCCTTATTTTACAGATGTCTCCCTGAGTCCAAATACATCTCATAGAACATAGGTAAACATAATTATAACAATTTTCAGTTCATTTTTATTGTCCAGAATAGATGAAAATCAGCAGTGGTTTTGCTTTTTTTTTTTTTTTTAAAGCAACCCAATACACTTGGGTGATTTGCACTCAACTGAACCCTTAATGAGTCAGCTGTGGTCAAAGGCTTAGACTCACACTTGGAAGCCAGGCTAAGACTTCAGTCAAGACTGCTGCTCCTGAAATAAAAGTCTTTTGACCTGCCCCGACAATGGGGAAGGCAGCTAGACCTTTTTCAGTCTTCTTGACCCCTTTGGAATACAGGAAAGTGTACTAAACAAGACCAAAAGGAACAAAACAAAACAATACAGTCCTAGGTGTTACACAAGAGGCACTGATCCTGGCTTTATTCACTCAAAGTTACATCCAACATTTGTTACAGCTCTTTCTTCAAATTCCAAATGCTTTTAGAATCTCAAACCTGCATTCAAACTGTGGCTTTCAAATTGCAGTCAAGAATTTCAAATAAAAAAATGACTTGCCAGTAAAATTGGAAACTGTTAGTGCAGATACAAAAAAGTAAAATCCAAATAGAAACTTGAGTTCAAAAATAAGTAGTTAGCCGCTGTCATCTTGGGCTACCTAGGGTCTAGACCATGGGTACATGCCAGTCAAACGAACCATCCACCAACTCTTAGCCAAGTTTTCTTTCCTCTTGGCTTGTACTTTAAAATTAAGGGTCACAGTGATTTTAAAATAACATAGCTAAGTTATTTGGGTGCCAACACAGCCTCTATTCATATAGAACATGGTGCTCAACAATTCATTTAAGTGGCTTTCCAAGACCCCAGGTCATGAAAAGTAGAGAAAGTTGGGAGTGTGGCCTTCTTCTAAATTAGCTTGTGTCAGACCGACATTAACGTGGCCAATGAGAACAGGCACACATATGTAGTATTTCAACTGTTCCTCTTGGTTCCTAGAGGTAGAACAATCACTTTAAAATCAAATCCACTCACAGTGGCATGGCACATTCATCTTCTACTGCTAGAAACCTGAAATATTAGTTATTGGCTTGCTGGCCACAGTCTCTCTCCTTTGATGGACACTGCTTTCAAGGTATATAAAAACAGTTGTTCACAATGGGGCTTTTCAGAACACAGACAACAAGGTAAGGGGGAAAAATGCCTTCTCTTAACATCGCATCCAGACACTGTCCAATACCACATATAAATCACTTTCACAATGCCCTTTTGTCCCAGGGATGCCACGTTGAGTTTTAGAATTAAAGTAGTAGCAAAAAGTTCAATATTGCTAAGACAACCCCAAGCTGCAGGGAAGAGAGCTCTACATCGTCGGGGTATTAACCAGCTTATCCTTCCATTTTCCACATGATCATAGTTAGAGGACACATGCATGAGGTGGAAGTGAGGTAGAAAGTAAACAATTCTCACATCTTAAAAGATAGTTCAAACCAATATGATCATCCCACAAAAATGGGGAATGTCTCGTCCTGGCCTTCACACTCCTCCCATCCCTGTAATACACTTCTTTGCCCATGTGAATCAGTGCTTCTCTTACTGTGTTTGTCATGAGGAGCCGAGGAGCTGCATCTCCAAAGTATGTGCTAATGCTCCAGGCCTCGACACTAGGAATGTACAGTTATTTACTCAGAGTCTGCACACGGTCACTGTCAAATTGCTTTCATTGCATTTGTCAGTTATGGTTTTGTTTTTTGTTTATATATACATATATATATGTATATGTATATACATATATATATGTATATATATATTTATAAAAAGGAAACTGAAGGACAAGCCGGCATGAAAGAGTCACTGTTAGAATAACTTTAATTTATCTTGCATTTTACAGAAGTCTAGGAACGGTTTTTAAAAAGCACCTCCTCCTTTCCCCATCATGTTTCTCTGACAGTTGTTAAAATATTCAATGAGCATGTGAACAGCTTGAGGATCTGCATCTTGCAAGGATTTCACAGACCAACCAACCCAATGCCAAATGAGAACCTGGCAGCTTTTAGATCTTGCTTTTTAATACAATGGTAAATCCACTCTGATTGTAAACCTGTCCAGCCACATCTCCAAAACACTTTGCAAAATCCAGTGTTGATTAGCAAATTAGTTGGCTTTGGCACGGAGCTGTGCTCGCTTGCCTGTGACGGCCTGGAACCCAGTTTTGATGCTGGCGACGGAGCAGCGAGAATGGCAGGTCTCACACTGTAAGAAATAGAGTCGTGTGTCCTTCTGCAGGATTGTGTCTGGTGACCGACACGTATGGCAGGTGACATACTCCTCTGTGGAAAAGCAATACAGTATCAACCCAACAATGCTCATAAAAGACACAAGGAAAGTGACTTGTGCCAATCACAGGTATACTCAAGCAATTTATAAACTACTAACACAGGGCCACAAAACAGCCAAGACTGTTGGTCTAGCACCAGAAAACACAATCTGTCTCTTCTGAAGCTTTGGGCATCTGGGTACCAAAAGAGCTGTTGTTGAAAAAAGGTCTGACCTCTCCAAAAGGTATAATGGCCATATTGCCTTGAGGGAACCTCTCCAGACACAGATTACCATCTGTAAAGAGTTCATACGGTTTCTGGCCAGGTGGAGGGACAATCATTTGACACTTTATCTAATCTGGTAGAAATGACAAATAAGTCACCATATGCTTTATTATGTAAGTGGGTGTTTAGGCAGATGGTTAAATCAGTCAAGTCATGCTGCAATACTGGAAAGGTAACTTTGCTCCTTTGGCCCCAGGAACCAAAACATTAACTTCTGATTATTATTAAATACTGATGATGGCTTACCCCCACCTCTGCCCCCCCCCCCCCAGCCACCTGCTGCCAGAAGGCCAAGTGAAGCAGTAATCCTTTAAATCCTTCTGCTTCCCATGGTCCCAAATCTTAGATCCATTCCAGTTCTATGTTTTATGATTCTATGAGATACAGTACAAAGTCAAACTCTATACTTACTGATATATCTTCTCAAAACGTTTTCTATTTGTTTCTGTTGGAATCTTCCTTTGATTACAAGTTGGTTATTACCATCTATGGAACCACTATTAAGAGGAAAAAAATCTATTATGAAAAACACAATAGAGGTGACCAAATCACTACATCTAGTATATCTGAGTTAATTATGTTCAACAACATGAAGTTTTCTAAGACTATGCTGTTTCATTCATGTGAAGAAGCAGGCAGTTCTGATAGAACAGAGAGCATCTACACTAGAAGACCAAGGTTTAGGAGCCAACATTACCACAGACAAGCTGTAGGCTATACCGTCCTTAGTCATCATATCAGGTATCCACTGATTTATCAAAGAAGACATCATACCTTCAATATCCATTAACATTTACTGGGCCTTAATGTTTTTAAGGAATGGTGCTAAGCACTACAGAAGGCACAAAGATGCCTTAACACTAGTCACAAGGGGCTGATATCGCCTTACACTGTCAATGAGTCATTTCCTTGTGATGTTTAACAGGGGCCTCATTCTGAAAGTAATACTTTACAGAGATGGGGACCAGGGTGCGGAAGATTGCATAGAATTAAGATTTTCTTTCTGTTGGCTAGTTCTAATGAACTTTCCCCACTTTTAAAAGTTTTTGTTAAAAGGAATAGTTCTCTGGGAAGGAAAAGGAAATGTAGGTTGATACAAAGACAAGTTGTTTAATTTAAAATATTCTATAGCAGCCTCCCCAAGCTAGCTTCTATAATGGACTAATTTGCTCTTCTATTTACCCCCCAGACAAAGGAGCCTAAGACTGACTGCTTTTCTTGGATGTTTATGCTTGTTCAAATCCTAGCTATATAATGAACCTCAAGGGTATAACCCTTTATAACCCCTTTACTGAATCTTGCTAGCAATAAGTGGTCCAAAGTTGACAAACTTGCAGGTTATACTAAGACTCTTTATTTTCTCTGTTGACAGTTGTGATCTCCAATATGACCTGTGTATACTATTTTCTAAATAAAACCACCACCATTTTAGTCCTGATTTTTTGTCAGGCAGATTAAGGCATTAACTTTTTTTGAAGAGAGTAGGAGGTAGGAACACACTATATTTGACCATTAGACCAAAAGGGATGACCCAGATGTAGTTAATTTCTAATGCTAAGCACTAGGGATTCCACCAAGATCATTCTAAACTTTCTGTTATAAGCCTAGGCTCTCTTCAAATGAAGTATCTTTTTCAGAGTAGCTAGTTTCACATTTAATGAAGTCACATTCTTCTTAACATTTCACAAATCTCTGATATTTCATTAGTTTTCCTAAATGTGTTTCAAGTTTTTAAAGTGAAGCTCTAACTAAATTTTTAAAATTGTCCACAAATTGTAAACTAATCAAACAAAACGTTCATTTACCTTGTACCCAATTCAGCCAATAAAAATGCCAGGAGATGTTTGGGCTGACGATGTAATCTAAAAAGAAAATATTATATTCAACATTTACATTCTAAGGTAATTACTTCTCCCCACAAATATCCTAACTATAAAAAAATACAAACTACTATATGTATTTTGATAATCTGTGGTCTTATTACTTGGACCTTAATAGTTGTTGGGAAGCAACACCTGCAACTAGTCTAATTTAAAGGTGAAACTTGGGGGGGCTAGGTGGTGCAGTGAGTAGAGTGTCTGTCAGCCCTGAAGTCAGAAGGTCCTGAGTTCAGATCCGGCCTCAGACACTTAACACACACACACACACACACACACACACACACACACACACACACACACACACACACACACACACAACCTAGCTGTGTAGCCTCGGGCAAGTTACTTAACCCCAGTTGCCCTCCAAAAAACAAAAACAAAAAAAACAAAAAAAAAAGGTGAAACTTATTAGAAATTTTTAAGGCATTCAATTGGTAACCATAGGTAAAGTCACAAGAAAAAACATATAAGAACTCAAATGGGGTTTGGGAGAGGGAACAGATAGGAACCAAAGGAACAAAAATACTAAAATAACAACAACAAAAAATAACATTTGTTGACTATTGAGCAAAATGGAGAACAGACTTATAGGTCAACATTCATAAAGAAGTACTTGGGCCTAGACAGCAAAAAGTTAACTCTCTAAGTACCTTTTTTTTAAACTTCCATGACAGAAAAATATGGCAGGTTCATGGAAAGAAGAGACCAACAGTAACAAGCTGTCAGATACTATCTAGCTTCCTAATTCTGTCACTACAGTTTACAGAAGTAATGCTTCTTCAGAAAGACATTTTCCAAACCCATTTAAGCCATGCCAAATTCAAGAGTATAAGCGAAGAATCTGTTTAGCGAACTATATTCAAATTCAAACTGAGAAGTTTCCCAGGCAGTACTTACAGTTTACAGATATCTGTGAAGTTGACAAAAGAAGTTTTCTTGGTTCCTACTCTAACAACCTGTGGAGGTTTCATGACAAATTTCCTTTTTTCTCCAGCAACCATATCTGGATTCTTTTCCCTCATTATGTTGAATACTCGATTCAGCAACTACAAAGACAATGGGCAATTAGTGTACACATTCAATAAGTTGATTTCTCTAGTCTCAGTGTCCAGCTTCCAAAAGAGGGTGTTGGGTGCCGAATGCCACCAGATTCAATTAGGGGTATAAAGTTAATTTCATTTTTGAGCTTTAAAACATATATATAGGCATGCCCTTATGTGCTAACAAGGGATGAAAACTCTCCATTAATTCTGCTGTTCCAAGAAATTTCTAACAGACTTAGAACAATCAAGCTCAAAAATAAAATCTTTACCTGTCAACACCCCTAACTACCCACCTGTCTTACCCCTCTCCAATTAGAAGGACCAAGGAGACAAAATAAATCCTAGTGGGAACTAGTCTTCAAGTCCTTTTAACAAACTCCCAATACAGACATGTCAACAAGTACATGATCTGACTTTACCTAGTATGGGTCAGATCAGGTTTTCTCAAACTGCTAGCAATGAAAAGTCCCTGGAATTCTAGAGCTCGTAACGGGCTTAGAGAGACTAGTCAGAATTGGCAGTGGAGAGGTTGAACGTGCCTGCCTCCTTAAGTATTTGGGCACTTTGTTTATATAGCTAAGTAAGATTTTCAAGTGTTTCTCCCCCACAAAATGGCATACTTTACCTCATCATAAGTATAATCTCTTTCTGAGCCTGCCCATGCAGGGCCTGTCTGATTGCTGAAGGAGATTCCATCATCCTTTTTGCTGTCTTCATCTTCTAAAGCTTGAGAGAAAAACAAAATAGATTCCCAAGGAAATTAAAGACTCTTAATATTAATTTCTTTTCCCACTGTAATTTCATTCACACATTAAGGCAGCTTAAAGAATACAGTCTACTTGAAATAACTGCCACATACCTGTTTTTTTTTAAAACATAAACTGAACTGTAATTTACAATTACAATGTTGTAAGGTTGGGCACCTGATATACATCAATATATTCAATCCCCAGAACAACCCTTAAGATAACGTTATTGTACGAAACCTTTAATAATGGAAAAATGTCATTAATATAGTAAAATCAAATTCCATCATATAATACTGCTTAGTCCACTTGCAATAAAGTGTTTTCAGAACAAACTAAATTCCTGTGGAATACTGTTCCATCTAATTCCAAGTTTCCCTAAAACCAATTATGGATTACATGACTGTGCCCTAAGATGACAGTTATGAAGCTTAAGACTCAAAAGGGGGCAGCTAGGTGGCGCAGTGAGTAGAGCGTCGGCCTTGGAGTCAGAAGAACCTGAGTTCGGATCTGACCTCAGACACTTAATGCACACACACACAAACAAACAAACAAACAAAACCTAGCCATGTGACCTTGGGCAAGTTACTTAACCCCAACTGCCCTCCAAAAAGCCAAAAAAAAAAAAAAAAGACTCAAAAGAGCCAAGTCTCTCATCTGAGGTCACGCATGGTTAGTGCAGATCAATGACACAAGACCAGAAATGTACCTTTCGCTACCAAATGTGGAAAACCTTGGGAGCACAAGACTGTCAAGGGGGTGGGGGAAATAAGATGGTCAATACCGATTTTATCCTATTAAATATCCCCCAGAGTAAGAGTAAATGGCCAGGAAAGGGCAGAGTCAGAAAGAAGTATCATAGAGCATCTAGAAAATGGCAGAGGCAGGTGAAGGAATAAGTTCTATGAACAAAACCAAATGACTAAGTTTTGGATATAAAACACTTTTTCATACAGAACTAGAGAATATCGGGAACAATGACTCAGTGAAAGACAAACTGATTTACTTGACAACTAGAAATTCCAAACTGATTCCTAATTAATGAAGGTACAAAGTTTTGGAGCTATCTTTGGAGAAGTACATACTATTTATACAAAAGCTTTAATTCCATTTACAACAATTTACCTCTGTGAATCAGATCCTGTTCTCTATCAAATCCAAAACAAGAAACAAACTAGAGGGCAGACATGACATAGAGGTATCTCTTTCAAAAAACTAGTCAATGTCACCTAAAAATAAACCTTCAAGTATTTCACCTATGGAATATTGGCCACTGAAGAAATGAGCAACTGTACATTTAAAATATATACTCAATTATAATAACTGAATGTGATAGTGTGATAATTGAACATAAAGAGAAAACTCAGGGGCGTTAGGATAAGGCTAAACTGATTTTTTTCACTGTTTGGCCAAGGCCTTCATCAATAATGCAAGTTAATAGTGGTAATAAGTTTGTAGGAAAGCATTCATACTGTTTGAGTACTTGGGAAGTAATAAAATTGTTCCTTACTTTCTAATTTAGAATGACCCTCCCATTATTCAGATTTAAACAGTAACTCCCAAATCTCACTTTAGACAAAATCCAGAATTTATTCCCCGACCACATCAAGTCAGATCTGTCTTCCTTTCCTGTTCCTTTGTTTTCTTTTGTCCACCTTGGGGCAGAGGAGCTAATGACAGAGAACTGCTTTAAACAGGACTGACAGATGGAAGCTAACAATCCAAGAACCTGCATTCTACACAAATAGGCAATGCACCCTACCTTCATCTTTCTCTAGGATTTCATCCTCATCTGGGAACTTAACATTCTTCTTTTTCTTCTTTTTATTGCCAAGCATGATATCAAGGTCATCTTCTGGCTCTGCTGGTTCTTGTACATCACTTTCAATCTTTAGGTCCTAAAAAAGGAAAAAAAAATCACAGTCATTTCCAATATTTAAACAAATGACTATTCTAAAAGATTACACTGGTTAGTCTTCTATATGGCTTGCATGACTTGAGGAGAATAGAGAAAATTTCAAAATATAAAGACACAATTATTACTTCCTCCCAGTTTAATAGTGTTGGCTGAGTTAAAATATCACCTCCTTCTACTAGTCTTCTCGCCAAACTGTCGAACTAGCTAAAAGTAATCTCTCCTCGGAAGCCCGCCAGCATTATGTTTGTACTTTTAAGTTTTACTTTGCATGAGATATCTGTATATATCTTATCTCCTTACTATATAGTAAAGGATAGGGAAACTAGCAATTTGTTGAAGACAGGAATTTCAGAAAATGGACCATAGTTATTTGTCAATAAATACTTATCTAACACCTACGTTGAGTAGTCAAATCACGATTTACAGAAAACAAATTAACTCTTCAGCCTAGGGTCACTTTGATTCATCCCTCTTTCCATGTCCAGTTTTCCTAAGTCTTATAATGGAGAGATATAACAACAATTGGTTGGCTTTCCTTACTCCTCCTCCCTCCCTCCCCCCAAAATAATTCTTTCTTAGAAGAGATGCCTCTCTGGGAAGAGGCAGGGGAAAGATACAGAGGGAAATGCAGGTGATAGAAAACAAAAGATACCGACACCAGTATCTATGTCTGTCTGTCTATCTGTCTATCTAACATAAGTGTAGGAGACTAAGTAGAAAGGTATGATGAAAATTAAGTCAATTAAAGAGAAGTGAATTAAGGTCAGGAGAACAGAGGCAGTTTATTCTTTTAATCCTGTTTGGAAACAAAAAATAATTCTCTTAAAACTGTTTTCCCACAAAAAGAAAAGCTTGATACCGAGTAAGCAGTTATATACTACTTGGTAACATCATAAAATCCTGATGAGACACAGAGAGACACAACTTCTGCTCACCAGTTGGCCTGGATCACTTTCCAGTCTAGCTCCCTGTTCCTACCAATCCCAAAAGCCTAAGACTTAACAAAACACTTGTAGTAGCCCTGGCAATATTAATTTCAGAGGCATACTATCTGAAAAGATAAGAATGCCAGTGAAAAAGTAAATATATATTAATAGTTGAACATGTTTTCAAACTACTTAATATGGAACAGCTAGGCAGCACAGTGGATAGGGCACTAACCCTGGAGTCAGGAGGACCTGAGTTTAAATCCTACTAGCTGTGTGACCCCGGGCAAGTCATTTAACCCCAACTACCTTAAAAAAAAAAAAAAGAAAAGAAAATACTTAATACCATACACCACTCTCAGGATCAAGTTTGGTCATTCTAGATTTATCTCTTCATGGCACTGCTCATAATACAAACATAGTCCCAGATAAGAACCTGACCTTCAAAGAAGTCACTGCCTATTAATGATAGATTTAGCAAACAGCAGTATTACCTTTTATTCCTATACTAGTTTCAAGATTTCAAAGACTGATTCATTTGTTATAATTACTGAAGTTATTAGCTTCCGAACTACAGCCAATCTGTGGTGAGGGGAAGAAGTAGAGGGCACAGATCAGAAGAGAGAAGGAGGATTCACTAGTAGGAAGAACTGAACCTGCCTGGGGGACCTCCTTAGTGAAATAATAACATGAATATAGGCAAGAGATATGTTGTACCCAAATCTCTCAAAACTAAGTCACATTTCTTGGAATATACAGAAGCCAACAGATTTTTTTTTTTGGTGATGGTACAAAGCAAATATTAGATGCACACTGTTTACAAAGAAACAGAAAACTGGAAGGGGATGTAAAACGAGCTGGATATGGTTTCTAAAATCTGCTGATCATGTTTCAAGGTTTTATGAGTTGAGACATTTGCCTCTTTGGTTAGAGGCTCTTTCTGGAGAGGGAAAGGAATTATAAAACGACAGTTTATGATAAAGTTAACTGACAACATAGGTTGTTTTGTGGGCTGACAATACAGACGGTTCACTAATCCTGCAAAATCTAAGGTATTTAGAAATCAACCAAGGGCTTTTAAATTTGTCTTTATGCAGGGTGGATGGAATTGTGTTAGACCATTTTACAGTTTGTTAGTCCAAGTGCCCTCCTCCAAGAATAAATCCTCACCAAAATTCTGCTGTCCATGACAAGATGAAATTTTATTAAGAATTTTTTATCATCATAGCTATTCAAATACAGATACATTTTACTTGAAACAGATATTACACAGAAATACCTTAGCAAAAGTTAAGTAGATAGAAGTATAACAGCATAAACCAATGTCTAAAAATCTCTCATAATGAATGGACATCATGATGAATCCCACTAATATGGGATTCTACCTATATTCCTTAAACCATAATACTTTTAAGGTATCTAATTTAACACATTCTTAATGAACTGACCAAAAGAGTAGTGACTGTTAAAAGTTTGAGATACAGCTTGTCTTTATCTATCAACAGAAGACATGTTATTTGTGACAAGAAATATTAGCAACTTGACTTCCAGAGGCCAGTTTATCTTCAACAACAGTAGGTCACACAAGACATGTGAATACTAACCTTTATACCTTCTTCAGTTTCCTCAATATCAAATATCTTTTTTGTTTTTTTCTTCTTTTTCTTTTGATTGAAAAAGTTTAAGTCATCCAAGTCATCAGAAGCATCTGAAAAGGACAGCCCAGGAAATAATAATAAGTGAACAGACAACAGTCAGTGTTACTATTTATTCAAGCACTGAGTAGACAGAAGTTCCCTTATGAAACTTGGGAATGGTTATGCCAAGTTGTAGTTAGAATAACAGCCGAATGGTATCACAGTTTTTTGTTCAATCAAGTCAACCAAAAAGGATGGGATAAAGCTTTTACTACTAGTATATTTCTGCTTCATAGTGAACTGTCTCAGAGAATACTACAGGAAAGAATAGAAATTCAGAGGCTCCACTCCCTTTCCCAAAGCCAACCAACCAAAATCTTATTTTATTCAACAGTTTTGACCCAACCTTTCTTTAAATCTTTTTGAGATCTGTTAAGAAGAAAAAGTGATGACTGTCAATCTGTCTCTCTTTCAGGGCCGACTGAATGTTACCCCCACTTCCAGAGTGTAGGTTCCTTCCAAACTGGCCTATTTATTGTTCTGCAATATTTTATCTCCTAGACTTAATCCTCACAAATGGAATAAATTCTCTGTACAACTACCTCTAGGTGTCTCTATCTTCAAGGATGAGCTCAGTACCACCTCCAATAAGAGGATCTTTCCCCCAGTCATATGTTCTTCCTGTACCCTCTTTGTCCAAATTTATCTTGTATATATTTTGCATTTACTTATCTGTGTACCTAGGTCATAGGTTGCTTCTCATGAGTAGAATACTAAATTCCATAAAAACCCAGGACTGTTATTTTTAGTGCTTTGCACACAGTGGGCATTTAATAAATGCTCCATAAAGTGAACTGAATTTTTTCCACTTTTTCTGCTCACTATAGCCACTAGGAGAAGAGGTTGCCTAGATAATCTATAAACTGAAAAACCAGTCATCCAGGAGTTAACTATACTTTCCATGTGATGTTTCATCAACTGTATGGCACAGCAATTAATTGCACATTAACAAAATTTAGTTTGAATAAGAACATGACAAGTCTGGCAAGGGCAAATAAGAACGAACTTTTAATGGCTGCTTTTGTAGAAATAGCACAACCAAACCGAGAAATGCCATGCCACGGCATGCACAAACCCCAAAATAAAAGCTGTCCACTGGCTTTTAGGTTGTAAGGCTCTACAATGATTCTCTCAGAGTGTTTTCTTACCTTTCTTCCTGCCGTCCTCCTCGTCAGCTTCCACATCCCTGTCCTCGCTCGGCTCTGGTTCGGTCTCCTTTGTCTCTGAGGGCTGCGTTTCTTCTGTTTGTGCGTCGCCTTCTTCATCCAGCATAAAAGGCTTCTTCTTCTTCTTCTTCTTTTTGCTCATAGTAGGATCGAAAATCATCTGTTTGCAAAAAGAAAAAAAAATACCCTGGGTTCGTCTTATGATTTAAATGCAAAAAGAGACCAAACTCCAGTGGGATCAATAGTCTGCTATAATAACATCTTAAAAGTACAAGAGAAATGGCAAGACTACATTTGAAATCTGAGATGCACCAAACATCCGGTAAGCAACATGGTACAGTGGAAAGAACCCTGAATTTGGGGAAAAAAAAAAAGCCCTGAGTTCCAGTCTCAGCTCTCAGTGAGTGATTTCCCCCTCTTTGGCCCTATCAGATTCCTGGAGGTGGTTGGAAGTTAGATAATCTTTGAAACTCTGTGATTATTTTATTTTTCAAGCTTATTTAATCAAATCCCATTGTTTAAATAAGGGTAAAAAGAAATTAACTACCAAATAAAGTTCTATTCTGATGCCTCACTGTGACATGGAGGTAACCTATTCTCTGACAGGTCCTGCCAAAGTGGAACTGCTCAAGAGTTTCAGACTGGCGTCCACTCACTGTCCCCGGTCAGTCAGCTACTGTTGGCAAAGCTGATGAGTAACAGTAACAGTAACCACCATCTCCGATTTGGGTTTTTTTTTTTTTTGGGGGGGGGGAACAAGGGGAGGAGTGCTAGGAGGTGTTCAAGTTAAGCAACTCATAGCATCAGTTAAGGTGTTCAAGGACTGAAATTTACAGGAAATATACATATCTATGAAGTCAAGGATCATTTGAAATAGGATTAAAGGATAATCAAAACAACAGTGATAGGATGATTTCCTTTTATGAAATCAACTTTAAAAATTAATCTGTTTCTACATTTGAACTCTTAAGTCTATAGGATTCCAATCTTTACAATTAAGGTCAAATTCCCTTCCTTCTTTACTCTTTTTTTTTTTTTTTTGGCTTTTTGGAGGGCAATCGGGTAACTTGCCCAAGGTCACATGGCTAGGTTTTTGTTTGTGTGTGTTAAGTGTCTGAGGCAGGAACCGAACTCAGGTCCTTCTGACTCCAGGGCCAGCACTCTACTCACTGCGCCACCTGGCCGCCCCCCTTCTTTGCTTTTTAAGCCTTACAACTACTTTATTGATACTATGAACTGACCATTTGGTGAAAGTAAGGGAATGGTTAAACAGCCTGCTTCCTAGAAGACTTCCCTTTCACTACTAAGGGCCTATCTTCCCAAACCAGGAAAATAGTGGCCTAACTGAGATCTTTTATCTGTCTGTTTTTTTTCAATTAAAGGTTACATACATCCTTGTCCATCTTCTAGGTTAAGCTTTTTTTAAAGGCCTGGATTTGCATTAAATTCAGTATATCCCCCCCCCAAGTATTCTAAAATTCTAAAAAACCTTTCAAAGTAAAATAACTTTATTTCACCTTAACTAAAAAAAAAAAACAACAAATATACAGCACTTGGGTTTGGGTAGGTGAATCAGAGATTAAAAGGTGAGATTACCAACTCCAAAAGGGTTAGAAATTACTATCCTGATGCTAACTAGCCAGCCAGGAAGCATAGGAAGAGAACTGTGCACAACTCTAATACATATATAAAATCCTGTGACATTAACATGGCAACAGCACTTTCACATACATTAACTCATTTGAGCTTAAAAACATTTCTGAGATAGGTATGCCAAGTTTTATAATTTAGTACCTGGCATTGTTGAGACCCCAAATCCCTCCTGACTTCACTATACCATCCTGCCTTACCACATACTAATTCTAAACTATAACTGAGAACAGTAAAAGAAACCAGTCATGCACACTAAGTACTTCTATGGCATCTTCAAGAGATACTAGAGACTAAAGGTTTTCATAATTAACCCAGTTTACCTAGAAACTAAAACATAAATGCCCTCTCTGTATTTTTCCTGTTGCAAAAGCTATCGCAATAACACTTGGTAAAACATGAACCAAGATGTGGCCAGGTAGCATAACAAGCAGCAAAGCCTGATGAGTTTCATTCACAAAGAATTTGAAATAGCATGTACTGGAAAAGTTGGTGAAAGATATTCCTATTTTGCCAAAAATTTACTTAAAAACAAGGGTGAAATATGAACATAATTGGCTCTCTCCTGTTTTCATAAATAAATAGGTGGGCTTGTTAGTTTATTTGGTATAAGAAATTCCCTGCCAGCATTCTCCCTTGACAAATGTATATTGGTGATTGCTTTGTAATTTATAATCTTACAAGAACTGCCCAGGTAGTAGTAAAGGTAGCATAGTGGAATAGATAGAAAGCCTGCCTCAGGCTTTGATGAGGAAGACATGTGTTCAAATCAAGCTTCTAATATATACTGGCTATATGACAACACGCAAAACAAAGATTTAAATGTAGAAAACAAGTGATTCTGAATGGTGTTCTTCCCTCTAATGATAACCATTAGCCAACTGAAACCCAGGCAAACAAATTGTTCTAATCAGTGTGTTCTTAACAAACAGTCTGATCTAGCAAAGGGCCAAAATTTTCTGGATTGGCTTTTGATAAATATTATTGTATCTGTGAAGTATAAAACTCTCTAGAATATCAATAACCCTTTAATCACTACACAAGACAGATTAAAGATAAGACAGGAAAAAGGTTCTGATATTGAGGATCCCAAACTTAGCCAAATACCCAATTTTACTCATCGGGAAAAAAATACTGTTCATTTTAAAGGAAAACAGGTTAGTTGGAGTTTAACAAAAAGGGAACTAAATTAGTAAGAAATAACTCAATCATCTGCATATCCCTGCTACGCAACTTTCGGGGATAAATCTAGCAATCTTCAACAAGCTTAACATATACTTACTGAGCAGCAGAATGTAAAAAAAACAAAACAAAACCCCAACTTGTTTTAAAAACATTTTTTTCAAATAGCTCAGATAAAGTTAAAATTCCAGTAAGCTGTTCCAGTAAAGCTCCAGTTTAAATTCAAGAAGTTTTAAATTCACTAAAAGCTTTTCACTCAGTTTTGTAAGCATTAGGAATAGTCACTGTATAAAAATAAAAAGGCCCTAAGACTGTTTTATGTTAATTTTGTTTCTATTCAGCTGAAGTTTTCCTGGACAGTTCAAAATTTAATTTATGTATATGGTTTAAGTCTAATGTCACTATTAAAAACATGGTAACTGACTCAAATGGAAATTCTGTTTTGTTTCAAACAAAAAAGACTAAGTTTCATTTTACTATATTTATATTTTGTCTTCGTGGAGATAATTTGTATTTAAAAAGCTAACATTTTCTTAATATTAATGTTAATTTCACCCATGTTAAAAAAAAAAGCCCAAAGAAACCAATTTTATTAGGAAATAAAACAAAGTAAAGGTAACCCGTGAAGGGAAAGTTTTATTAACTTCAAAGCCCACTACCACATTACCTCCCCCAAAGACAATACTATACTTCTAAAAAAACCCAATCTATTCTGTGGTTAAACACCATAGCCACTGAAGCTATGCTGTGGTTAGTTAAGAACTAACACATATAAAGGATGGTGCCATTTAAAGCCTCTTTTACAAAGTACTCACTCAAAGATCAACACAGGATAACACCTTTGTTGTGACAGAAGACCTAAAACTAATGCATTATTGATACCCTGAGAATGGGGGTCAATACAGAAAGTGCTGGTTTAAAAACCAAATATTCTTCCAAATAAAAGCATACTGGTGGCTAACCTCTGACATGTCTGGCGCTTCTTATACATTTACACCCCATTTGGTATAGGGAATTCTAAGGGAATAAACTTCCTCTACTAGTGCAAGTCAGCACCTGCTCGCCAACTCTTAGGGAATGCATGGGACACGGAGAGGTTAGTGACTTGCTCAGGGTCAAAATTCAGTATATTCAAGACTTAAACCCAGGTCCTTCTTTAGTCTGGGACCAGATGGTCCTCTGCCCTCCCTCTCCCCCCATCCTTTAAGACCCAGGTCACATGCTACCTCCCAAAGAAATCACTTTTGATTACCTCTCCTCCAGCTGCAGGTGAATTCTCCCTTCTCACAAATCACACAGCACTCTGCCAGCACTCTTTTTTTAAATGTCACAATCTCCTACCTATGGCAATCATTTGTGTGCATGTCTCATTCCTTCTACTAGCCTACTGTCTTGCTGACTTTAACATTCCTAGATTATTAATTGTTTTTAACTATTGTAAATTAAAAGAAAGAGATGAGAGGGATCCAAAGCTAATCACAAGGGAGCAGTAGCACAATTATCTTGCTGACCCACTCACAAACACTGCCTTTCATTTTACAGGAAAACGTGGTAGCTCTGAAAACACAAACGTGTAATGAGTAACCTTAATATCCGCATATCCCCCAAACCACCGGGCTTTGCATAAAAAAGCATTCAATAAACTTTTGCAAAATGTTGAAAAAGCAGGTGGAAACAAAGCATAGCACTTTCTGCATAGCTAGATAGTGCTGTACCGGAAAAATCTACTACTCCCCTTTCCATTTCAAATGGAAACCCTTGACAATTGTAACTTTTGGGGATCTACCTAGTGCGTGAACTGAGATTCTCCCCTAGCTAGGAATATATCCATAATGCCCTTTTCACTGGAGACAGCAGTTTTACCCTTTGCTTAAAACAGGTACTTTTAAAACTATTAGAAGTCCAGGAAACTCCGAAGAGCTCGTTTTTGCCCAAGTTCTTCCTAAATCCTGTAAGATTAAGCTCCTCGAGGGCTGGCCCTGTATTGTTTTCCATCCACCTCCTTAGCACCTAGATCAGAGCCTCGCACCTAGTAGGTAGTTTAAAATGATTCACAGGTACTTAATCATAAGGCAGCAGGGTAGGATAACTCACCTTGGTGTAAAGGTGCACAACCACATTCTGAGGAAAAAGAAATCTTGAGGTCTGAAGACCCACTTAACTTTGGAGGGGCCATCTGAGAAAGCTTGGGACGGAGTGCGGAGGGGCACCCCTCCAGGAAACTTTCCGGAATCCTTCTTCTCCCCAGGGCTGGTCCTCCCTTCTGGGGCATCTCGGGCCTCCCACCCCTCCAGCCCTGGCTTCTAAGCACGCACCCCGCCCAGCCCCTCCCGGGACAGCATGGGCCCGGCAGAGGTCGAGGAATGGACCGGCCAGAGACCACCCCGGCCAACAAGTTTCATCCCTTCCGGTCTCCCAGTTTCCCAGGGGCCAGGCCGGCCCTGCCTTCTACCCCGCCTCTCCCATGGCCTCGCTCCCCCCACGACCCTCTCCTTCACACCCGCCCCCAGCAACCCCCAGGCTACGTGACCCCGGCCCCGACTCCCCGACGTGGGGGGCGGGAGAAAGAGTTCTGGACTCTGATCAGGAAGGCAAAAGGGAGCGGAGGTAAATCGGGCAGCTCCGATGCCGGGCAGGATTCGCCCAGGCCTAGGCCCCGGCCTCCACCCCCGGCTGGCCCCGCGCTCGCTCTCACATGGCGGCCGCGGCTAGGCCGCAAGCCCAGCCTCGCCGGCCCCTCACGCCGACACGGCCGCCCCCCGACCTCCGGCGCCGAGATCAGACCCTCACCTCGTCCCCGGACATGGCTGCGGCTAGAGTGGATTCGGTGCGGACGGAGAGTTGGACGGCTCAGTCTCCGCTTCGGGCCCTGGTCCGGCAGCACTGCTGAGGATCCTGCCGCTCCCAGCGCCGCACTAGCCTCTTGCATCAGCGAAAGGGGGTGGGAGTTTCCCCTTCGACCTCCCGGCTCCCGAGCTGCGCCTGCGCCGAGCCCGCCCCCTTCTGCACGCGCGCGAGGAGCAAGACCCTACCGCAGCTCTGCTTCCGCTTTCTTGCGGAGCGACGCCGCGCTGGCCGTGCCGGGAGTTGTAGTTCAGCCGAGTGAAAGGCCGTTGGAGAGAGGAGCCGAGGCCGTCTGCATGCGCATGCGTTCTATGGACGCATGGAAGAGTCCAAGTGGTACTCATAGAAGGGTAGGGATGGAAAGTTCTATGCGACAGGGAGAAGGGGCGTGTCGAAACGAAAGGGAAATGTGCATGCTGAGTGTAAGTTTGTGTGGCTCTCCTGGTGTGTTGGCCCGCCATCTGCCTCTCCTTAAAACCGAGGTTTACCCTGTCCTGGCAGCGTCCGCCACTCCTCGCCTCTTACACACGTGTTTGTAGGGAAGTTTGAACCGACCGTGGCCACTGTCACGCGGGGATCCCGGGTTTAGGCGCTAGAAGTAACTTTAGAGGTCACGTAGCTCAGCCGCATCCTAGCTGGGAGCCTCCGAGACCGGGAGCGGCTTGCCCGAGGGCGCACAGCAAGATCTGACGGAGGCAAAGTTGAGATGACCTGCAAAGTCTTCAGACCAAAGCAATGATAGAGAGAGAGCGCGCATTGTCCGGGACCCCTCCAGCAGTCTGCAGACTTATGGACTCCTTTGAAAAATAAAGTTTTTAAATAATTCAAGGGAATGCTAAATTTCATTTAAAAGTTAATGAAATAAAGATGCAATTCACACACACACACACACACACACACACACACACACACACACACATACACACACATATCCAAGTTCCAGACCCCCTGAATTCTATATGGTGGACCCCAGGGGAAGGACCTCACATTTTCAGTGGCCCCCACCCCATGCCACAGTTTGCCTAAAATATTGGGCTATGAAGCAACAATTAGAAGAAGCTTGTGTAACATATAAAGTGTGTACTCCAAGTGAGGAGGACCTCGCTTCCAAACCAGCCTCAAAACAATGACTGTGACTCTATTCTCCCAGACTCAGATGCTTCATCTGTAAAATGGGTACAATAATGCCTATGTGTAAAAGAGGGAAGGAAGTAGATGTTTATTAAACACTTAACTAAATGCCAGGCACTGTGCTAAAAGCTAGGATACAAATACTAGCAAAAAGGCATTTCCTGCCCTCAGGGAGCTTACATTCTAACTGGGCAAGGTCATAGAAATAAAAGGAGCTGGGGATGGAGGGAAGTGTGGAATGAAGGTGAAGTAGTATGCCTTGACATTTCACTGGCCTAGGAGGGGCCCATCTTTGTATCCTGAATTCTTGCAAACCCAAGAATCCTCCATTCCTCTAGGTTATCGAAACTCAGTGTGCCCCAGCCCACCCTGGTCTCATCAGACCAAACCCAAGAATCCTCCATTCCTCTAGGTTATCGAACATCTTTAACCCAGTGTGCCCCAGCCCACTCTTATCTCATCCGGCTAAAGTAGTAAGCCTTGTAAACCCAAGAATCCTCCCTTCGGTCATTGAACAACCTGCGTTATCTAAGAGTGCCCCCGCCCCATATCCTGCCCGACCAGCTTGCCCCCTGATATGATGGTAGCTTTTGGACTATTTAAACTGTGTGTCTACTGGGGTTCAGGGCAGCTCCTGGACTTTTCCTAGGACTGCCGCTGGCCAGCTATTAAACGCTTCCTGAATTCGATTATTGATGGTCTTGGCCTGGTGATTCTGTCCGAGAGTGTCCATTTCAAAGGTACCCTGAGTGGAGTCAGGGTTTTGACATCCAGAAAACCAGGAGGAGACCTGGGAGGAGAATGAGTGCTAGCTGACCTGGGCCTCTTCACAAAATGGCGGCACCGGGAGGAGCTCACCAATCGGAGAACTGGGATAGCTCAGCAGAGGGCTATTCCCACATGAGAATGCCTTAGGGATGATTGGATGTTCCTGAATAAGGATGCACCAGGCACTGAAGGAAGTTCCAGGGTGAGGAAGGTGCTGAGGTATGGAAAATCATCGTCTGTCCACATATCTATAAGGTTTAAACTCTTAAAAAGACAAAGCTCTTAACTCAAAACTTGTCCCCATTTTGCAGTCCAGAAAACTAAGGCCCAGAGAGAAAGTCAAATGAAATACAACCTGACACCCCTGCCTAAGTTCCCTGCTTTTACTCTAGGGAATAGGGACTTGGAGTAGCAGTGATCTTGACCCTGCTGCAAGAGGGGGAGACTGAGCTGAGGTCCTGAGGTAGTTGGAGCTTACACAGTGAATGGGGGCCAGGTTGGGGCACTCTGAGCTCCTACAAGGCTCAGCTTAGCCCATCAGCAAAAGTTAATGATAAAATACCTAATGGTATTCCTTCTCCATCATCCAAAGTCGCTTATTACACACCCACTTGTAAGTGATGAGGTATTATGGCCTAAATGCGGCCCTGGTCTTTGGAAGGCAATGACATTTGTGAGCAAGCTTTGACAGGTTACACTGGTAAGGTTTTTGAGCATACCTTGGGAGGGTCTACCAGGGACAAGCCTAACTGCAGGAAATAGTCACCAGTTTGGCAGCAGGGCCAGTGCTCTTGTCAGGGTTCTTGGCCTTAGGATTCCAGGCTTAGGATTTGAGTGAGGGCAGGTAGTGGCTAAGGATGTGGTGGTTCAGCTCTCTTGACACATACCACCCCTTATCTCTCCCTCAGGATGCCTTACTACTTCATCTGGACTGGCAAAGTTAGATCCTTGCTTCAACTTTGACCTTGTGGTGTTCATAAGCTTAGAATAGAGGGTATAAGACTACCTTGACTTAAATCCAGTTGGGTCTTTATAGACTTCTCACTCTCCTTTGCCCCTTAATAATTCATTTAATTCCAGTCTAAACCTACAAATCCCCAGTGTATATGTTGTTACTTAGATTGGAATACTAATTCTAGAAACTATGTTAATAGGTTTTGGGAACTCTCCTGAGGTCCCCCAAGGTTCTCAGGACACATTCTTCAGAAGCCAGGACTCATCTGCACAGTGTAAACAGATTTTATTCTGCAGGACAAGAACATGTCTGTTTCTGGCACCGTATCACCCCTCTCCACTCATTCAAGTCATCAGAATGCCTTGTGGTGTTCATAAGCTTAGATTTACACTTGTAGTGTTTATGCTATTACATTGTTGTTCAATAGCTTTTTAATTGTGTCCTACTCTTCCTGACCCTTTTTGAGGTTTTCTTGGTGGAGATACTGGAGTGGTTTGCTATTTCCTTCTCCAGTTCATCTTACAGATGAGGAAATGGAGGCAAATAGAGTGAAGCCACTTGCTGAGGGTCACACAGCTAGTAAGCGTCTGAGGCTGGATTTGAACTCATGAAGATGAGTCTTCCTGACTCCAGACCTGGCACTCTATCCACTGGGCCACCCAGCTGCTCCCCTTTATGCTATAAATAAATGCTTTTGGTGATTATTCTGGAGCTGAAAGGGGACTTAGAGGTCATCATGCCCAAAGCTGTCACTTGACAGTTTAGGAAACAGGCCTAGAAAAGCTTTTAAACCCAAGTCTTCTGACTCCAGATTTGCAGACCACTTATTTAACAAAATTAGTAGAGCATTGGGGCCAGTGCCACTTGAAGAAGCAAATTTGATGAAGAGAGAGGATGTGGGCCTCAGTTTCCTCATCTACAAAATGGGTGGGTTTAAGAAGCACTGAACTCACTGATTGTGAGTGGAAAAAGTTTAAGAATCCCTGAACTAGAGTACCTCTAAGGTCCTTTCCAGTTCTAGGTATTTTGGTCTATTACTAGGTGTCTCCACCTAGGATCCCTTGGCTGAAGCAGCAAGAATGTTTCATTGTCTCATTGCCGAATCCCAGATAATAGTTAGTCATAATAACTCATTTTGGAGGAAATTCTCAATTTTTAACTGAAATTTCAAAACTCACAGAATGGTGGTGTTGAGGTAGGCTGAACTTTCCCAGGTATCCCAGGAGATGGAAGCCCATTTAGATTAAACTAATAACAGCATCGACTCAAATAGTCACCTCTATTTTTATAACCCCTTTCATCTAGGAAAGTCTCCACATCTCATAAACATTAATTAGTGTTCTCATACTAGCAGGGGAAGTCATTGTCATTTTCCTGTTTTATAGGTACAGAAGTTAAGTCATGGTGATGCAGCAAAGTACAGTGCTTCGAAAGTCTTAGTGCAGTTCTCCCTTCCAATAACTTCAGAAATATAAATAAGGCAAACTTGTAAAACCCATCATTGGAAAGTGCATTCACTTACATTTCTTTTACGCTTATTTAATTTTGTAAATTTTGCAATCTAAATTTAAAATTTTAGCCTTAATAAGATGAAGCACCTTGTCATTCTGCATTGCCTTTGTGATAGTTTCTGGATGCTACTTTCTCAGACTAGGGTCCTCTTGCCTGGTTAACTCATTCTCCTCATCTACATCCATTCAACCTTTCTTTGTGGATTTACATCAAACTGTCATGTATGCATGGAAATCTCATTCTTTGAATGCTCTTAAGGCTAGGATTACAAATACAATTCTTTCGGTCACTGAGTAACAACTGACAGAATTTCAAAAATGATCTGGAATGATGGATAAGTCAAAGGAGTGGTTTTGTTAAATTTTAATAATCAACCTTTCAAATGTCACTTTTTTGTATATTTGTAGCTTTTACACTTCTGCGGGTATTAAAGCTGAACTGCACTAAGACTTTTGGGACATACTGTATAGTGAAAAATCCAGGAAATGGACTTCTGGAACCTTGTAATATGAGATAGAACTTGGAAAGGCAACAGATTGAAGACATACTGTGAAGTTCACAAGGAGTTTGGGTGATGGGGAGCTATGATAGGGTTTTGAGGAAATTTGTAATGTGATCAGAATAGAACATTAGGAGAGTAATCTGGCATGAATTGTGGTATCACAGAACTAGAAGGTTTCACAGGTCATCTAACCCAAACCCTACCTAAGCAGGCATCCTCTATACAGCATGGCCATCAGCTAGTTATTGGCCTTGGCTAGAACATGCCTTCCATCCTCCTAAGGCAACTCACCCAATGATTAGAAGCTTGGCTGGAATGTTCTTCCTTTTATTGAACTGAGAACTGTCTTCCTGTCACTTCTCTTTCCTTTGATCCTGGTTCTCCCCTCTGTGGTCACCCATAACAAGCTTGAACAAGTACCTAAAGTCCTTTCTGTCTGGGGCTGGGCTTTTCCTTTAGGTTCTTAGGACCTGGTGGCATGAATTGGAGGTGGGGGGTGGGGGTGGAAAGTGGGAGGGGAGAGATGGACTAGAGCCTCCGGAGGCCATCTGGTGCATCTGTAATAAATTCAGAATCTTCACACTTCTAAGGCAATCTGGGAGATAATGGTTCTTCTAGGATTCCAGGGTCCCTGATCTTCTTCACAATCAAGATTTATTTATTCCACAGTAAAAGGTCCCTAAAAATGATGTATAGCTACACTGTGGCTGCCTCCATTTAGAGATGAATTCAATGAGGCTGAGTGTACTGGCCCAGCCCTTCCAGTGTGAGCTTCGAGGTGTCAATTAGCCTCCTAGTTTTTGTTAAAAGGTAAACTATAGCACAAGCCTTTATGAGGGCTGCTGATGAACCAAGGGGATAATTATGGGACTTTCAGTGCCTGACTAAATATGAGCAACAGGAGTTCCAAGTGAGTAGAAGGAAGTAGGTCCTAAACTCAGGCAAAATTCCATCCCTGTGAATTGTTTGGTACTGATATATTCTCTGAGTATCACAGAGTGTCCATTTCATTCTCCTTCCTGGCCCATGAAATGATTGTTGTTGTTCAGTAGCTCTAGTGACCCTGTATGGGGTAAAGAGATTTGAGTGGTTTGCCATTTCTTTCTCCAGTGAATTAAGGCAAATTGAGGTCAGATTTGAACTCAGGAAGCTGACTCTTTTGACTCCAGGGGGGGATCTCTATCCACTGTGCCACCTAGCTGGGATTTAATAAACCTTTTTTTCCCCAAGGAAGAAAAAGTGGCCACTACTGAGGCAATCCTCAAGAAAAATAAAACTCCAATGATCATAGGCCCTACCAACCTCGCCCCAACCAGGAGGAGGAAAGTCATATAGACTACTATATTAAAAAAAAGCAGTCCTTTCCAGCCAGTGCTAGAACAGGCCCCATAGATTTTAGGGCATCGAAAACAAATAGGGATTTGTAGTTAGAGGGTGATTTGTTCCCATTTCTGACTTTTGTTATCTGTATGATCCTAGTTAGGTCAAACAAACAAAGGTCAAAACCCTTTTTGAGTTTCACTTTCCTCATTTGTAAATGGGGATAATAATGCTTTTATTATGATTTTGAATAAATCTTACTGACTCTGGTTTTTACTTATGTGAAATTAAACCAATATTGTAGGAATCATGAAGCCACAGCAAAAGAGTATCTATAGGTTCAGAATCCATGACAAGGGACTGTCAGATGGTGGCACTTGATGGCACATCCACCTTGGTTTCCTGAAGATTAGCTTTAGTGGTTCAATTATTATAGGGGCTGAGGGACAGCATGGGGAGAGTTTAAAGAAAGACCTCCACAGTATGGCTTCCACCTTTCTTTTCCAACCTTATTCCATGCTATTCCTTTCACAAACTCTCTCTTGCTATCAGACTGGCTTGCTAGCTGTTCCTTGTATACAATACTCCAGTTCTTGCCTTTATGTTTTTTTGCCATGATGATGCCTTGAATCCACCCCTTCCTCACCTCCAGTTTTGGAGTTAGAACCAAAATGTAACTGAATTGTAAATGTACTTTGACCCAGAAATATCATTACTAGGTCTATAGCCCAAAGATTTCAAAGGAGAAGGACTCATATGGACAAAAATATTTATATCAGCAGTATTTTGTTACAGCAAAGAACTGGAAACATAGGAGGTGCCCATAAATTGGGGGATGATTGAACAGATGAATAAATGAATGGGATGGAATATTGTGTGGTTAAAAAAAATGATGAAGGTGATAATTTCATAGAAACCCGGAGGACTTGTCTGGGCTGATGTAGAGTAAAGTAGACAGAACCAGGAGAAAAATTTATACAATAACAATACTATAGACAAATAACTTTTTAATTTTTTTTATTTTATTAGATTTGTTTATCTACTTTTAGTTTACAACATTCAGTTCCACAATCCTTTGAGTTTCAAATTTTCTTCCCCTCCTTCTCCTTCCCCCTTCCCCTCCATGGCAGCATGCAATCTGATATAGGCTCTACAAATACCTTCCCATTGAGCATTAGGTTGTAAAGAAGAATTATAACCCATGAAGTGAACAATGAGAAAGAAGGAACAAAACAAAACTAAACACAAAAGTGAGAGCAAGTAGTTTGCTTCAATCTGCTTTCAAACTCCGTAGTTCTTTTCTCTGGATATGGCTATCCTTTCCATCGTGATAGACAAGTAATTTTAAAACATCTAAGAACCAGGATAAATGCACTGACCAATCATAATTCCAAAGCACTCATGTGACATGATACCCACCTCTCGATATAGGTAATGGACTTAGGGTACAGATTGTGATATTTTTTTAGACATGGCCAATGTGGGAACTTGTTTGATTATGAATATTTGTTACAAAGGTTTTATTTTCTTTCTTTTTTGATGGTAGGAGGGGCAATTTGAAAATATTTTTCTAACTGGAAAAAAATAATTTAATTTAAAAAATTTAGCTTCCTCCAAAGCACATATCAGGTATCATTTTACCCATGTAGACAAGGTGTTTCCTGATTCCCTGAGTTGATAGTGCTGTCTCCCTCTGGAAATTACTTTGTATAAAGTTGCACATACATTGTTTTTACTACAGAGTGTTCCCAAAGTTCTAAGACAAATTGTCTTAGTCTTTTGTCTTAAGACTTTTGGGACACTATGTATACATTGTATCCTCTATGGCAAATGTAAACTCCTCGTGGTCAGGAACTGTTTCTGTTTCGGCTTTGTATCCCCACCAAAGTGCCTTGCATATAGTAAGTGCTTCATCAGTGTTTGCTGAATGCCATCCTGCCCACAGCACAGTACTGGTAGGATCCAAATCTCTAACACCAAAAGAATACACCCTTGGGGCGGCTAGGTGGCGCAGTGAGTAGAGCGCTGACCCTGGAGTCAGAAGGACCTGAGTTCTGATCCGGCCTCAGACACTTAACACACAAACCAAAAAAACCTAGCCGTGTGACCTTGGGCAAGTTGCTTAACCCCAATTGCCCTCCAAAAAAAAAAAAAAAAAGCAAAAGCAAAGAATACACCCTAAGCCAGCCAACTTGGTTTTCAGTTGTTGAGATTTCATTCATATTTCAGGCTTTGGATCACTTCATATTTCTAAATTTCAGTGTTTCACTTTGGCAGCAAATTCTCTGATGGGTATTTTTTATAAAATATTATTGCCTAAATTTATTTTCTGTCACTCTAGCATTTCTCAGGTTAGAAAAAGGCCAACAATTCATTGCTCTGTGGGTTTCAGATATTCTCCCAGTAGCTTCCCATTTTCAGGAATCTTTCAGCTCATTGCAAAATATTGGTGTTAAAAAGATCAGTTATCATCACCAAGACATCTGAAGTCATCCACAGTGCTGCATAATTTCCCAAGAATTAGTTGAGTGTCACCAAAAGGGCAGTGGGGAGATGTCCACAGCATACTGCGCATAACCAACCAAGATCTGTACAAGAGAAAAAAGCATAAAGAAGGTCTCATAGACCTAAAAGGAACCTCAGGGGCCACCCTCTGAGGCCAAAGCTCTTCATTTTTCAAATGGGGAAACTAAGACCCAGGAAGTTTAAGTGGTCATGCAAGTAGTAAGCATCAGAGATTCAAATCCAGGTCTTCTGACTCCAAGGTCAGTTTCCTTTCCATTATTCTATGCTATGTGACCTAAAAAGAAGGTGAGCTGGTCACATGGGGAGAATGAGGGATAATTGTTAGACCACATGGGATTTAGATGCCCTCAGCACTCTGGGTAGACCCCTCTTGGAGTATTTTTGGGAGGACACCAATGAGATTACAGCTCCATTGAAGTATCAAGCATTCATTATAATGCCTTGCTAGGCCATATTAACCATGCTCCTTATAAATCACCCTCACCATCCTCTCTGATCTAATGTACTAGCTTAGGAACAGAGAACCTGTGTTGTTTCTCCCCAGTGGATTATAAACTCTATGAGAGGAGGATCTATGCTATTTTTTCCCATCTGTTTCTCTGTCCTAAAATACAGCTTTCATGTTATAGGCATTTAATAATTGTTTGTTGAACCGAATTGACAAAATCCTGGATCCTTCTATTGGGAAGTGATTTTTCGCCATCTAATCTCATAACATTTGACACTTCTTTTAGGTACTTTGCCTAGTTTGATGTGTGTTGTTGATATTTGTGTACATGACTTACCTCCTTTGGTAGACTGTAACTGCTTGAATACAGGAGCTATCTTGGGTCTTCTTTATCTTCATATGGTTCCAGTCATAGCACAGTACCTTGCACATTCTTAATAAATGTAGGCATTTATTAACAACAAATATAGGTTGTATGAATGGATAAATACATAAATACTTGATACATGAATTTCTTTTAATTGGAACAAAGCCTTTCATTCCATATAAAATGCAAATAATCTTTGGGAAAGTAATACTGTGGTATATATGAATTATATAGCCATCATCTACATAGCTGTCAAAGGGATATTTCTTGGGATTCAGACCTAAGTATTTTGTGTACAGTGTCATGTTAAGTGAATTTGAAGATCTTCTCTTTCCCTTAATAGGCCAAGGTGACCTGATTTGAGCTCTGGTCCAGCCCACATCTTGATTCACATAGAGCCCATGATGGGAGGAGCTTGCCGAGAAGGTGGAGCAGGAAGAGTGAGACAGAGCTGAGAGAGAGTGAGGCAGAGCTGAGAGAGAGCTAAGGTAGAGCAGTTAGCATGATTGATAAAGGGAGGAATTTTGCTTAGGGGAGCCTTGTTTGTGGGGAGACTTAATGGAGGGAAGGCTTGGGGATGTTGTTGCTTCCTGGATTGGTGATGTGCATAAACTTCTTTGTTATCATGGTGGAATTGACTTTCTGGAATTTGAAAAAATATCTTGGTTTCATCTTTGAGGGGGAGAGTTTATTATATTTTGTGATTCAACCCTGAAAATATGTCTGCATATTCATAGCAGCTGCTGTGGGTATTGGTGATATATACAACCATTAGGGGAGTTTGTTTTACTTGAGTAAACATATTTCTTACACAAAATTTGTGGGGTTTTCTTTTTTAAAAAATTTGATGAAGGGGGGCAGAGTCAAGATGGCAGAGTAGAAACAGTGCGTCCAAGGCACTCTCCCCCCAGATTACCTCCAAACTATGTAAAAGGGGACTCTGAACAACTTCTGGAGCCCCAGCACCCACAGAATGACACGGAGAAGTTAACCTCCCACTGAGGACAGCCCAGCAGCCCTGCAGGAAGGACCAGCACAACGCTTTGGGAGCCTGCAGTGTGCAGTACGTGGGGAGCCGAGCACAGGTCCACCTGAGTCACGGTTTCAGCCCCAGGGCAGGCGGGCCAGCAGCTGGCTGGAGGGACCCTAGAACACCAGCAGCTGTGGCGATTCCAGAATTATCAACATAGACATGCCCAGGACAAAGTGAGAGGTTAGTGCCCTATGGACTTTGGGACCAGTATTTGGGGAATGCATCGGCTTCCTCCCCTGGGGGCTAGAAGCCGCTGAGGAAACACGCCATTTTGTAGTTTTCAGAGGCAGCTCCAGCTCCTGGCCTGCGAACTGTAGGGAGATCCAGCGATCAGTCTTGGGGGGTAATCACTCTTGCTTTAACTTATCTGGATCTGGATTGTGATCTGGGGTGGAGGTCGTGGGTGGGTTTCCAGCTTGCCAGAAACAGAAGTTGTCCCCCCACACGTTTGGGACAAAAGTTCACCTGTCTGATGGCCCAGCCATGTGTGGCAACAAGCCCAAAAGTCAAGTAATTAAGTGGCAACATGCCAAGGCAAAGGAAACAAATTAAACAGAAAAATGCAACCTTAGACTCCTATTTTGGGGGCAAAGAGGATCGAAGCATAGAACAGGGGGAGGACTGTGAGGTCAGAAATCCTGCTCTAAAAGCCCCAAAGGAAAATATGAGTAGGTTACAGGCCATAGAGGACCTTAAGAAGGACTTTAAAAATCAAATAAGAGAAGTGGAGGAAAAATTGGGAAGAGAAATCAGAAGGATGCAGGAAAAGTATGAAATGAGGGTCAACAGCCTGACTGAGGAAAACAACACCTTAAAAAATAGACTAACTCAACTGGCAAAGGAGGCCCAAAAGGGCAATGAGGAGAAGAATGCCTTAAAAAGTCGAATTTGCCAGATGGAAAAAGAATCTCAAAAGTTCACTGAGGAGATTCATTCCTTCAGAGTTAGACTGGAGCAAATGGAAGCTAATGACTTTATGAGAAATCAAGATGCTGTTAAGCAGATCCAAACAAATGAAAGATTAGAAGGCAATGTGAAATATCTCATGGGAAAAACCACTGACCTGGAAAATAGATCCAGGAGAGACAATTTAAAAATTATTGGACTACCTGAAAGCCATGATCAAAGAAAGAACCTAGAAATCACCCTTCAAGAAATTCTCAAGGAAAACTGCCCTGATGTTTTAGATCCAGAGGGCAAAATAGAGGTTGAAAGAATCCACCGATCACCTCCTGAAAAAGATCCCAAAAAGAAAACTCCCAGGAATATTATAGCCAGGTTCCAGAATCCCCAGATCAAGGAGAAAATACTACAAGCAGCCAGGAAGAAACAATTTCAATATTGTGGAAACACAATCAGAATAGCACAGGACCTGGCAGCTTTTACATTGAGGGATCGAAGGGCATGGAATATGATATTCCAGAGGGCAAAAGAGCTGGGATTGAACCCAAGGGTCACCTACCCAGCAAAACTGAGTATCTTGTTTCAGGAGAAAATATGGTCATTCAGTGGAATAGAGGACTTTCAAGCATTCTTGAGGAAAAAACCAGAGTTGAATAGAAAATTTGACATCCAGACACAAGAAGCAAGAGATGCCTGAGAAGGTAATCAGGGAAAAGAAATCAAAAGGAACTTATCAAAGTTGAGCTATTTACATTCCTATATGGAAAAACAATAACTGTGACTGATGAAACCTTTCTCAGTATGAAAATAATGGAAGAAGGGTGTATGGCCATATGAATACATATGTGAATGTGTGTACCTATGTTTACAGGTATACATGGATAGAGGGCACAGGTTGAATTTGGTGGGAAGGGATGATATTTAAGGGGTGAAATTATGAGATGAGAGAGGAAAGTGGCAAGAGGAGATGGGGAGAGACAGGGTAGGGTAAACTATCTCATGTAGTAGAAGCAAGGGGAAGTGGCTGCATGGGAGGGGAAGAATAGGAAGACAAAAAGGCAAAACCACATTCTCATTGAATTTGGTTCAGGGAGAGAATAACATACATACTAAATGGGATATCTCAACCTGCAGCAGAATAGGGGGAAGGGGGATGAGAGGGGGGATGATGGATGGGAGGGCATTCTTGGGGGGAGGGGAGGTTGGAAGTACCCACTATAGAAGAGGGACAGGATCAAGTAGGGAATGGACAAGGTGGGGGGTAGGATGGGTGAGAGGGAATTATAAGTAGCCTTGTACAATATATCTACTATGGTAAAGTTTTGCATAGCTAGACATGTACAACATATACTGAATTACTTATCTTCCCAGAGGGAATGGGTGACAAGGGAGGAAGGGAATGGATCTGAAATTTGAGGTCTTAAAATTAAATGTTTCAAATATATATAAATACTATTATTAATACTCTTTTTCTTGTAATGGGGAGATAAGATGTGCAGGCATTGGGGCACAGAGATTCACCTTCCTCTAATGGAAAAGTCGAAGGGGGTATGGGAGAAGATATGGGAGAGAGCAGATTGGAGGAAGCGATATCATGTGGGACTGCTATTCTGGGAGGGCGGGTAGGGGAAAAACAGGGGAAAAAATTGTAACTCAAAATCTGGCAGAAATGAATGATGTAAAACAGAAGTTAATAAAGCATTTGTTTAAAAATTGGATGAAGAAGAAGAAAAATAGATTTTTATTAATTTTTTTTAAATAGAGAAGGTGCTACAGATAGGAAATTTTGCTTTCAAACAAGGTCATGTATTAATCTTACTTAACTGTTTTACTTTGCTAAAAGAGACCTCTCACAAAGCAATCTATAAATGTTTGTTATATAAAAACAAAACACATCAATAAAACTGAAAGTATAAAAATAAAGGGAAAAAAAGCACTAGCATGTGGTAATGCAAGATGATTCTCTCTGCTTGTAAAGAGGATCAGTGACTGTGCAGGAAGTAAAATGTCATCAACTTTTTTTGTAGCCCTTATGTTCATGTTGCTGTTCTGGCTCATGATCACCTCTTTGCATCATGAGACTGACCCACAGTAAATTACAAAGATTTGGTGTCTCCCACTGCATGAATTCAGAGGGAGAGGAGAGGGAAGGGGCAAAGCCTGGGGTTTCTGACATTCTCTAATATTCAATCGCTCTTTTGAGAGGGCTCTTACATGGCTGCTGTCATTGGTAGGTTTTTTGATGATGGAGTTTTTAAAAATTTAATTTAATTAATTGATTAAATGAATTTTAAAAAATTCTTGTTTTAGCTTTTCTTTTTCTCTTTTAATGCTAACTCTTGTGCTTCTTGAATCCTGGAGATCAGGGTTGACCAGTTGTAGCCCTTCACTTCCCCAATTGATAAATGGTCAAAGGATATGAATAGGCAGTTTTCAGAGGAAGAAATTAAAGCTATCTATAGTCATATGAAAAAATGCTCTAAATCACTATTGATTAGAGAAATGCAAATCAAAATCACTCTGAGGTACCACATCATACCTATCAGAGTGGCTAACATGACAAAACAGGAAAATAATAAATGTTGGAGAAGATGTGGGAAAGTTGGAACACTAATTCATTGTTGGTGGAGTTGTGAACTGATCTAACCATTCTGGAGAGCAATTTGGAACTATGCCCAAAGGGTTATAAAACTGTGCATACCCTTTAACCTAGCAATACCACTTCTAGGGCTGTATCCCAAAGGGATCATATAAATGGGAAAAGGACCCACATGGACAAAAATATTTATAGCAGCTCTTTTTGTGGTGGCCAAGAACTGGAAATTGAGGAGATGCCCATCAATTGGGGAATGAAATGACTAAACAAGTTGTGGTATATGAATGTAATGGAATACTATTGTGCTATAAGAAATGATGAACAGAAGGATTTCAGAAAAACCTGGAAAGACATATGGACTGATGCTGAGTGAGGTGAACAGAACCAGGAGAACATTGTACACAGTAACAGCCACAGTATTTGATGACTGACTTTGATAGACTTGGCCCTTCTCAGCAATGCAGGGACCCAAAACAATTCCAGGAGACTCATGATAGAAGGGGCCATCCACATCTAGAGAAAGAACTGTTGTGTCTGAATGCAGAGTGAAGCAGACTATTTTCTTCTTTTGCTTTATTTTTATTTTCTTTCTCATAGTTTCTTCCATTCATTCTAATTCTTCTATACAACATGACTAATGTGCAAGTATGTTTAATAGGAATGTATATGTAAAGCCTATATCAGATTGCATGCTGTCTTGGGGAGAGGGGAAGGGAGGAAGGGGGAGAAAATGTAAAACTTATGGAAGTGAATGTTGAAAACTAAAAATAAAGAAATTAACATATTAAAAAAGGAAAATTCACTAAGGAAGTATAATAGGAAGAGCTGGCACAGAAAATTCCCCTGAATTTTGTG
The DNA here is from genome assembly GCA_011680675.1 of Gymnobelideus leadbeateri. NCBI lineage: Eukaryota > Metazoa > Chordata > Mammalia > Diprotodontia > Petauridae > Gymnobelideus > Gymnobelideus leadbeateri. The sequence goes on along the minus strand of WOXC01003951.1, from coordinate 53,030 downwards.
ACACATTCTTCCACAAGTATATACAAATTCCAGAGGAGAGTGGGCTCCAACTTAGAGCCCATGTGGCAAAGGAGTAACATAGCTCCCCTTAGCTGGAAGTACTTTTCTCCCATTTGTGGGTTGCTTGAGAAGTTACCTTAGGCATGGTGTAGTCTCTTTACTGGGCTCCTTGTAAGGCCATACATCCAGTCTGTTGGCTCTCAAGGCAGACACTGCCTGGGGCAGGCAGGGGAAGGCAAGGATTCTGTGACACCAATGGGGAAATGGGAAGTTCCAAATACTCATGACCTTTCAAAGCTTGTAAGATCCTCCTCTGTGCAAAAAGGTGGGGAGGGGCGTGAAGGAAGGTAAAGAGAGGAGGGAGGACTTGACCAAGCCTGAAGTCAAGGCCTATGTTTCTCCACACACACTGTATTATTTTTCCTCAGCACCATGCTAGACAGTCACATTTGCTGCACCATCTGAACAATCACTCCTCAACTATCTTGACAATTTATATATGATCCCTAGGGCATGATTAAGTTTCCTTGGCCTATAAGAACATAATTCTTGGGAAACTTAGTTCAATTTCAGAAGGCCTTTTAGTCTAAGGCCTATAGTTGATTGATTCATTGACACATGTTCTCACCTCATTAAAATTTCTAGGGCTAAAAAGAGATGGGGTGGTTCCAATTCCTTCCTTACATGCATTATTCTCTGAAGGCCTTCTTACTGTTCTTCACAAACTACCTTTCATTTCCCATCTCAGGACCTTTGCACGGGGCAGTCCCCCATGCCTAGAATGTACTCCTCTCTCACTTCTGCCTCTTAGAATCCTAATTTCTTTCAAAATTTAGCTCAAATGTGACACACTACCTCAGATCTTTCCTAATTCCCATGTTATTAGTGTCTCCTCTGCACAGTTATTTTGTATTTGTTTTCTATGAGGTTACAAGTTACATTTATGTACATGTTGTTTCCCCCAACAGAATGCAAAGTCCTTGAGAGTAGGCACGGTTTCATTTTTTTTCCATTGGAGCTCCAGTGCTTGGCACAATACCTGGCACATAGTAGGCACTAAAATGCTTGATAAAGAATCTTGACAGATTGGTTGATTAAATGATATATCTTGGGAATTTAGGAGGAAGCCATAGAGAAAGAATGAAGAAAAGGAAGGTTGATGTTATTTGACTTTCATGGTGTGGTAAAAGTCTTCCCAACCCTTGTTATACTGCAAACCAGTGAAGTAGTTAATTCCTCTTAGTCCTGGGGCTCTAGTCATCTGGATGTGGAGAAGACAGGGGGAAGGTACAGGACTCAGAAGAAGGAGGAGAAGGTGTTTTTATAAAGGTTTATAGATATAACAATGCTAGTGGAGTGATTTTCTCTAATGCTATGGGCTCTAGCCCCCATTTTGGTGTGTTTTTCCCTCTGTTATAGTAATAATAAAAATAAACCCTCCAGCCTCATTTAGTAATTAGCATGGATTTAATTTTACAAAACAGAATTTACTTAGAGTGAAGACAAAAGTACAAACATTTCCCCTCCATATTCCATGGAGACACTCTCTCCCATACCTCCTCAGTCCCTGGGTAAAGTGGGCTCAGACTTAACCAATTTCTATAGAGCATTTGCCCCACCACGTTCACTTCCAGATGCGGCATGGCTAACGGTTGGATGGATGCATCTGCATGTTTGCTGGACTGATCCAGGTAAACATTGCCCCTTGCCATCTTGCTTCTAGCAGATCCTGGCCTGAACTCCATCTCTTGGATCTCTGGTGGTTTACTCTCCTGAGTCCACAAGCTCATCTCTGATTTCTTCCAACTAAACACAAGTAACAGTGATCATATGCTAGCTAGGGTTAGTGAGCCCAGACCATCAGTTTCAACAGCCTTATGTAGGATGTAAGTACATAAACAGGATAGGTACAATAGTATTTTACAAAGAGTAAAAGGGTTCACAGATCAGGAAACAACAGAAGGTAAAGATAAGGACATCTGCATCAGAACCTAGCTTGCCAAGACCTTACATTACCTGGACTGTAATTCATTTCCCAAGCTTGATTTTTGCAGACTTTAGCAGGAGATATGACATGCTTGCTTCAAGTTAACAGTGTCAGGAAGCTGATACTGATAAGAATATGGGAACCCATGCTGAGTGAAACAAACAGAACCAGGAGAAGATTGTACATGCTAACAGCAACATTGTGTAATGGCCAACTTTGATAGACTCAGCTCTTCTCAGACTGTAGAGTCTGAATGCAGCTTGAAACACACTATTTTTCCTTTTTTGTTTTTTTAAAATTTTTTTCACTCTCAGTGTTTTCCCTTTGGCTCTAATTTTTCTTCACAACATGACTAATGTGTAAATATGTTTAATATGATTGTTGGTTGATTGGTTGTTGTCCTTTGTTCTCAAAAAAGGGCCAAACTGACTATGCTAGAGTCAAGTTTCATTGGGTCCAGCTGTGGCTGATCAGATCTATACGAGCTCAGAATGTTCTACCACAGGTTGGGTACAAATAGTTCTTGTAAATATTTGGGATGGATTCTCTAAATTTGTGCATCCTTTGTTTGCTTTGCTCATGGAGCACAGCACCTTCTCTGATGTGGGCATAATCATTTCCAAAGTTCTTTTTTTTTGCTTTTTGGATGGGGAAAAGCAGGACAATTGGGGTCAAGTGACTTGCCCAAGATCACATGGCTAGTAAGAGCTAAGTGTCTGAGGTCAGATTTGAACTCAGGTTCTCCTGACTCCAGGGCCAATGCTCTATTCACTGAGCCACCTGGCCACCCCCAAAGTTCTTAACAGAGACCTTGAGAGTGTCCTTGTATTGCTTCTTCTGACCACCATGTGACCACTGAATAATATGCTATCTAAATATTTAAAGGAAAAGCTAAATGAGTTACAGGGAGAAATAAGATAGTAGAACTATAGTAAGAGGGGACCTCAGTGTATTCTTTTATGACCAAGAAAAATCTAACAAAAAATTTAAACAAGAAAGAAGGACTTGGGGCAGCTAGGTGGCTCAGTGAGTAAGAGCACTGGCCTCGGAGTTGGGATGACCCGAGATCGAATCCGGCCTCAGAAAATGAGCACCCACACACAAATAATGACTGGCCATGTAACCTTGAGCAAGTTACTTAACCCCAATTGCTTTAAAGAAAGAAAGAAAGAAAGAAAGAAAGAAGGACCTGACCAGAAGTTTACAAACATTAGATGTGATAGATCTTTGGCCATTATTAAGTGGGAATAGCTAGGTCTATATATGTCTCTCAACTGTATATGTCACCTTTACAAATATTGGCCATATAATAGCACACAAAAAATTTCACAAATTCAGAAAAATAGAAATATTAATTATATTTTATAGATTATAATGAAATTAAAATATTATTAAATAAAGAGCTTCTGAAGAAATGATAAAAAATTAATTGGGAACTAAATAACTTAACCCTAAAGAAGGGAAGGGTCAAAGAACAAATCACAGAAATAATAGATAATTAAATTAAAGATAATTACAACTATTACACATCATGGCAACATTTTTGGAATATAATCAAAGCATTCTTTAGAGGAAAATTTGTATCTCCAAGTAAACACTTTCATTAATTAAAGAGAGAAATAACAGATTAACGCATTTGCCATGCAACTTAAAAAAACCCTAGAAAACAAAAAAAAATTTTAAACACCCTAAATTAAACATCAAAATGGAAATTATGTGAATCAAAGAAGAGATTAAAAAAATTGAAAGCAAAAAAATTGAATTAATAAACAAAATTAGAAGCTTTAGAAAATAAACTGTTAGCTAAAAAAAAAAAAGAAAAGGGAAACCAAATTGCCAATTCCAAAGATGAAAAAGGAGACCACACCAAATAAATTTTTAAAAATAAAGGAAATTATTAAAAACTAATGAAACTAACAACTTAAATGAATAGTTACAAAAATATAAAATGCCCAGATGAACAGAATAAGAAACTGAGAATTTAAATTATCTAATCTTAGAAAAAGACATTGAATAAACCATATATGAACTACCAAAGGGAAAAAACAATCTGGAACCAGATGGATTTACAAGTAAATTCTATCATACGTTCAAAGAACAACTAATTCCAATATTATATAAACTGATTCCAAAAATAAGAAAGGAGTCCTTCCATTCTATGATACTTAAACTAGGAAGAATCAAAATAGTGAAAGAAAACTACAGACCAATCTCCCAAATGAATATAGATATAAAATTTTCAATAACATATTAACAATATATCAAAACAATTATACACTATGACCAGGTTGAATTTATGCTAGGAATACAGGGTTGATTCAGTAATACAAAAACTATAAACATAATAGACCATCTTAGTAAAAAGGACCAGAAAAAAAAATCATATGATTACACACAGAAAAAAGGCATCTGCAAAAAAAATTTTTTGATAAAATACAATACCCATTTCTGTTTAAAAAAAAAAACCACTGGAAAACATATAAATAAATGACCCTTTCTATAGATGAAAAGTAGTATATGCCTAAAACCAAGAGCCATTACATATGATGATATGTAATGGTGATAAACTAGATGTCTTTCCAGTAAGATCAGAAGAAAATCAAACATGTCTATTATAATCACTACTACTTGATATAATCCTGAGAATGCAAGCAATATCAGTAAAAGAAGCTAGTGGTACAGTGAAAAGAACACCGGCCCTGGAATCATAAGGACCTGAATTCAAATCCGACCTCAGACACTTAACACAGTTAATAGCTGTGTGGCCTTGGGCAAGTCACTTAACCCCAATTGCCTTGCCTCCCCCCCCCTCTAAAAAGAGAAATTAATGGAATGAGCATAGGCAAAATGGAAAAGAAATTATTGCTTTTTGCAAATGATATGATAGTTTACCTGGAACTTTAAAAAACCAATTAAAAATTAATTGAAGCTACTATTTCAACCAAGTTTCATAATATAAAATAAATCTACATAAGCCTCAGCATTTCTGTATATTGCTAACAAAGCCCAGCAGGAGGTAAAAAGAGAAATTCTATTTAAAATAACTGTCGTTCAGTTGGTTGTTGTGTCTGGCTCTATGATCCCATTTTATGGGATTTTCTTGGCAAAGATACAGTCCTTCTCCAATACATTTTGCATATGAGAAAACTAAGGCAAACAGGGGGAAATGACTAGCCCAGGGTCACAAAGCTAGTGTCTAAAACCAAATTTGATAATTGCATACCCTTTGACCCAGCAATACCACTTCCAGGGTTGTATCCCAAAGAGATCATAGAAGTGGGAGGAAGACCTGTGGGTTACAAAAATGTTTATAGCAGCTCTTTTTGTGGTGGCAAAGAATTGGAAATTAAGGGGATGCCCATCAATTGGGGAATGGATAAACAAGTTGTGGTATATGAATGTAATGGAATACTATTGTGCTATACGAAATGAGGAGCAAACGGACTTCATATTTGCCAGGAGAGACTTATACAAACTGATGTTGAGTGAGAAGAGCAGAACCAGGAGAAATTTGTACACAATTACAGACACAACATATGTGTGACGACCACCTTTGATAGACTGGACTTTTCTGAGCAATGCAGGGTTATAAGACAACTCCAAAAGACTCATGATGGAAAGAGATGTCTAGATTCAGAGAAAGAACTAGAAAGAACAGAGTCTGAATGCAGATTGAAGCCAACTACCTGCTCCCTGTCTTTTTCTTGTTTGGTTTTGTTTCCTCTTTCCCACTGATCATAGCATCAGTTATAATCCTTCTTTACAACCTGACTAATGTCTAACGTAAAAGTATTTGCAGATGCTATACTTGATTGCATGCTGCCATGGTGGGGAGGGGAAGGAGAGGGAAGAGGAGAAAATTTGAAACTCAAGGGATTATGGAACTGAATCTTGTAAACTAAAAGTAAACAAACAAATTAATAAAGAATTTTACCAATCAAAAAAAAAAGCATATCTCAGGTACCACCTCCTAATAGGGTTTTTCCTAGTACTCTTCCACTAATTATTTCGTATTTACTTCATATAAGCATTGTGTTTATCTCTATTATCTACCCAACTCCCTCTTCCCATCCCATGAATGGAAGCTCATTGAGGGGATTTTTTTTCATATACCCAGGGCCTTGTTCAGTGTTTGGCACATATCATATGTGTGTTCAGTTAATGCTCCTTACATTGAATTGAATTAAATTTGGAACTAAAAAAAAACCAAAACAAAAATTTGAACTCAGGAAGATGAGTTGTCTTGACTCCAGGCCTGGGCCTCTATCCATTGCACCACCTAGCTGCCTTAAAATGCCTTTAAAAAACTACAGAATATATAAAATATTAGGTTATTTATCTACTAAGACACACACAGGAGCAATAGGGATATAATTTTGAAACACTTTATGGAAATAAACACAGATCTAAATAATTAGAGAAATATAATTGCTCATGGGTAGGCTAAGCCAATATAGTAAAAATTATAATACTAGCTAAATTAACTTTTAATCAGTGCTATACTAATCAAATTACAAAAGAATTACTTTGAAGTGACAAATATGAAAAAAATAAAACTGAAATTCATCTGGAGAGACAAAATGTCAAGACTCTTAAAGGGAAAAAATTTTTTTTAATGGGAAGGAAGTGGGCCTAGCAATATTAGATCAAAAACTATGCTACAAAATAGTAATCATTAAAACACTTTGTTACAGCTTAAAAATAGATAGGTATATCAATGGGATAGATGAAGTATATAACATACAGAAGCAGATGAACCCTATAGTCTATTATTTCATAATTCAACAAAAACTGCTGGGAAAACTGGAAAATAGTCTGGTAGAAATTACTATTACTTCTGATAGCTAACATTTCTATAGCACTTACCATGTGCCAGGCCCTATGCTAAGTTCTTTGCAATTATTCTATCCTTTGATCTTCACAACAACCCTGGGGTGTAGGTGCTATTATTATCATCCCTATTATACAGATGAGGAAACTGAGGTAAACAGAGGTTAAGTGACTTGCCCAGGGTCATACAACTATTAAGTATCCAAGACTGAATTTGAATTCAGGTGTTCCTGACCCCAGTCATTGTACTCTATTGAAATACCTCACATCACATACTAAGATAAGGTCTACATGTACACATGACTTGATCATAAGAGGTGACTGGATAGTGGAAGAACTTATGACCAAACAAGAGATATAGAGTCATAGGAGATAAGATGGACTTTTTGTTACATAAAATTAAAAGGTTTTTCTACAAACAAATCCAATGTGACTAAAATTAGAGGGTAAACAGTTAACTGGGGGAAATCATTATAGCAAGCTTCTCTGATAAAGATCTCATTTCCCAGATATTAGAATTGATAAGGGATTAATTCAAGTTTATATGAATGAGAGCTATTTCCCAGTTGATAAGTGATCAAAGGTTATGAACAGGCAATTTTCTCTCCCTTTTTTTTAAGACAGGGGAAGTTAGGGCAATTGGGGTTAAGTGACTTGCCCAAGGTCACATGGCTAATAAGTATTAAGTGTCTGAGGTCAGATTTGAACTCAGGACCTCCTGACTCCAGGGCTAGTACTCTATTCACTGAGCCACCTAGCTGCTCCTGAACAGGCAATTTTCAAAGGGAAAAATCCAAGCCATCAATAGCTATGTTCAAATCACTAATAACTAGAGAAGTATAAATTAAAGCAACTCTGAGCTTCCACCTCCCACCCATCATATAAGCAAAGCTGTCAAAAAAAAAGAAAATAACAAATTCTGGAGGAGCTGTGGAAAACCAGCACCTCGATATTGGTGGAGTTGTGAATTGTTTAAGCCATTCTGGAAAGTGATTTGTAACTATGACTCAAAGGTTACCGAAATGTATATGTGTATCATTTGGTCCAGAGATACTACTGTTGCTATTAGCTCATCAAAGAAAGAGGAAAAGGGCTCATATGAACAAAAATATTTATAACATCTCTCTTTGTGATGGCAAAGCATTCAAAGCTAAGGGAATACTTGTCAATTGGGAAATAGCTGAATAAATTATAGAATAGAAATAATAGAATAGAATACTATAGTGCTGCAAGAAATGATGAAGGGATAGTTTTAAAGAATCCTGGGAAGACTTGTATGAACTAATGAAGAGTGAAGGGAGCAGAATCAGGAGAATAATTCATGCTATAACAACAACATTGCAAAGATAAATAATTTTGAATGACTTAAGAATTCTGAAGACAGCTAAGTGACACATTGGATAAAGTGCTGAGCCTGGAGTCAGGAAACTAATCTTCATGAGTTCAAATTCAGCTTCAGACACTTAATTAGTTGTGTGAACCTGGCAAGTCACTTAACCCTATTTGCCTCAGTTTCCTCATTTGTAAAATGAGCTAGAGAAAGAAAGGTCAAATACTCCAGTATCTTTGCCAAGAAAACCCCAAAGGGGCCATGAAGAGTCAGACATGACTGAAAATGACTCAACAACAAAAGAATTTTGATCAATACAATGACCAAGATAATTCCCATATTTCCTGTCCACCTCCTGATAGGGAGGTGGTGGACTCAGAGTTGGTAATGAAACATAAGGATGTCCCAAAAGTCTTAGTCCAGTTTAAAGCTTTAACAGCTCTAAAGTGCGGCTAATACTATATTTTTGGATATGACCGTGGCCATGGGAATTTCTTTTGCTTGATTATGCATATTTGTTATAAGAATTTTCTTTTTCATAGAGAGGTGAGATGGTAGAGAGAAAAATAAATTTTTGTTAAATGGAAAAAGAATTAATAAACCAGTCATTGCCCCCAAGGTACACAAAATCTACCAGTGGAAACAACATGTAAGTACAGAGATATAGTGTCCAGAATGAGAGAGATGATAATGCCAATGTTTCCTGGCTTTGCTAGTCCCTATCTGTATTGTTCTCTGGTGTATTGTATTTTAGACAGGACAATGGCAAACAGAAGCTTGTCTTAAGAAGGGCAATCAGGATGAGGACAGTATTGGCGACTATTCTATATAAGGGCAATGAAGGAATTAGATTGAGATTGAATAGAGATAACTGGGGGGTGTCTATAACAGGATCAGGGTGTAGTAACTGTCTTTAAGTACTTGGAGGATTGTTATGTGGAAGATTTTGTTCCCAGAAGGAAGGTTGAGGCCAGTTGGCCACTCTTCTGGGATATTTTTGAGCTGAGTCCCATTCAGGTCCCATTTGAATTGGAGACCTCTGAGACCTTTTACAGTTCTGAGATGGTAAAATTCTGTGATCCTATGATTGCTTTTGAGAGTCAGACCCTTCTTTAACAGGCCTCTGTTTTAGGCTGGCCAATTGACTTTAGTTTGCATGGTGGGACCTGGACATGACCTGGAGGGACCAGGACATGAGATCATCAGGAGAGTTGAATGACCTCTGTCCTAAATGTCTCAATGGGATGTTATTGGCAAGGGCTCCCAGTGACCTTTTCCCAAGACCCTATATACCCTTAGCTCAAACATCCGAAGTCCAGTGTGAAGCATCGATGAGCTTGGGCCTTAATGAAAAGAAATCACTACTAGAATCCCAGGCCCCTGTGTAGACTAGGGAGAAAGAATTGCCTATCTTCCAGTACCTGGCATTAGCAATCTCAAGGTAATAGGTCTGATTTTTTGGTTTTTGTTTGTTTTTGACCAGAGGGTCAAAGGTTTGAAAGCAACAGCACACAAAATTCCATGGCTCCTGCCCCAAGCAAACTTATCCAAAAGCCAATTTGCATCTGTACAGCCTCCATATTCACGTGTATGTATTTAGATGTAAAATCTTTTCCGGACCCTTACTATGTAAATAGAATTACTTTATGTTTTTAAATTTTGTAGTACTGCATCTTTCCATGGGGAATTGGTGGCCACAGGGATGGGGAACAGTCAGATACCCAAGTTCCCAGGTTATGCCTGGGTGGGAGTAACAAGTCAGAGAAGTGAGAGGTCCTTGATATGAACCCTGTCTGTAATACAGAAGAGAAATCAATATGCCCATGTCACATTAGTGGTCAGAATAGAACATGGACATCAGGTGTCCAGGAATATAATTCACGTGTTTATCTGAAAATTCATACCTTTCACTTCACCTTATCTCTACACAGGTCTTTGAAAAGAAACACATTAACAAAGAGATAGGGTTCCTTAGAGTCACTGCTGAATTGTAGTCTGAAAAGTGTGCTGGCAAAAGATATTTTTCCTCATTCAGACCCTGCTTAATCCTGAAGGATTCCACTCACATTTGGCTTTGTTTAGTAAGTCACCCACATTCCCTTTTCTCAGAAAAGAACTTTATGGGGGCTCCCATGGCTTCTTGAACATCAAATAACCCTTAAAAGCGACACTGTGATGGATCGAGTGTGAGTGAATCACACAGGGATTAAATTTCCCTTGAAAACACATATGGCTTTAATAATTAGCAGAAAAAGGCCTTGGCAACACAAAGCTCTGGCTTCAGAGTAACGTCAGAGCCATTTTGAGAAAAACTGAATATAGTGGCTCCGTCCTTTTTCTGTGAATGGAGCCCCAAGGAAAGTTTGTGTCCCAATCAGGTTTGAAATGTCCAAAAGGCAATTGATAATATGGAACTGAAGTGCAGGGGAAAAATGAGATTTGTTATATAGATCTGGGTGTTAACTGTATAGAAATGATCACTAAGCCCATGGGATATGATGAGGTTACAGAGAGACAGAGACAGAGAAAGATAGAGGGATAGAAAGAAAGTGAGAGAGAGACATAGAAAGAGAGAGACAAAGGCAGAGGGAGAGGGAGAGAAAGACAGAGACAGAGACAAAGAGACTAGGAAATGGGAGAGACTGACAGAGACAGAGACAGAGGAAAGAAAGAGAGAGAGAGAAGGGAGACAGAGACAGACAGACAGAGAGGAGAGGGAGAGGAGAAGAGGGCCTAGAACAGAGCCTTTGGGATCACTAGCAATTAGGGGGCATAATTTAGATGATGAGCAGCAAAAGAAACTGTGAGGTGGTGGCCAGACAGGTAAGAAGTAAACTAGGATAGAACAATGTCACAAAAACCCAGAGAGGAGAGATTATGTAGGAGAAGGGGGTGGTCCTGGGTTAAATACAGCAGATAGGATGAGAAAGATTTAGGACTAAAAAAAGATCCAATCTTATCAGATTCAATGATCAGGAGAAAAAATAAATGTGATTTGATTCCAGTAAATTCAGGAATTTTGATGGAGTGATTCATATTGAGACAAAGGGCATGGGGGTAGGTAAAGGCAACAAAATAAGAGGGAACCAAGTTACACGAGGGAAAATAAAGACAAAACCAGAAAGGAGATCAGAAAAAGGGAGAGACAAAGGCTTTCCCCAAATGTCTCTTATTTCAGTCTACCCTCCAGTCCCATCTCTCCAAGTATCAGGACCTCCAGGACAGGAGACAGAGCTGGTTCTGTTCACTGTCATTTATGGCTGGGTCTGGTAAATGTCAGCCCTTTGTGAACAATGATGCTTCTGCGGGAGATTCCTGGAAACTTTGGCTCCATTATTGCTCCACGCCAAAGGCAGAAATCCTGGGAACATCAAACTCATTCTATACAGGATAATCAGAGAATAGCCATATACTTGTATCTTTACTTTCCCAGGTAACTCCTCTGAAAATTCCCTCAAGCCCTAAAGGGGACAGAGGTTGTGGAGGGCCAGTATTGCCTTTAGAAGTTTGGCATATTTTCACTTGAGAAAGCTTTTATTTTGGGCTGAAACAGTCACAATTAAGTCTCTGGGCACTATTAGGTCTCCATGATAGTGCTACCATGGGTCTCTTCTGGGAACCAGAGGAACCAAGCCCGAATCAGCCCCATATGGTGACTGGGAAGCCCAAAGTTCACCAGACCAGATTTCTGCAGCAGTTCTCTGGAGCTGGGGTATAAGCATGCACTAGAAACAGGTTATCTGATTAGACCAGGTAGATATTGCTACCTCTTGTTTCTTACTTCCTGTGATCTGGGCCAAAGTAGGAGACCACTATTGATTGAAATGTGTCTCCATCATGAAGACCAGAGCAGAAACTACATCTGGCCCTGATCAGGGCTAGAGCATTCAGGGAAAGAATTTGAGCCTGGAGTCAAGCTGCCTGTTCATTTTCAGTATATCCTTTTCAAAGGTGGACCTATTTAAAACCAATTGGAGCATTTTCTCTGAGGATAACAATAATCGTAATTCATGTTCACATTATGCTTTATGGTTAGCAAACACATGGGAGTTAGTTTCTAACTAGTCTGCCAAATAGGGAAAACTGGGATGTAATCATAGAAAGTAAAGAATAGATAACAAAGTGTTAAATTTACCAGTTGGGGCTCATGAGCAAAACTTTTAGGAGTATAGTTCTACAGAGTACCCCTAGAAGCCAAATGAGCAGCTGTCCTTTGGGGACCCAAGCCATGAATGCCAGTGCAAGTCCAGGGACTAGTCCAGGATCAATGTTACACAAAGCCCTTTTTAGCAATAATCTTGTGTCACAGATAGTAAAACTATTCCTCTTCCCATTTTACAGATGAGAAAGCCTCTGAGAAGTTAAGTGACTTACTGTTGCTTGGCCTGACTCAGGCCAAGGTTCAATATTTGAACAAAATGAGTTGTTCATGGGTCATCCAGCAGTTAGCAAATGGAAATTTACTTAGACATAGCAGGAGGAGGATATTCAACAAGGATAGGCATTGAGGACACCCCAAATTTATTCAGCTGAGTGAAGCTCTCTTATCTGAGTTGCCTTCTTGGTCTGCCAAACATCAGCTAGCTCCTGGGGTTTTTAGTGTTTGTTTTGTCCTCAGGAAGCTAGAAGTGGTCTTTCAGTCTAAGCCTTTAGTCCCCTAGGCAGTCAAGTCTTGAGGATGGTCTCAGAGCTGGACCTTTAAAGGATAAATTTGGGGTTGTTGTTCTGACTCTTTGTAACCCCATTTGGGGTCTCTTGGGGGTGGAGGGGCTTGCCATTTCCTTCTCCTCCTCATTTTACAGATGAGGAAACTGAGGCAAACAGAGTTAAATAACTTGCCCATGGTCACACAGCTAGTAAGTGTCTGAAACAAGATTTGAACTCAGGAAATCAATCTTCCTAACTCCAGGCCTGCACTCTATCTACTGTACCATCCAGTTCCCTGAGGTGAATGTTACAAAATTGCAAAGAATGAGCATGACTCCAAAGAGAAACAAGAAGACACAACCTCCCACCTCCCCAAATTCCTTTGCAGAGTATGAGGATCCAAAAACAGAACAGTGTATATACTTTCAGACTTTTTTTGGTGTATCAATCAGTTTTCCTCATTTTTTCCCTCTTTCTTTAAAAATATTACTTATTTCTTTTTTAAAAATGCTACTTATCATAAAGGATGGTGTAATGTTAATGGAATTTAAGATCTTCCCTGCCCATTAATAGGCCTTCCCCATTAAGGGAAGCTTGCTTGGGGGAGGCTTGCTTGTAGAAAGGTTTTCACACCTTTTTTTAATTTCTAATTAGTCACTGGGTCAGGAGGGTTGTGATGTCCTCTGGCTCTAAAAGAGGTATATCTACATTTTACTTTGGAGCTCATTCATTGGAAGAGTGTTCTTGTTATTTGACCAGATGGGACTCTGGGTAGCTGTTAGGAAGCACCCCCACACACACTTTGAAAAACCCAGAAGTTGGTGCTTCTCTCTCTAGTAACTATGTATGTATTGCTTTGGTCAGACAGTTGGATCTGTCTGTTGATCTGTGCTAATTTCTCAGACAGTTAGAAGCCCTGTCTGTTGGTCTTATTTCTCTGCTTGTGTTTTCTCTCTATTTTCTGTTTGTATTTTCTCTGAAGTTCAGGGTGCTGACTTTTCCCCTGAACTAATGAATATAATTAAAAAAAGCTTGCTGACCCCTTAAACATCTATCTTTCCTAGTAAAGCAGATCTAAGAACCTGTGCTAGCAGCCATCCTGGGCATGCCAGTGTGTTTGCCACTACAGATGACTCTCTGGGAGGGGGTAGCAGGAAGGATATTGAGAGAAATTCTGGTAATGTAAAAAACCTATCAATAACATTTATTTTCTAAAAAACATAGCTAATTACCAAATGTTCTATATAATAGTAGGTTGTTTGTTTGGGAGACTAAAGGTATTTCAATGTGCATATACCATGAATTGGGGTAGGGGGGATAGGAAGGAAGGAAGGAAGGAAGAATAACTCTAATTTGCATGGAGTCAGGGGTTAGGCTAATGCTCTTATTTATAATTGCCCACAATCAATCATACAACTGGTAAGTTTTCTGATTCCAGGCCTTTTGAGCTGACTTTCTTGACCTTCTTTGTGTCTGTGTCCCCAGGAGTGCCTAGCACAATGCCTTGCTGATAGTAGGCTTCGGCTACCATTTTGGAGGTGCCTCTCTGGCTTGGGCCCTGGTCCAGGAAAACCCCAGACGCTTCTATCTGACTTTTTTGCTTTCCCCCCAAGAAGAGCTCTTTACTTCCCTGGAAGCATCCAGGCTAACAAGGATGTTAAACATAGAAAAGGTTTTTTTTTTACAAAACAAAATACAGAAAGGACCTCTACCTAGAGCTTATGAACAGTCAAGAAAATTTTTCATCCACATCCCCAAAAGGTTCTATACAATTCTTCCAATTAATGTGTGCTTCACGAGATCCTGAAGAATTAGCATTCCTCTCTCATCGAGACCTGCACTGTCCACAGTACAGTACTAGGGAAGGGGAAAATTTTTTTTTTTTAAAGCAATTGGGGTTAAGTAACTTGCTCAAGGTTACACGGCTAGTCATTATTTATGCGTGGTTGCTCATTTTCTGAGGCCGGATCTGATCTCGGGTCATCCAAACTCCGAGGCCGGCGCTCTTACTCACTGCACCACCTAGGCCCCAGGAAGGGGAAAATTTGTCCCTCCACATTGTGATTCTCTCTAGGGGCTGAGTGAGCAGACAATTTTCAGCACGTGTGTTTCTCCAGGTCCATGCATGTCTCTTGGCATCTGTTTCATACCATCCCTGTTTCAAGAGTCTGTGTAGATATAGTTCAGGCCCTCTGGAGTTTCACACACAGCTTAGGGTCTCCACTTCCACCATCTTTTGCCTGCCCTGTGAGGTTTTCTTTTCACTTCTCTTCACCTGAGCCTCTCCTCCTTGGTCCATCTACTCAGGTTGCTGGCCTGGGAGTCCTGGAGTATAAGGATATTCTTCCATTTCTCTCTGTTAATTTTCCTGGTGATTCTGTGAACCTTAGGGCTAGGGTCACAGGGTTTAGAACTGGAAGGGGTGAGCAAAATGCAGATGAGAGAGGCTAAGGGCACTATTCAAGGCCCCACAGTCAGGACAAAGAATAGCTGCAGAC
Organism: Gymnobelideus leadbeateri; assembly: GCA_011680675.1. Taxonomy (NCBI): domain Eukaryota; kingdom Metazoa; phylum Chordata; class Mammalia; order Diprotodontia; family Petauridae; genus Gymnobelideus; species Gymnobelideus leadbeateri. The sequence goes on along the minus strand of WOXC01003951.1, from coordinate 37,738 downwards.
CTACAAATCCTCCTCCTCTGATTTTAAACCCAGTGCTTTTCCCTGTATCCCACACTGCTTCATATTACTCCATGTAATCACAGAGATAAGAATGTTTAAAAACTGCCACAGACATACCTCATTTTGCTGTGCTTTACAAAGATTGCTTTTATTTTTTTTTAACAAATTGAAGGTTTGTGGTGATCTTGCATTAAACCAGTCTATCAGCACCATTTTTTCCAACAGCATGTGCTCACATCATGTCTCTGTGTCACATTTTGACAATTCTCACACTAGCCCAAATTTTTTCATCAGTATTATATCTGTTATGATGAATTGTAATCAGTGATCTTTGATGTTACTATTGTAATTATTTTGAGGTGCTATGAACTACATCCATATAAGACTGCAAACTTTAAAAACGTTGTGTGTGTTGTGACTGCTCCACTGAAGGGCCCTTCCATCTTGTCTCTCTCCCTTTCCTCAGGCTTCCCTATTCCCTGAAATACAACAACAATGAAATTAGACCACTTAGTAATCCTACCATGGCCTTGAAAACAAAGTACTCAAGTAAAAGGAAGAGTTAGTTGATGTGACAAACTTTTCTATTTTAAGAAATTGCCACAACCACCCCAAACTTTGGCAACCACCACCCTGATCAGTCAGTAGCCATCAACACTGAGGCAAGACCCTTCACCAGCAGGAAGATTACTACTTGTTAAAGGCTCAGATGATGGTTAGTATTTTTTTTCCCAGCAATAAAGTTGTTGTTTGTCCTGCTTTCTTGAAGAAGACCAATGGCATTACAAGGGTGATGACTCGCATGTGAATTGGACTTAAGTGCGGCAGAGCTGCACGAAGTCATCAGCCTCACTCTTTCCTCCAGAGTCATCAGAGTCCAGTGGCAACATGAAAGTCAAGATGACTGGACATGACCCAGGATGCAATGAATGACCTTGGCTTTTTTTGTTTTGTTAGACAATTGAGGTTGTGACATGCCAAAGGCCACATAACAAGTAAGTGGCAAGTGTCTGAGACTGGACTTGAACTCAGGACCTCCCAACTCCAGGGCCAATGCTCTACCCACTGTACCACCTAGCTGCCCCAGACTCAGCCTTTTTTAAACAAAGATCTTTCCCAGGTCTCAGTTTGTGCAGGCAATGCCCATTCAGTGATTAAGGATTCTGTAAGGTTTGAGACAAAAGATGGCCTACTTTGCCATCACAAAAGAATCCATTTGGGGAGGGGAAGACCCTCGAGTTTCTGGCCTGAACAGAAAACAATTGCTATTAACACTCAGAGCCATCAAAACCCAAACAATGAGAAAATTAAAAAAAAAAAATCAACCTAAATGAGATTTAGGCTGAGACCTATTATTGGCCATTCAATTAAAGCCAGAATGATTTGGGTTTATAGGTTAGTCAAGTAGCTCCATTTGAATCACAATGAACTTTTTCTTTTCTTTTCTTTTCTTTTTTCTTTTTGGAGGGCAATTGGGGTTAAGTGACTTGCCCAAAGTCACAGGGCTAGAAATTGTGTCAAGTGTCTGAATCTGAATTTGAACTCAGGTCCTCTTGACTCCAGGGCTGGCATAATGAACTTCTTAAAGCCTGTTTTTTCAGAGCTACATTTCAAGAAATCAAATGAAGACTATACAAGCAAAGAGTTAATTGTCCTAGGTTTGGGGGGAGGAAAAATGAAATAAATAAATAGGAAATTTTTTTAAAATCCAGTGCCCAAACCCCAAGATATCTTACAAAATATAAATGACCAAAAATTATATTCCTTTGGACAGAGCACCCACATGTAAGGGTATGACTGCCCATGTGGATAGAGGGACCACACGCAGAGAAGGAAGACTCAATAAAGTGTTTTTCAAAATTAAGTTATGTTTATTGGGTTTTTTAGACATAATATTATCACACCCTTAATAGTATGGTGTAAACATGACTTTTATATGAACTGGAAAACCAAAAAATTTGCATGACTCACTTTATTACACTAGTTGCTTTATTGTGGTGGTCTGGATCTCAACCCACAACATCTCCAAGGTTTGCCTGTATTTTGTTTCTAGCAAATATATAGACCAGCTGATGTTACTTAAGGTATCTTCTGATTCTTTTTTTAGTATTTGCCTAGTTATCATGGGACAAAAGGCATTTAAGGACAAACCAATAGTTTAATAAGTAAAATTACTTCATCATAGACTTCAAGGGTCCTTAGAGGTCATCGAGTCTGAGTCCCTCTTTTTACAGAGGTAGAATCTTGGACTCAGCAAGGTCAAGGGACTTGCCCAAGATCATACAGGTGGCAGAATTGAAATTTTGAACCTCAGTTACCAATCAATCAATGTAGCAGCAAGCACCCCAATATCCCCAGGGTGACTGCCAACACAGGTTCTTAGATCTGCTTTTCAAAAGGAAAGCAACTCAAAATCAGTTAACAAGCTTACTTTAATCAAACAAACACACATTACCTAGTTCAGGGGAAAAAGGTCAGCACCCCAAACTTCAGAGTTACAGAACTTACAGATCAAACAGGCTTCCAAACTGTCCTACCATTATATCAATACCAAATCACGGTTACCAGAGAGGGAAGCATCAACATCTGGGTTTTCAAAGCCAGGGGGCTCTCAACAACGGCTTCCCAGAGTCTCATCTGGTCAAATCACACAACACTTCTCAAAGTGAGCCCCAAAGCAAAGCCTCTCCTAAGGGTTTATATAGCCTTCTCTTGGCTCAGAGAATGTAACAACCTCCTTGACCCACTGCCCAATCACAAAGTATCAAGGTGTGGGCTTTCCTGAAAAACAAGCCTCCCACCACAGGCTCCAGGTGCATTTAAGCTAGGGGCAGGGAAGATCTTTAAATCTGCATTTCCATTATAATCAATGAATATTTATTCAATAGTTTCTATGTTCATAATGTTGTGCTAAAAACTCAGAATACAAAGACAAAAATGAATCTCTTACCTCAAGGAGTTCATATTTTAACAAGGAAGGTAGTGTGTGCATATCTAAGTATATATGGAATACATACAAAATAAATACAAAGTAGTTTGGTGGGAAAGGGGAATCAGGAAAAGTTTCTTGTAGAAAAATGGTTCTTGAGTCATCGATAGCCTCTGGTATTGGTTAAAGACTAGAGACAGATCAGTAGAATAGACTAAACAAGGGAGATTTAGAAACAATGGAACTCAATAATCCAGTGTTTGATATAGTAGAAAACATAAGTTACTTGTGAGAAACTCCCTATTTGATTAAAAAAAAAACTGCTGGGAAAACTAGAATGAATTCTGGCAGAAATTAGGCTTATATCAACATCTCACACCACACTCTGCAATATATTCTAAATGTGGCCTTAATAAAAAATAATAAAAATATATTTTATATATATAAAAAGATCATAAAAATGATCTTTTTAGAAGAGAAATAGAGCTTGTGCCTCTCACAATAAGAGACATATTCATAACCAAGCAAGAGATAGAGGTGATTATAAAAGATAAAATAAATAACTTGAATTTCTTAAAACTGAAAAGCATCTGTACAAATAACATTAATACATCTATGATAATAAAGGAATGATTGAATGGGGAAAAAAGCTTTGCATCAAATTTTTCTGATAAAGATTTGTTATCCAAGATATACAAGCAATTAATAAATAAATATATATACATATGTTCATATAGTCATTCATCTATATAACATATATACATAATGAATAAATTATTCCCTGATTTAAAAAATGGTAAAAGGATATGAACAATAGTTCTGAAAAGAATTGCAAAAGATTCAAAACTACATGAAAGAATGCTCCAAATCACTAGTAATAAGAGAAATGCATATCAAAATAACTTTGAGGTTCCACCTCATACCTTATGATTTGGGGAAAATGACAAAAAATGGCAACATTTGTTGTGGAGGGGGTATGGGAAGATAATCACACAAATATGGCAGAGATATAAAATGGTACAACCATTTTGGAAAGCATTTTGGAATTATGCAAATAAAGCGACTAAAATATCCATATCCTTTGAACCAGATACCCCAAGGAAGCCATCAATAAGAAAAACATCCCCATGTACTCCAAAATATTTCTAGCAGCACTTTTTTTGCAATAGCTAAGAATTAAAAACAAAGTAGATCCTCATCAACTAGAATTGTAGTACATGAATGTAACAGAATATGATTGTTACAAGAAATTATTTGTGTGAGAATCACACAATGTTAGAATAAAGAGAATCATGGAAAAATCTATCTGAACTGATGCAAAGCAAAGTAAGCAGAGCCAAGAACACAGTATACACAGGAAAGAAATGGGCTGGGGATAGCTCATACTGAAGTAGGTTGTTAAATTTTCAGTGTGAGCATCTATACCTTTTAAATCAATAAATACTACAAATCAAGGTTTGAGTTATTGTTTTGTTGTTATCTAGACTTAGGAAAATGATGGAGAAAATATTAATAATGCAGATTAAAGTTAAAAGCATGTCCTGAGAACATTTCAATCCAGAGAGCAGCACATACTTCCTATGATGTGGTAGGCATTATGCTTTCAATGCATAATAAAGTTGGAAAGGTAAGTTGGGGCCTAATTTGAGCTCAGGTCTTCTTGGCTCCAACCATAGCACTCTATTCACTGAGCCATGCAGTCACTCCTAAAAAATTTTATCACCAGGGTGTCCAGGTGGTGCAGTGAATAGAGCACCGGCCCTGGAGTCAGGAGGATCTGAGTTCAAATCTGACCTCAGACACTTAACACAAAACTAGCCATGTGACCTTGGGCAAGTCACTTAACCCCAATTACCCTGCCTTCTCCCGTCCAAAAAAAAAATTCATCACCCCTAATGATTGTCATTGTGGTTCAGTTATATCCCATACTTCATGACCCCATGGACTGTGGGATTTTCTTGGCAAAGATACTGGAGTGGTTTGTCATTTTCTTCTCCCAACTCACTTTATAGATGAGGAAACTGAGGCAAACAGGGTTGAGTGACTTGCCCAGGGTCACACAGCTAGTAACTGTCTGAAGATGGATTTGAACTTAGGTCTTCCTGACTCCAGGTCCAGTGGTCTAACAAAACTTAGTGAGTGCCAGTTCCATTCAGGGCTCTACAATGGTGATGCTGAGACAAAAGGTTTGGTTCCTTTCCTCAAGGATATTATGCTTCCTGCCTTAGCACAGGACCAGAATCCTTTGCTATCTCCCCTCATTTTATCCTAGTCTCTCCTCTTAGCACCCCAAACCCCAAACACCAACTTACATTTCTGCTAGATGAGATATCTTCTTATTGTACCCAGGCCAACCGTCTGAGCTGTTTCTTAAACCCTTTCTCATTGTTCTCAAATTGAGTCCTCTCTTTCCCTTTATGTATTATCTTCTCTCATTGAATATAAACTCTTTGAGGGCAGGGAACTGTCTGACTTATTTATATATTCAGTATTTAGCACAGTGCCTGCTTAGCACACAGTAAGTGCTTAATAATTTATCTGCCTGTCTTTAAAATCTGCACAGTGCTGTCCTCAGAAAAGCTGAGTAAAGCAGGTTTTGCCTATTATACAAGTAAAGAAACTGAGAGTCAGAGATTACGCGTCTTTCCCTAGGGTAACACAACTAATGAGATTCAGAGAGAGTATTCAAACCATATTCTCTACAAATTCCAAGTATGTCAACTCCATCTTTTATCCTATACTGGCTCCTATTTACCACCACATATGATATAGTTATAGTTCCTATTTAGTAAGCTATTCATATTCAAAAATGGAATATGACAAATGTTGGAAAGGTTGAGTTTTTCACTCAGGTACATTAATGCACTGTTGGTAGCCTTCTAATTGTTCTAGCCATTCTGGAAAGCAATTTGGAACTATGACCAAAAAATCATTAAATTATGCAAACCGTTTTACTCAGCAATGCCATTACTAGCCTTATACCCCAAAGAGATCAAAGAAAGAGAAAAAGCACCCATTTGTACCAAAATATTCATAGCAACTCTTTGTGGTGGCAAAGAACTGGAAACTAAAAGGATGTCCTTTAATTAGGGAATGACTAAACAATTTAAGGTATAGGAATGTAATGGAATACTGTAATGGAAATGCAGATTTAAAGATCTTCCCTGCCCCTAGGCCCTTTGATTGGCTTAAGAGACTTTGATTGGCTTTAAGAGACTCTGAAAACCTTCCTTGATTTGAAAATATGCTCTGCCTCCTAATAGGCTGAATGTGGTCACATGGAGCCTGTGGTGGGAGGCTTGGTTTTCAGGAATGACCACACCTTGATGCTGTGTGATTGGGCAGTGTATCAAAAGGGTGGTTACATTCTTTGAGCCAGGAGAAGCCTATATAAACTCTGATGAGGGGCTTTGCTTTGGGGCTCACTTTGAGAAGTGTTGTGTGATTTGACCAGATGAGACTCTGGGAAGCCGTTGTTGAGAGCCCCCCTGGCTTTGAAAACCCAGATGTTGATGCTTCCCTCTCTGGTAACTGTGATTTGGTATTGATATAATGGTTGGACAGTTTGGAAGCCTGTCTGTTTGATCTGTAAGTTCTGTAACTCTGAAGTTCAGGGTGCTGACCTTCTCCCCCTGAACTAGGTAATGTATGTTTGTTTGATTAAAGTAAGCTTGTTAACCCATTTTGAGTTGCTTTCCTTTTGAAAAGCAGATCTAAGAACCTGTGTTGGCAGTCACCCTGGGGATATTGGGGTGCTTGCCGCTACAGAATACTATTGTGTTGTAAGAAATGGTAAAAGGGATGGTTTCAGAGAAACCTGGAATTACAAAAGACAAAATAGATAACTTTACTTGAAACCAAAAAGCTTCTGCACAGACAGTATAAATGTATCTAGCATAAGAAGGGAAGTAATTTAATGGGAAAAAATCTTTGTATCAGATTTTTCTGATAAGTGTTTGGTATATACATATTATTTCTATGTCTTAGATACCATTCATATATATATGACTAATAAATATATATATATATATAATATATATATGACTAATAGCCATTCCTCAATAGAAAAATGGCCAAAGGATATGAACAAAAAATTCTCAAAAGAACTGCAAAGTATTCAGAACCAAATGAGGAAAAAAGTGCATTCAAGGGATGGAAACCAGGCTTATCCAAAGATACATAAGTGAAAGACAGGATATCTTGTGGGAGAAATAGTAAGAAGACCAGTTGGACTGTGGGACTGCAAAGAGTGTGAAGGGGGAAAACTTAGAATAAGAGAAATTAAAGACAGGTAGAGAAGAATTTTAAATACCACAAAGAAACATTTTTATTTGATCCTTAAAGAAACATCAAGCTGCTGGTGTTTACTACACAGAAGAGTAACTGGTCAGACCCATGCTTTTAAAAAATATATTTTTTTATTGTGAATCCACCAATCATTAATAATCACAAACATCTCAAGACACAAAGAAAAGCATCAAAGAATATATAAGACACGCTGTGAACTCCTACCACATACAGTGGATTGTCTTTGTTTTTATTAAACACATATGTATGTATGTACATGTGCACAAGATACATATGTGTACACACATATACATGCACACATTCACATACATACATGCTATATATGTATGTGTGTGCATGTTCATAAGGATATTATTGTAAATAGTGTGTATTTATGTATTTGTGTTTAAAATATGTATGTATAAAAGTATTTATAATATATAGGTATATATGTATAAATATGTGTACAGTCTATGTATATGTGGATATGTGTGCATATATTCTGCACATATATTTGTGTGTATACATTGTATACAGACACACACATAGGTATGTGTCCATATATATAGCTAAATGCAAACATGTGTGTATGTATATATGTGAATATACTTAGTTTTTTTTTTAAGTCCTCTCTTTTCACTCTCTTCATTTAGGTAGTTGTGTGGAAGATTGATTAAAGAGAGGAGAGAGCTGAGGCAAGGAAAGCGATCAGAAGGCTGACGAAATAGTTCAGTGATGGGACCTGAACCAGGATGGTGGCTCTATGAGTGTAGAGAATCAATCAAATTGTCAGCTAGAGCCCATTATGTGCCAGGTGCTGTGCTAGGCAACAAGGATACAATAACAAAAGGATTGAGGGAGATTAGAATCTGTCTGGGGAGATCATGTATTTATATAAGTACATATAAAATACATACAAAATAGACAGAAGATAAATTTTTTGTTAATTTTATATAACAGACATATAATTATCTTTATCATAGACATATAATTACCTTTATAATTATATAATTACTTTTTATAGTTAAATTTTTTCCTTTTAAAAAAATTTATTTATTTATTTTTAGTTTTAAACATTCAGCGCCACAAGCTCTTGAGTTTTAAATTTTCTTTACCTCCTTCCCCTCCCCCCCTCCCCAAGACAGAAGATATATGTCAAGTCAAGGCAGTAGTACCTGCAGGAGGGTGGTCAGCAGAGGTTTCATGTAGAAGGTGGCTCCTGAGTTGAACCTAGAGGGAAACTGGGGATTCAAAGGAGGAGAGAATAAATTCTAGGTTGGGGGGGGGGGAACAGTTTGTGCAAAGGTGTGAAGGTGGGGAATAGAGTATTGGGTATGAGGAACTATAACAAGACCAGAATGACTATACTGCAGTGTGCATGAAGGGAACTGATATGTAATAAGCTTGGAAAGGAAGGTTGGGGCCAGAGTGTAACGGGCTTTAGGTGCCAAACAGAGGAGTTTATATTTGATCTTAGAGGTAATAGGAGGCCACTGGCGTTGAATAGGAGAATGGTATGAAATGTTTTAGGAAAATCACCAAGAAGTGGCAAGAGCCTGATCTAGTGTGGTCCCTGAGTAGAGGAAAAGGGAGAGATGAAAGATATTATAAAGGTAGAAACAAGATCTGGCAACTGATTTGATATGTGAGGTAAGATAGCCAAGGATGCTAAAGTGGGCAGCAGGAGGGACAGAAACAGAGAAGTGGATGGGGGGGGGGGAAGAGGGGAATATGTTCTGTTTTAGATATGTTGAGTTTGAGATGAGTATGGGATATCCAGTTTGAAATGTGCAATAGGCATTTGGTGATGTGGGATTAGAGCTCAGGAAGTGTCAGGGTTCATTTGCAGAGAGATGATAATTAAACACATATAGGCTGATGAAGTCAACCAGAGAAGAAAAAAGGGCCCAAGACAGAATCTTGGGGACCAACCACAGTTATGGGACATGATATGGATAATCAGTCAGCAAAGGATACGGAGAAGGAGCAGTCAGATAGGAAAAGGGAAAACTGAGAAAGAGTAGTCTCTTGAATACCCAGAAGGAATCAATAGCGTCAAAGGCTGCAGGGAGGTCAAAAAGAATAAGCAGCTCCAGGTGAGTAAAGAACTTAGAAGCCAAACTGTGAAGGGTTTAGAAAGGAGTGTTAATGGAGTCAGAGAGGGGAGATATAGTATGAGAACTTAAAAGAATGAGTAGGTCAAGTGAGAGGTTGTTGTTGGGTTTTTTTCCAGAGATGGGGGAGATCTGGGCATGCCTGTAGATGGTAGAAGCCAGTAGATAGGGAGAGATAGATTTTATAGAGGAAGAGGGGGAGATTGTGGAGGGAGTGAGAATCTGTTAGAGATGGGAAGAGATAGGATTAAGAATAGTAATAATAGTAGTAGCTAACATTTATAAAGCACCTACTTTTCATCAGACTCTGTGCTAAGTGCTTTACAGTTATTCCCTCTGTTAGATCCTCACAACAATCCTGGGAGGTAGGGGCTGTTTTTATCCCCACAGATGAGAAAACTGAGGCATACAGAGGTTAAATGACTTGCCCAAAGTCATACAACGTTTAAGTGTCTGAGGCCAAGTTTGAATTCAGGTCTTCCTGACTCTAGGCCCAACCCTGAGCAGCTGGCCTTGGCAAAGAGAAGAATCATTTCTTTATCTGATACAGGAGTAAAGAAGGAAGAAATGGGGAGTAATGTCCAAGGGTTGTGAGATATAGAGAAGGGAGAATTCACAGCAGTGAATGTTCTCTATTTTCTCAGTAAAGAATGAATCAGGAGAGGATTCTGGGAAGACGGAGTAGGTCAGAAAATTCTAAGCTCTCAAGACTTTTCCCCCACAAAAGTGTTAAAATAGCATTTTAGGGTGAACAAAGGTGGAGATAAAGAAGAACCAGGGCATAACTGGGGTCCTCCTAGGACAATTTGAGAAGATCAGAAGAAAAATCCCAGGATGAGGTTTGGTCCCTGTGAAGAGTAAACACCTCCAGGCCATGTTCTGTTTTAACAGCAAGGGGCAAGCCTCTTAAACAACAAGTGGCAAGCCATGGGGTTAGTTGGTTTGAGAAGTTGCCTCAGCCCCAGCCACCAGAAATTTTACTCCAGGATAGTGAGGAGAGTTGGGAATCTGAGCCCGGGGAGATCAAGGGAACTTCTGCTGACAAGGAATGCCAGACCCAGCTGTGCTGTGAAGAGCAGAGAGGGCAAGGAGGAACCAGCACAGGCCTGGTGAGTGCAGAAACAGTGGGGCAGAAAGCCCCTGGCTGTGGGTACTTTCAGGACGCTGGAGGTTTGGCTTTGGTTTCAGGCTAGAGGGAAGAACTGAAGATCTGGGGCAAAAGGCACCATTTCCCACACCCCAGGGCTAGAGATGACTATAAGTAATTAAGTTATCACCACAAAAAAAAAAAAAGCACAGGGAAAGGAGAAAAAATTCACCCATGGAAACCTATTATGGGAGCAGAGATGATTGGAGTTCATCCTCAGAGGAGGATATTGAAGTGAAAAAACCTCAAAGAGTAACATCAAATGGTCACCTGCCCAAAAAGAATTCACAGATGGGGTGGCTAGGTGGCACAGTGAGTAGAGCATCAGCCCTGGGGTCAGAAGGACCTGAGTTCAGATCCAGCCTCAGACACTTAACGCACACACAAACAAAAAAAACCTAGCTGTGTGACCTTGGGCAAGTTACTTAATCCCAATTGCCCTCCAAAAAGCCAAAAAAAAAAAAAAGAACTCACAGATGATCTTAAAAAAGACTTGAAAAATCAAATGACAGAAATAGAAGAAAAACTAAAAAAGGAAATAAGAACAATCCAAGAAAAACAAGAAGGGTATGAAAGGAAAGTCAATCAACTAGAAAAGGAGATCCAGAATCCTAAGGAAGAAAATGACACTTTGAAAATTAGAATTGGGCAAAGTGAAGCCAGTGAAATTATAAGAGATCAAGAAATGATTAAACAAAATATGAATAATGAAAAAAATAGAAGAGAAAGTGAAACATCTTTTAAGAAAGACAACAGGGGGCTCACTTTGAGAAGTGTTGTGTGATTTGACCAGATGAGACTCTGGGAAGCCGTTGTTGAGAGCCCCCTGGCTTTGAAAACCCAGATGTTGATGCTTCCCTCTCTGGTAACCGTGATTTGGTATTGATATAATGGTAGGACAGTTTGGAAGCCTGTCTGTTTGATCTGTAAGTTCTGTAACTCTGAAGTTCGGGGTGCTGACCTTTTTCCCCTGAACTAGGTAATGTATGTTTGTTTGATTAAAATAAGCTTGTTAACCCATTTTGAGTTGCTTTCCTTTACAAAAGCAGATCTAAGAACCTGTGTTGGCAGTCACCCTGGGGATATTGGGGTGCTTGCTGCTACAAAATGGCGATGAGGATGGGATCTGCTGAGTAAAAGGAAAGTATGGGGGCTGGGATAACTGTTTGTTTCCCAGTTGTGGTAGCTGTGATTCTATGGAGCCATGGAGCAGGAGAGAAGAATGGCCTGCATGTTGACTTCACTGAGCTGAGAGCAGGAATGGTGAGCTGCCTGCATGGAGACCTGTGGAGAAACCTGGAGCTGCTGCCTTCTGCTGGAGGAGAAGGAACCCAGGAGTTTGGAGTTCAGCCACAGGACAAGATAAGGACTGTGTGGCAAAGCTGGGGCAAAAATTTCCAGGCAAGATGCAAGCTTCATGAAAAAGAATGGTCAGCTGTTATACCGGCACATTTATTTGGTCTGTAAGGAAGAAGACAATGTTCAGAAAAACTTCGAATTACTCTATACATCTCTTGCTCTCATAACTATTGAAATGGCCAATGAAGAAGTGGTTATTGATCTTATAAGAGTAGCCATTGCTTTACAGGATAGTGCCATCATTAATGAGGATAATTTGCCCATGTTCCATCGCTGTGCTGTCATGGCATTAGTTGGAGCATACCTCAACTTTTTAAGTCAGATGATAGCAGTTCCTGCTTTTTGCCAACATGTGAGCAAGGTTATTGAAACAAGAACAATGGAAGCACCCTATTTTCTACCAGAACATATTTTCAGAGACAAGTGCTTGCTTCCAAAATCTCTAGAGAAAAATGAAAAAAACTTGTATTTCTTGACTAACAAGATTGCAGAATCATTAGGTGGTAGTGGCTATAGTGTGGAAAGACTGACAGTGCCATATGTGCCACAAGTAACAGATGAAGATCGACTTTCCAGACGGAAGAGCATTGTGGACACTGTATCCATTCAGGTGGATATTTTACCAGGCAGCAACCCTGTGGAAGATGTGGTCACTACCACTGAAGAAATAACCTTTGAAGCATTAAAAAAAGCAATTGATACCAATGGAATGGAACAACAAGAAAAAGAGAAGAGACGTCTTGTGGTAGAGAAATTTCAGAAAGCACCTTTTGAAGAAATTGCAGCACAGTGTGAATCCAAAGCAAATTTTCTTCACGACAGACTTGCACAAATACTGGAGCTTACCATACGTCCACCTCCAAGTCCATCAGGAACACTGACCTTTACATCTGGACATGCCCAGTACCAGTCTATCCCAGTTTATGAGATGAAGTTTCCAGATCTCTGTGTGTATTGAGTCTTATGGAGTCTGCTGAATCATATTTAGTTTAAAGTTGAAAATCCAGGCTAAAATCAGTTTTTAGGGTTAATTTGCTTCATCCAAGTTAACATTTATTCAAAACAATGATGGAACTAAAGTTGAACCAATTGATTGCTAGAGCAAATTAGACATTTAAACTGTATTCTCTTAAGTACGTTGGAGCATACAGATTTATCATGTCAATTTGTTTGAATTCCCTATTGGTTTTGAAAGTTGAGCAAGTGAGATTTTTTTCATGTTGTTCTATAGCACATTTTAAACTTTTCATAAATGCTTATTTCAGAAGCAAGTTTTTATTTTTTTCAAATCTTTAACAGCCATTTACAAATATACAGAATATATATGGTATATTTCATAAGCTTATACAGAACAGTTTTAGCAAGAATGGCTTTAGTTTATTGTTACATAGAATAGCAAAGAAATACATTTGCTTGCAATCCTGGAGGCTCATATTTGGTAGCTTTTCTCCTGTGCTTTAGAATAAGTTGTAAAAAACCACCATTGCTTATTCACAGTAACAAATGACATTTGTGTGATAGTGATCTAAAAAATAACATACTTTTACAAATCTGGTACGCTATACTGTGTTTTTTGCGAAAAGTTTAACTGTTCTGCTTGAGAACTGTGAAGCTTCCTCATAGAGCACAAAACTGTGCAATATTTTTCACATCATAGATGTATATATAGTTTATGGGCCATGCTTTGAAATTGCATTCATATTTTGCTGTGGCTCCATTAATTGAGAGAGATATATTTAGTATAGAAAGACATTTTTAAGAAGTTAATTGTTCACTTGTGAATTCATAAATACAAAAAAAAAAGAGAATTCTATGCATTTCTCTAAATAGTATATTAAGTTAAATTTCCAGTACCATTTTACATATTGATTATTTTTTAATCAGTCCTATAGTTTCAACATTCTCAAATGTTGATTTTAAGTTCATTTTGTAAGATTTAAACCAAATATACCCATGTATATCCAGGTTTTTTTTTAGAATTACCTTAGACTATCCTGTGGTTTTAGAGAACAAGTGTGCTGAATTTCATAGGTTTATATGTCTGCAAATATGAGTGCTACAGTTTGTGCATACTGACATGCTTTTGATAGCATTTTCTTAAAATGGTATGTATTTTGGTGAATTCCTTGGCACTAGGTGTTAATAAACACTTTTTTTCTTCATGGGCCATTTTGAAATTCTTTTCAGAAGATTAAAAATCATCTGTTCCACAGTCCAGTACCTTGAGTGGAAGATTTTTCAACCTACATTGCCATTTACATGAAGCAGCATAAGCATCTCAAAAGTAAAAGGAACTTAATATTTTCATTTAGAAAATTGTAATAAAGTATTCATGTGAATTTGTGTGTATTATTTAGACTCTGCTTGAAACAGGAAAAATGAAGAAGTATAAGCAAAGTCACTGTAAATCTTTTAAATATGTAAACCAAATAATGGTTTCCCTTGATGCTTTTTGGAAGTATAGTAGTGCATGCTCCATGTTGTGATCAGTTAAACCTATGAAATGACACATTGAAACAAGATGGAATGTTCTCAAAACTCACCATTTTCCAGTTAACAGGGTGGTCACAGTTGTAGACAACAAAATAGCCTTTCTGAATGTTTTGGGGGGCTTTTGCTGCTACAACTTGACACTCTGCTCAAACAAGAATCTTTGCATCAATATGCCTACTTTTGTCCTGTTTTCCCACTTTGATTTTCATTTTAAGGTAAGATTTTTTGACCTACATTCCTTTTTTTAAGAATCTAAATGGGGGGACAGAATGCAGAACAATCATCATCCACTCGAATGTCATTTTATAAATTAACACTGTGTGCTTTTGTATGGAAAAAAGAAATATAATTTAATAATCTATGAAAATAAAAATTAAGAATGTATTTTCATTTGCACTCATGCAATATACAAACTGCTGTACATATTTTCTTTCAGGAAATTTAAGTTTACTGCATGTCTTGATTGCATGTACCCTGGGAAATGTAATTGGCTTTTATTGCACCTTTCACTTAATCTGTTCATAAATTATTGATTTGAGTTTTCTTTGGTTTAACCACAGTAACTTCCTGTACATCCTTGATTACTGACCTGACTGTTGACTGTAAGTTCTAAGAATGGATATTTTCTTTGATTTATTTCTTGTGTCATAGGAGTACCACAGATGCATTTGTATGTGTTTCTTAGGCTTTCGGAGACTGAGAGTATGGAATTTGTCCACCATCTGATTGTGTTGATTTTTTTTTCCTGTAGGTATTAAGTCAAATAAACTGTTAAGTATTCTATTTTAATGTAAAAAAAAAAAAAAGAAAGAAAGACAACAGATTTGGAGAATAGATCAAGAAGAGAAAATATAAAAATAATTGGACTAACTGAAAGTTACAATCAAAAAAAGAATCTTGAAACAATAATACAAGAAATAATTAAAGAAAATTGTCCTGAAGCATTAGAACAAGGGGAAAAAGTAGAAATAGAAAAAAAAAAATCCATCGATCACCACTTAAAAGAGATCCTACGAGTAAAACTCATGGGAATATCATAGTCAAATTCCAAAACCCCCAGCTCAAGGAAAAAATATTAAAAGCATCAAGATTAAGACAATTTAAATATAATGGTGCCCCAATTAGAATTACACAAAACCTAGCAGTAGAGACATTAAAGGACTTGAAACACCACATATCAAAGAGCAAAAGAACTGGGGCTCCAGACAAAAATCATACCCTGCAAAATTAAGTATTATCTTGAACAAAAAAAATTTAACAAACTCTCAGACTTTCAAGACTTTCTTAAAAAAAATCCTGAACTTAATAGATGATTTGACACATAAGAACCAATAGAAATATAAGGTACATAACAAAGACTGATTATAAGGGATCCATAAGGAGAGAATGTTTACTTTTTATATACATAAAATGTATGTTTAAGATTCTTACTAATAATTGGGTAGCTCATAAGGAAGACTGGTGTAAACTTGAGTATGATATGAATTTTAAAAGTAAAACCTTTTAGGAACAGCTTAAAAGAGTAATTATTTTATAAAAATGAGGTGCAAGAGGAAGAACTTATACACAGGAATTAGATGGAGGAGGAGGGCTGGTAGTTCTGGTAACCTACTTTCACTGGGAATGGGTTTAAGAGGGAACAACACATACATATTTAAAGGAATATAAAAGTCTTCTAAATTCAGAAGAAATAAAATGGTAGTGGTATAGGGAGGGGGAGAGGATAAGGGAAGGATCTTTAGAGGGGAGGGTGAGGGAATAGATAAATAGGGGTATAGAAGGATATTTAGATTTTTGGGAATGGGAGGGGAGGGATCCTTGGAGGGGGATAGGCAAGTCATAGGAGGGCAAGGTAGTGGGTAAAAGTAAAGTAGAGGAGTCAGGAGGGATAGAAAATAAAAGATATGCACATGAAAACAAAGATCAGTAGTAGTAGGTTTGGGAACGTATATGTCTATGCTTGTGTGTATATGTGTGTGTGTGTGTGTGTGTGTGTGTGTATCTATAGCTATGGAGAAACGTATCTAAACTCTATTGTAGCCTTCTGGGGTGGGGGGGAGAGGGTAGGTATATATTTATAGATATAGAAAAGCATATCTAAACCTTATTGTGGCCTTCTGGGGTGGGATTGGGGGGAGGGGAAAAAAGTATACAACAGAGGACAAAAGAAAACTCACAAGGAAGCAAAGAAAAGATGAACAATTCTCAACACAATGAATATTCTTTATCATACAGGCTTTCTTGAAATGAAAATTTATTGTTGCATATTTTGAATCCCTTCTTATATTCTGCTATGCACATGACATGCTTTTTTCTTTGTAACTTTGTATTTAAGTCCTAATATTTGTTTATGATATATTTTTGTTTCTTTTCTCTATTATGTTTTTGTGTTCTGGTATTTGAGTCTAAAATAAAATTTTGAAGGAAAAAAATGAATCAAGCTCCTCAGATGTGAGGGCCAGTTGTGTGGGAGGTTAAGAAGGAAAGAGCTTTGGAAGAGAATTAGGATGAAGCAAAACTCTTGGTTTGCCTCAATGAGGGCTCAAATGAGATGAGATAACAGAAATTAGCAATAAACAGAGGGATCACATTTACTGTTTTCTAGTTACATTCAGAAGCATAGGAGTAGGAGCAGGTGGGATGGGAGCCTTGAGAAGAAAACATTGGAACAGCCATTATGGAGAAAGTGATGAGTCCTAATGAGTCCTACCCAACATCACCCACCCACCTGGGAGGTACAGATTTCATAAAAATCATAGAATGTGTGAACTAGAAGAAACCTTAAAGCCCATCTAGCCCAGGCATTCTTAATCTAGAGTGTGTAAACTTTTTTTAAAAAGTATTTTGTTATTTCAATATATTTTTGGTAATCATATATATTTATATATAGAGAGAGAGTGTATATTTTTTTGCTTTTTTTTTTTTGGAAAGGGGCATTCAGGGCAATTCAGTAAGTATTAAGTGTCTTGAGGCTGGATTTGAACTCAGGTCTTCTTGACTCCAGGGCCTGTGCTCTATTCACTGTACTACCTAGCCCCTCAATATATAGAGTATTAAAACCTTATTTTAAAGATTTTATATGTAGAAAAAATATATATGTAAAGATAAAGAGAGAGAGATCATTTAAAATTTACAAAATGTATACATAGCATTTAAAAGCCTTATTCTGAGAAGGGATTCACAGCTTCATTATATTTCCAAAAGGGCCCATGATACAATGAAGGCGAGAACTCCCCAATCTAGTCTAATTCCACCCTTTTACTTAGAGGGTATCCAGGTCTGGTACAATGAATCATTCAGAGCCTGAGGGTTCAGATAAATATTTCATTAAATAAAAAAAATTAAATTAAAAATTAAAATCCAAGAATTTCCAGCTAAATGGAGGTCAAGAAGTGTTTTTTGTTTTTTTTTTTAATGGTGAATGAAGTAAAAGCAAGTAAAATTTACCAGCAAGGAAAATTCTTGGGGCTTCAAGAGCTAATTGCCTAATTCCTAAAATCTTTGTCCAAAGTTCTCAAAGCTGGGTTCAAATCAATTCACATAAGGACAAAGTTAACTTCAAGTGTCCTAGGTCTGCTCTGCAATGTCTTGGCTCACAACAACCCTACTTGGTTCTGTGGGATTATGGGCGATTACTTCCCCAGCCTCACTAGTGTCCTGGCCCAGAACAATGGGAAAATGAAGCCAAGAGATGGGACTTCCTCTAGACCAAATAGCTAGTTGGTATCAAGCATGGTATATCAGGAAGAGCACTGGACTTGGAGCTGGAATACATGGTTTCATACTCTTTGGAAGTCCTTTGAAGTTCTTTTACCCTCACTGGAAATGGGACTATAGGCAAATCCTTTTTGTACCTCCCTGAGCCTCAGTTTCCTGATTTGTAGAATGTGGTTACTAATACACTATCTACCTCACAAGGCTGTTGTGAGGAAAGTGTTTAGCAAGCCTGGACATACCCCATAAACATGAACTGACGCTATCATTATTAATGACAGAGGTAGATCTAGAACCCAAGATTGCTGTCTTTCTGTTTCAAGGTCTTTTCACTATACCACAGATGCCCCGATGGTCCTCATTGTTTCAGCATCAGCAGATACACATATCCCATATATTCAATTACATTTTGATTACCATCCAGTAAGGAATTCAAAATAAGTAATTACTCTCTCTCCTTTTCATCAATAGTAGCCACTTCTGGCAAGTTCCCCACATTAGAGAATATTGTTTCTTTGGCAAATGACTTTTCAAGAACAATCCTTTCCTAGGTAATCATGGAATGATATTGCTAGTATAGAGAGGTACAATGTGGGCTGGCCTCTGCTGTCCAGAGATTCCTATGTATGCGAGGAAGCTTGATGGGTCATCAGCCTAACATTTAGGAGATGAATATGTTTGAGTTTGAATATGGGAATTTTCAGTGTTGATGAGAGGAGGCAGATGGGTAAGATCAGTTTAGAGGGCTTGGAAACCACTATAAACTGATTTTTATGTTTTTATATTGTTGAATGTGCCCTGCCTTTGAGTTCTTTTCCTTTCAAAGGGTTTGCCAAATAGCAAAGAAGCTGAAGTTCTCATAGTTAGTGCCTTTTGAAGATACTTGTAGTGCTAATTACAGTCAATCAATAACGCTTCTCCTAGCCCTGTGGTTAGAAGACTGGAACCAGTTGTGTATATGATGTCTATTCATGTTCAAATCTCTCTAAGTAACTTTCATTGTATATCATCAGGCCTCTCCCAAAAGCAAATCCCACAGGCTCTTCCATATGGGGTGAAGCCCACATCAGAGGTGGTCTGCACATGTGACAGACCCCCACTTATCTTGTCATTGACCTATAGGCCCAGACATAAAAAGAATTGTGAAGTAGAAAAGGTTAATCTTCTGTGCCTGTGGGATCAAAGTTATAACTAGAGGAGGGTGGCAGGGATTTTATTCTAATGCAATTTAGAGGGGGTACTTACAGTAACAGAAAAAAAATTTGAGTTTGGCAACTAGGTAGCAGGAATAATTAATTAAATTAGGTGTTAAGGAAATAGCTAATGAAAGGGATTACAGATAGTCATACTTATCAATTGCAGAAACATTTTAAAACCAGGTTTATCATATGTTCAGCATAGACTCTAGTTCTTAATTCTGAGTAATGGATGGAGATTTCCTAAAGCTTACAGAGTTCCAATTATATCATAGAGAAGAAATAAAAGATATAATTTAGATAGAGGAATTATAATAGCCAAAAAGGAGGAAAAGTAAAGATTTACTTTTTCCCACAAATATAAGATTTACATTTCAAAGAGACATTTGTAAAGCAGAAAGTGGGGGGGGGAAATTTTTGTAGGCAGTTTCTCAGATAAAGGTCTCACATCTCAAATATATAAAGAACTTTGTCAAATCTATAAGATTATGAGTCGCTCCCCAGTTGATAAATAGTCAAAGGATATGACCAGGCATTTTTCCAATGAAAAAAATCAGAACAATTTATAGTCATATAAAAATGCTCTAAATAATTTTTGATTGGAGAAATGAAAATTAAAACAACTTTGAGATATCATTTTATACCTACCAGCTTGCCTAAAACAATTGAAAGTAAGTAACAAATTTTGGAGGGGATGTGGAAAAACTGGAACACATTCACTGTTGGTGGAATTGTGATCTAATCCAACCATTTTGGAGAGCAGTCTGGAATTATGCCCAAAGTGTTATAAAACTGGCTATACCCTTTGACCCAGCAATACTACTACTAGGTCTGTTTCTCAAAAGGATTAGGAGAAAAGAAAAATAACCTATATGTTCTAAAATATTTAAAGCAGGGGGGCGGAGCCAAGATGACAGAGTAGAAACAGCACTTCTAAGGTACTCTGCCCCACAAAACTTCCAAACAATGTAAAAGGGGACTCTGAACAACTTCTGGAGCCCCAGCACCCACAGAACTACACAGAGAAACTAACCTCCCTCTGAGGAGAACCCAACAGCCCTGCAGGGAGCGGCGAGCACAGTGCTCTGAGAGCAGGCAGCACAGCGCACTGGGAACAGACAGCGCAGTGCTCTGGGAGCTGAGCCCAGGCCTGTGTGAGCTGCGGTTTTAGCTCTAGAGCGGCAGGGCCAGCAGGCGGCTGGAGGGACCCCAGAACACCAGCAGCTGTGGGGATTCCAGAACTATCAGCACAGATATGCCTAGGACAAAGTGAGAGGTTAGTGCCCTATGGACTTTGGGACCAGTATTTGGGGACCAAGTTGGCTTCCTCCCCTGGGGGCAAAAAGCTGCTGAAGAAATGCGGCACAGAAGCCATTTTGCAGCCAGTGGTGGCTCTAGTTCCTGGTCTGCGAACTGTAGGGAGATCCAGCAATCAGTCTGGGGGTTAATCGCTCTTGCTTTAAACTGCCTGGATCTGGATTGTGGTCTGGGGGGGAAGTTTGGGGTGGGTATCCAATTTGCCAGAGTGGGTGGGGGCTTTACAGAGGCCACCCAACCGGCGGAAGTTGTGAAGACCCCATGTTTGGGACAGAAGCTCTCCTGTCTGGTGGCAGAGTCCTACTGTGGCAACAAGCCCCAAAATCAAGTAATTAAGTAGCAACATGCCTAGGCAAAAGAAACAAAATAAACAG
This sequence comes from Gymnobelideus leadbeateri, assembly GCA_011680675.1. Taxonomy (NCBI): domain Eukaryota; kingdom Metazoa; phylum Chordata; class Mammalia; order Diprotodontia; family Petauridae; genus Gymnobelideus; species Gymnobelideus leadbeateri. The sequence goes on along the minus strand of WOXC01003951.1, from coordinate 16,808 downwards.
AAAAATTCAACATTGGACTCCTATTTTAGGGGCAAAGAGGATCAAAGCATGGAGGAGGACTGTGAGGTCAGAACTCCTGCACCAAAAGCCCCAAATGAAAATACAAGCTGGCTGCAGGCCATAGAGGACCTTAAGAAGCAGATAAGAGAAGTGGAGGAAAAATTGGGAAGAGAAATGATAAAGATGCAAGAAAAGTATGAAATGACAGTCAACAGCCTGACTGAGGAAAATAACACCTTAAAAAATAGACTAACTCAAATGGCAAAAGAGGCTCAGAAAGGCAATGAGGAGAAGAATGCCTTAAAAAGCCAAATTTGCCAGATGGAAAAAGAATCTCAAAAGCTCAATGAGGAGATTCATTCCCTCAGAGTTAGACTGGAGCAAATGAAGCTAGTGACTTTATGAGAAATCAAGATGCTGTTAAACAGATCCAAATAAATGAAAGAATAGAAGGCAATGTGAAATATCTCATGGGAAAAACCACTGACCTGGAAAATAGATCCAGGAGAGATAATTTAAAAATTATTGGACTACCTGAAAGCCATGATCAAAGAAAGAACCTAGAAATCATCCTTAAAGAAATTCTCAAGGAAAACTGCCCTGATGTTTTAGACCCAGAGGGCAAAATAGAGGTTGAAAGAATCCACAGATCACCTCCTGAAAAAGATCCCAAAAAGAAAACTCCCAGGAATATTATAGCCAGGTTCCAGAATCCCCAGATCAAGGAGAAAATACTACAAGCAGCCAGGAAGAAACAATTTCAATATTGTGGAAACACAATCAGAATAGCACAGGACCTGGCAGCTTCTACATTGAGGGATGGAAGGGCATGGAATATGATATTCCAGAGGGCAAAAGAGCTGGGAATGAACCCAAGGGTCACCTACCCAGCAAAACTGAGTATTTTGTTTCAGGGGAAAATATGGTCATTCAGTGGAATAGAGGACTTTCAAGCATTCTTGAGGGAAAAACCAGAGTTGAATAGAAAATTTGACATCCAGACACAAGAAGCAAGAGATACCTGAGAAGGTAATCAGGGAAAAGAAATCAAAAGGAACTTATCAAAGTTGAACTATTTACATTCCTACATGGAAAAACAATAACTGTGTCTGACAAAACCTTTCTCATTATGAAAATAATTGAAGAAGGGTATATGGGCATATGTTTACAGGTATACATGGATAGAGGGCACAGGTTGAATTTGATGGGAAGGGATGATTCTTAAGGGGGTGAAGTTAAGAGGTGAGAGAGGAAAGTGGCAAGAGGAGATGGGGAGAGACAGGGTAGGGTAAACTATATCATGTAGAAGAAGCAAGGGGAAGTGGTTGCAGGGGATGGGAAGAACAGGAAGGCAAAAAGGAAGGGAATGGATCTGAAAATCAAAGTTTTAAAATTAAATGTTTCATAAGATGTCCAGGCATTGGGGCTCAGAGATTCACCTTGGGAGAAGATATGGGAGAGAGCAGATTGGATATCTAGTGGGACTGCTATTCTGGGGTGGTGGGTTGGGAAAAAATGGGGGGAAAATTGTAACTCAAAATTTGGTGGAAATGAATTATGTAAGCCAGAAGTTAATAAAGCATTTGTTTAATAATAAAAAATATTTAAAGCAGCTTTCTTTGTGGTGACAAAGAACTGGAAACTGTGTGGATGCCCATCAATTAGGGAATGGCTGAAAAAGTTGTGGTATATGATTGTGATGGAATATTACTGTGCTATAAGAAATGATAAGCTTGATGATCTTAGAAAAACATGGATAAACTTGCATGAAATAATGAAAAGTGAAATGAGCAGAACCAAGAGAACATTGTATACAGTGATATTGTTCTAAGAATAACTTTGGAGGGAAGCTAGGTGGCACAGTGAATAAAGCACCGGCCCTGGAGTCAGGAGGACCTGAGTTCAAATTCAACCTCAGACACTTAACACGCATTAGCCGTGTGACCTTGGGCAAGTCACTTAACTCCAATTGCCCTCCAAAAAGAATAACTTTGAATAAAATCATTTTGACTATTACAAATACCCAAATTAACTACAAAGTACATATGAGGGAAGACACTATCTACATCCAGAGAAAGAAGTGATAAATAGAAGTATGTATAGGATGATTTTACACACACACAAATTTGTATCTAATGGTAGCCATCTCTAGAGTAGGGGGGAGGGGGAGAGAGGGAAGGAAAAAAATAGAAATCTACATGATAACTTTATTATATACTTAAAAGGAATAGGGAGTTGTACATAATAGATTTGCAGTTTCGTGTGCATTTGTCTTTTTTTTTTAATTATACCATGTTATAGAAATGCTTGTTTTATCACATAAACTAAAAATTAAATAAATTTTAAAAATAAAAAACGAAAAGACACTTGTAAAATTTATGGTAGGCTATAGTCGGAAGAAGGTTTATATGTCAAAAGATAACTGGAAATTGACCAATAAACACTGATTGGGATAGCCTGGGTACAACCACCAGGTATCTGTCAAAAAATTCTCTGCCACCATGCCTCCCTGTTTCTTATCTTAGCTGAAATAATTGGGAATCTCAGCTAATTTATCACACCATAAGGAACTTTATTATATAATAATATCTGATTATGTAATTTTCCTTACAGATAAAAATGGCCATACTAGACCCAAATTCTGGGAAAAACACAAAAAGAAAAAGTCTTATGACAAAGGAACCCACCGAGATAGTCATACCCCAAGCAAGCTTCTCTCTGGCCTGGACTAGCCCTGTTCCCTGTCCCACTTTGTATCTTCACCAGCAGTGGCCTTCTGGTAAGCCAAGGTCTCCACTTCCTTCCCCTACATTCCAGGAAGCTCACCACTGATACAGATATTGTTAGTTATTACTCTGTCTGAACATTCCCCTCTCCTGGTTCATTGCCTCCTAAGTGTTTGCCAATATTACCTATAATCGCATAATACCTAAAATAACATTTTTACATAGCAGTTTAAGGTTTGCAAAGTCCTTTACATATATTATCTCATTTGATGATCACAACAATCCTGTGATTTAGGAGTTAATGTTATGCCCATTTTATAGATGAGGAAACTGAAACTAAGAGGTTAAGTGACTTACCTAGGAGTCACACAACTTGTAAGTGTCTGAGACAAGACTTGAACTCAGGTCATGAGCCAGCTAGGAGGCACAGTGGATAGAGTGCTAAGGTTATCTCAATATCTTCAACTATAAAATGGGGATATTATTGGCGACTCCCCCACAGTTGTTTTGAAGATCACATGAGATCTATTTACAAAATGCTTAGTGCTGTGCTCTTGATTAAAAAAAGATTGGTTATTGCCTTTCCCCTTCCTGGCCCTACACCTAGGACTTTGTTCATCTCATCAGCTGCAAAAATAGAGCCAGCTCCTCTTCTTTTCTCTACACTCTCTCCCTTGGTGATCTCATCCATTCTTCTTGTTCCATTTATTATCTCTACACTTGTGCCTCTCAAATTTGTATTATCTCTGTATTGTCCTCCAGATCCACACCTCCAAACACCTCAAACTCAATGTGTCAGAAACTGAACTCATCTTCCTCCTTTCCTCCCAGATTTCCTGTATCTTTGCCTCTTCCTTCTTCCTGGGCATTGCCCACATCCAATCAGTTGGCAAATCCCATTAATTCTAACTTTACATTATCTATTGCAGCCATCTCTTTCTCTCCACTCCTACCATCTCTCTAGATCGGGGTCTCATTGTTTCTCCCATGTTGGTGCTATTCAGTCATATTTGACTCTTCATGACCCCATTTAGGGCTCTCTTGGTAAAGATACTGGAGTGATTTGCCATTTCCTTCTCCAGCTCATTTTACAGATGAGGAAACTGAGGCAAACAAGGTTAGGTGACTTGCCCAGGGTCACACAGCTAGTAAGTGTCTCTGGCCAGATTTTAACTCAGATCCTCTGACTCCCGGCCCAGCACTCTGCCTAGCTGCAACTCTTACCTAGACAACTAGAATAAGGTTTTCCCTGATTTACCTGACTCCAGTCTCTATCTTCACTAATTCATTCTTCACACAGTTGTCAAAATAATCTTCCTCAGGCACAAGTCTAACCATTGTATGTCACACTCCTGCTTAAAAAATAAACAAACAAAACCTTCAGTGGTTGTCTACCACATTTAGATTAAAATATGAATTCCTTGGTTTGACATTTAAAACCCTCCACAACCTGAGCCCGACCCACCTTTCTAACTTTATGTCACATTATTTCCCTCTACATCAAGGCTGGGGAACCTTTGGCCTCAAGGCCACCTGTAGCCCTCTAGGTCCTCAAGTGAAGCCTTTTGACTGAATCCAAACTTCTCAGAACAAATGTCCTTAATAAAAGGATTTGTTCTGTAAAACTTGGACTCGGTCAAAAGGCCACACCCAAGGACCTAGAAGGCCACATGTAGCTGAAGTTTCCCCACCCCTGTTCAACACATTCTATAATCCTAACATCTGTGTCTTTGTACTAGCTGTGCCCCATGCCTGAAACATTCTTTCTCCCCCTTCTTTCTCTTAAAATCCCTGTTTTCTTTCAAGACTCTCCTCAAGGGTTAGCTTCTATAGAAAGCCTTTCCTGATCCCCTCAGATGCTTATTCCTTTCCCTCTGATGATACCTTGTATTGACTTTGCATGTTTCTTCTATGTATCTCTTAGGATGCTTCACTTTTGTGTTTCTCATTTCAGCACTCAGCATAGTGCCAGGAACAAAGCTGATGCTTAAATGCTTGCAGAACGATTTACTATCTGAGTGACAAATGACCAATAGCGCCCAAAGAGTATATTAGTAATTTTACAGGGTAAGGGAAGAAGGAGAGGCAATATCCCTTCAGGATTAATCCAAAAGAAGGAGGCTTTGACCATGGTATCCTCTCATGCTTGTCAGCATGAAAGACAATGTGTACAGTGGAAAGAGCAGCTAACTTGGCTCCATGAGACCCTGGTTTAAATCCTGTCTCTGGTATTTTCTGGCTATATGATTATAGGCAAATCACCTAATCTCTCTGAGCAAAAGTTTTGTCATCTGTAAAATAAAAATAATATATATTTTTTGCCTTTCTCACAGGTCTATTTTTAGGAAAGCATTTTATTGTATAGTAACAACAACATCACAAAAAACAAACAACTTTGAAAGAACTCTGATCAACACAATTGTCAATCACAATTTTGGAGGACCCAGGATGAAGCATGCTATACATCTCCCAATGCAAAGGTGAAGGACTCAGGCTGCAGACTCAGACTTTTTTTTTTACATGGCCAATGCAGGAATCTGTCTCAGTTGACTATGCAGATGTTACAAGATGTTTTGCTCTTTCTTTTCAATGTAGGGGAGAGGTGAGGGGTCCTTTTGTTCATTGAAAACAATTTAATTTTTAAAAAGAAAGGCATTGCAAACTTTAAAGAAAAGCCTGTTATTATTATTCTGGAACCAAAGGAATACCAAAAATTACAATCCCCAGTTCCTTCCTCTAAGGAGTTTACAAACTAGCTATGAAAATAAGAAATACAAAGATTAAAAATTACATGAGGATTCAAGTTAACAGCTAACTCAGTCCCACAAATAATATAAGAAATGTCACAAAGCAGAATGTTAGTAGTTGCTAAATGAGGGGAATTTAAAACTGCTCCAAATCCAGAAAAAGTTGAGATTATGGCAAGTTGGAATAGTAAAGGAAAATTACGTGGAAAAAAAAAAACTGTTCTTGTACCAATTTGTGAAAGTTAGATCAGATTTCCATAGGTGGATAGGAGCAGGGAAGGTACTCCAAGTAGGAAGCATAGTGTGAGCAAAAGCATGGAAGTAGGAAAGGGTCAAATATGTCAAGAATCATAAACAGCTAACCTGGTTGAAACAAGAAAGCTCTGGGAGGTGGGTTGAGCACAGAGTAGGTCCTCAAATATCAGGCTAAAGTGTTTAGAGAAGGGACAACATGTATTAAATGTCTACTATGTGCCATATATTTACAAATATCATCTTATTTGATCCTCATAACAACCCTGAGAGGTAGGTGCTATTTACATTCTCTATTTTATAGCTAAGGAAACTGAAGCAGACAGAAGAAATGACTTGTCCAAGGTCACACAGCAATTAAGTGTCTGAGGCTAGATTTGAATTTAGGTCTTCCTAGCCCCAGGACCAGTGCTCTATATCCTACACCATGCAGCTACCTCTCAGTTTGGTCCTTACTTGGTATGGAAATAGTGTTGGAGTAGAAAGCACCCTATTCTTGGGAGTCAGAAGACCTCGGTTCAATTCCTACTCCTAATGTCTATTTACTGTGATCTAGATGAGTTGCCTGCTTTTCTGAGCCTCCATTCCCCTATCTGTAAAAAAGGGGACACTATTTCTCACCCTTCCTACTTCATAGAGTTGCTATGAGGGGAAGTTATCATATAAATATTAAAAGTTCATAGAAATGTAAGCTATTATTAACAATTGAGGTATCATTAAAGATTTTTGAGTGGGGATATAATGTGGTGAATGGGGATTAGGTGGCACAGTATATAGAGCACTGTGGAATGCTAAGGAACAAATCATCCTTAAGGGATACAAAGTACAAAGGTCTCCCACTCCCAGGTCACATTGTCTTAATCACCTGGTAAGAAAGTTTTCTTTCTTCTTGATTGGAGACTAGCTTCCAATCATCCTTAACTTAATCATCCTTAAGGGGTACAAAGTAGAAGTACAAAGTTCTCCCACCCCTAGGTCATAGTAAATCATGATCTTGTCACTCAGCACTAAGTACCCAAGGAAAGGTCCTTTCATCTTGGCTATAGGCTGACTCCCAAATTCCATGGTTCCTCTTCCAAACTCCAGGCTCTTGCCTGAATTCACCCAACTGTTACCTGTATTTACAGATAGGCAGCTCTCAGCTCCTGGTCCAGCTCCTGATCCAGCTCTTTGCTCAGTTCCTGTTCCATATTGAAGCTCATGGTGACCAGTCCACTTCAAGCCCTTTGTAATTTCTGTTTCTGGGAAGACAAAGCTTAACAGAGCCACAACAACATTGATACACATTGCCAGCACTATCATTTCAATTAACTTTCTGCCTGTGAAATCAATACAAGTTATCAGACAGGGTGTATCTCTCTGACAAAGTAACACAATCCAACAGATAGAATGCTTCTGATAAAATATTCCTCATTATGTGAAAATTGTATCTTCTTTTGGTCCTCCTGACCACCTCCCTCCTCTTCTAGAGAGTGCAGTAAATTTATAAGTAGCCAATATAAAGTAATAGTAGCAGGAAGTAAAATTGCAAAGGGAAACCTAGAAGTCATGTACAGTCTGTCTCAAAGATCACAGGAACATAATTTGGAAACTGTAGCACATATTAACCAAAAATCACATCCTGGTAGTATATGCTAAATCAGGAGAAGCCATCGAGGCTTTATTGTCTGGACCTTTTGGTCCCATGATAAGCATAGCCCAGATAAACCCCAGACTTCCACAGTAAGACCAGCAGAACACCAAATGGTGCTAACAACTTTGAAATGATGCAGATACATTCCTGAGTACTCTGAAATCATGTAGATAAACTAATTCCAAGGTGGCATGGAATAGAGTTAGTCTGTGTCCCACCCCCTCATAACCCTATAAAAATGTGACCCCAGTCTCTTATCCCTGAATCACTCTTCCACCTCCTAAGGATCCATGCTGCCAAGTCCTCCCAACTCTAATCCTTTCTTAGGTGACTTTCTCCCTCCCTGCCTGCCTTACTCCCCCACCCCAGCATATCCCCATACTGTCTAAGTATGCATTCCCCTCACTGTGTGCTGTTTTTCTCTGTACTTTCTGTGCCATTTCCCCTGATACCCTCTGTTTCTTATTAAAATGTGATTGAAGCCTTCTTTCTTACTGTCATTGTTGTAACGTGAGATTGCAAGATGAGACCATTAATCATTTTAAGTGAAGTTTTAATTGTGGAGCATAATTAACACGGGGACTGCCAGGGGTCATGTACCCAAATCAGGCAGCCCCGAGCATATACATCTTGGGGTTTATATAGACAAAAGCCACAACATAAATGTTACCAAGAGGAACAAGCAGGGAAAATACAGAAGCCAAAGAATAGTGTTGCTTAACAATTGTTGCCCAGTGGTCAGTTTGTTGCTGGGAAGTGAAAAACAACTGGAAAGTTCCCAAATCTATTTTGAGAACTGAACAGAAGGGGGGGGGGTGCGCTATGGGCTTCAGGTAGCAGGTTTTGGGCAGGTTTACTTTGCAGGTTTCATGCCTAGGCAGGATTTGTTGGGTTTGGGCATGTTTCCTAGGCAGCTCTCCTATGATGGAGAGAGATGGGGGGGGGGGCGGTGTTCACAAAATGGGGGATTGCTACATCATCGTGGTCTTTTCCAGAGCACCCAAAAAACTAGCTATGTGTCCCATTTCATAATTCTATAGATTAATTACCAGTTCACTCATGATGAACTGTAAGAAAAAATTTGAGAGTCTTTAGAGTTTTTAAGGACATTTTGTAATTTATGCTATGTGGTCAGGAGGAGTCTTTCCCCATTAACCATAAGGTTGGAGCAGTCTTCAACATCAGCCATGGCCTCTTTGCTTCAGGAAGCCAATCCATCAGACGCCCCCCACCTCCTCCGCCCCCCATCCCGAGTCATGCCTCATCTAGACATGAATTTAGTAGGATCAGTGTTATGTAGGAACTGGGCTGAATTATGAGCCTGATCTTCCCTCTCCCCATCAAGAAGTGTAATGTGAGAGGCATTTTGACCCCAGGGTGTTGGGGGGAAACTGTGTTCATTTGTATCATTAAAGTTAATTTCTTTTTGTCAAAGTCAAGTGGTTAAATAGAACTGATAGTGCTTGTTACTAGCCCCTAATAAATGCTTAGAGCAGCTAGGTGTTACAGTGTAGGTCCTGGAATCAGAAAGACCTGAGTTTAAATATGGCCTCAGATACTTACTAGCTGTGTGACCCTGTACAAGTCACTTAACCCTGTTTGCCTCAGTTTCTTCATTTGTAAAATGAGCTGGAGGAAAAAAAATGGCGAACCACTCCAGTACCTTTGCCAAGAAAATCCCCAAAAGAGGTCACCAGGAGTAGAACATTACCGAAAATGGCTAAACAACAACAATGGAAGGGAGAGAGACACAGCCCAAGGGGGATTGAGCCAATGATGGCAGCTGAGACTATAATCTCTCAAGGTCACCCCACTGGAACCCTGAGAGGAAATGTAGAAGGCCGAGCTTTGAGAGAGAGTCAGAGAATACAGTTATACTTGCTTATATCTGTATCCCCAGCACTTAGTATAGTACCTGGCTCATAGGAAGCAATTCATTCATTCACTCACTCACTAGTTCATTTATTCATTCAGTGGTAGAGAAAGGGGGAGAGACTGGAGATGAGAGGCTGGGACATTTGGTTTTGGTTTGCTTTTGTTTTGTGATTGTCCAGGCAAAATGTGATAAAGACCTGAAAATAGAAAAATTATCTAGCACTATTTTTCAAAATACTTTGCTTACTTTATCGCATTTGATTCTTATCACTATACCCATTTTACAGATGAGAAATTGAAATTGGGAGAGATTAAGTGTTTGTCAAGGATTCACACAGATAGTAGGTATTCAGATTTTCCTGAAGTCTAAGCAAATGTTCTATCCAATAGCCCAAGAAGAACAAAGGGACCCTGGGCAAATTCAGAGATAGAATAATGGTTCTGACAACTCCCATTTTAATAAAGTCTTAAAGTTTACAAAATAAATATAAATCTATCATATGTGACTGTGGATTATTATTATTAATATCCATCTTGTTCTTCTCACCTCTTTTTACATGTGGTCCTCATCCTTCCTGAGGGCTGAGGTCTAACATTGTCTCTGTGCCAAAGGTTAGAAAAGTTTCTCTTAATTCAACCTGCCACTGATAGAAATGGGTCTTGATTTCAGGAGATGTTACCAGTTCTACTATGCCTTCAATTAGATTTGAGGTGCCTCCCATCAGAATCTTCTTATGGTTCCACTTTGTTTTAATTTTATTACTTAAAAATTATTGACATATTTTGTTTTCATATCACCTTCATTTTTCTGAATACATCTCTTCTCCCCTACTCCTCCCCACCCAGCAGACCATCTCTTGTAATAAAGATTTTTTTTTAAAAAGAAAAGATTTGGTTCCACAAAATCAACTAACACATTAGCCAGGTCTGACAGTTTATGTAACTTTGTGCATCCATAGATTTCTCTTAATAAGAGAGTAAACGTGTCATTTTTTAAAAATCTGATTCCATTTCTTTTATTTTGACAACAATTCCACTCATACCACCCCCACTGAATCATTTCTTATAGTAAAAAACAAAACAAAATAAAACCACCAAACAGTTAAGCAAAACCAACTGACAAAACAGATAGATATAGAGATAGATTGATATATAGATAGATAGATAGATAGATAAATATATATGTATATATATATATATAGAGAGAGAGAGAGAGACAGAGAGAGAGAGAGAGAGAGATGGATGGATGGATGGATAGATAGATAGATAGATAGATAGATAGATAGATAGATAGATAAATAGATAGATAGATAGATAGACAGACAAAATGCCTCCTACAGGGCTTCCCTGTCTTAAGCCTTCCCTACTCTAGTCCATCCTCCACTTAGCTGCCAAATGGATCCTCCTAAAGCACAGATCTAACCATGTCACTTCCTATTCAGTAAATCCCAGTGGCTCTCTACCACCTCTAGAATCAAATATACAATTCTCCTTCCTTTCTAAAGCCCTTCATAATCTGGCCCCCTCCTGCCTTCCTGTCTTATTATACCTTACTCACTCCCTAAGTACTCTGCCCTCCAGTGATACTGGCTTCCATGCTGTTCCTCTCAGTCCACCTACCAATATCATGCATTTTCACTAGCTATACACCCTGCCTGAAGTTTTCTCTTTTCTCACTTCCATCAATTTGTTTCCCAGACTTCCTTCAAGTCCCAGCTAAAATCCCACTTTCTACAAGAAGCCTTTCCCACTCCCCTTAACACTAGTGCCTTCCCTCTGCTAATTATCTCCAATTTGTTAAATATATATATATATATACACACAAGTCTATATGTATGTATATATGTATGTGTGCATATGTGTATGTGTGTATATATGTATGTGTGTATATATATGTGTGTGTATATGTGTATACACACACACACACACACACACACACACATATATATATAATTTGTATGTAGTGGTTTGTACATTGTCTCCTCCATTAGACAGGGGACTCTTTCAGAGTCTGATTGTCTTTTGCCTTTCTTTGTATTTCCCAGCACTTAATATACTTCCTGGCACATAGTAGATATTTAATAAATACTTCTTTTTGATTTTTTAGAATTTTCACAATATAGTTGGATTTTTGTATGTGTGCTACTGGGAGTATTTATTAACAATGTTCATTTTTGTAAGATTTCGAATTCCAAATTTTTGTCCCTGCCTCCCTTCCCTCCCCCCTCCCCAAGACAGCATGCAATCTGATATAGGTTATACATGCACAATCATGTTAAACATATTTCCATATTAGTCATGTTGTAAAAGAAGAATCAGAACAAAAAAAGAAAAACCACAAGAAAGAAAAAGGCAAAAAAGTGAAAATAATATGCTTCAATCTGCATTCAGACTCCATGGTTTTTTCTCTGGATGTGGACAGCATTTTCCATCATGAGTCTTTTGTAGTTGTCTTGGATCATTGTATTGATGAGAAGAGATCAGTCTGTCATAGTTGATCATCACACAATGTTGTTGTTAATAAGTGTTTATTGACTAAATGAATGGCTAGCCCCCAAAAGCAGCCTCCATTGTAAGGAAATTGTTGCCTGGGTTGGTATACCGTGGGCTGAACAAATTCAGGAAGTTAAAAGAAACAAACCACCCAGAGTGTAAAGTGATCATTTGTGTATTGTAGAGACTTGGGCACATTCCCAGAAGAGCCCAGAGATGGTGCCTGGTAGGTACACAATGTCCGGCATGCAGAAACCCAATAATTTGCAGGAGGGCCTGCAATTCACATGAAAAGAAAAGCCTGACTTGGAACTTAGAAAACAATGCACATATTCCCAATTGCTCTCATTGAGTTGAGAAACAGACAACAAGCAAAGATGGTTTTGTTAACTGAGTTGCTTTTTAATTCACTGATTCATTATATTATTAACTTCCTAATTTTTTAGCCCCTAAACATACCCTGTTCTGTATGTGAGCACATTTCTCTGTATATTTGCTAACAGGCTGATTTCTGTATATGAACCATAGCCCGCACCTAGGCACATTCAGGCACATTCTGAGAGATATGTGTTAAATCTTTCATCCTCATTATTCTTATCATGTACCATGGCAGTGGCCTCCCAATTGCTCTCCTTGGATCCAGTCTTGTCTCTCCCCAATCCAACCTCCAAAGAGAGGTTATTGTACATAGACCAACCCAGACTCAGGTTTGGGACTGGACTGAAATGAGATACCTCTAGGTCAACTAACAGCTAACAAAAGGAAGTTTTCTGAACCATAGTATGGAAATGTTATTTAGCAAGGATATAGCATTGATTCAGTTGGACACAGCTTCCTTGCCCCTGCCATCCAAACTGGTCCAGCTGTGTTGGCTTTTGTATTTGACAACCAGGAAACTCCCTAAATGGTTTGTCAATTAAATCTGCAAATAGTTTGTCTTAGGCCTCTTGGCCAATTAAATCTGCAAATAGTTTCACTACCTTTAGAGGAAAAACTAATTTTACCATGCTAGGTGGCACAGTGGATACAGCATCAGGTCTGAACTCAGGGAGACTTGTGTTCAAACCCAGCCTCAGACTCTTATTAGCCAGTGAGTTGGCTAAGTCACTTAACCTCTCTCTGCCTGCTTCAGTTTTCTCAACTGTAAATGGGGATAATAATAGTAACTTATCTCTCAGGGTTATTATGAGGATCAAGTGAGATAATATTTGTAAAGCACATAGCACAGATCCTGGCACATAGTAAGAAGTACATAAATGCTAGTATCATTAAACTTTATTTTTTTAAAAAAGGTTTTAAGATACCATCTCACACCCACTAGATTGGCTAATATGACAGAAAAGGAAAATGACAAATGCTGGAAGGAATGTGGAAAAAATTGGGACACTAGTGCATTGTTGGTGGAGTTGTGAACTAGTTCAACCATTATGGAGAACAATTTGGAACTATGCCTAAAGGGCTACAAAACTGTGCATCCACTTTGACTTAGCAATTCCACTAGTAGGTTTGCATCCTAAAGAGATAAAAGAATAAGGAAAAAATCTTATATGTATAAAAATATTTATTGCAGTTCTTTTTTGTGATAGCAAAGAATTGGAAATTGAGTGGATGCTCATCAACTGGGAAATGGCTGAAAAAGTTGTGGTATATGATTGTGATGGAGTATTATTGTGATATAACTAATGACAAGGGGGATGGTATAAGAAAAATCTGGAAAGACTTACATGAACAGATGCAAAGCAAAGTGAGCAGAACCAGGAGATCATTATACACAGTAATAACAATATTACAAGGAAGATCAACTGTGAAAGTCTTGCTAAGTCTTTGATCAAGACAATGATCCAAGACAATTACAAAGGACTTATGATGAAAAATGGTGTCTGTTTCCAGAGAGAATGCAGATTGAAACATACGGTTTTTATTTCCTTTATTTTTATTTTTTTTCTTTTGCAACATGACCAATATGGAAATATGTTTTGCATAACTTTTTATGTATAATCACTATCAAATTGCTTGTCTTCTCAAGAAGGCAAGGAGGGAGGGAGAGAATTTGGATCTAAAAAATATTTTAAATTAATGTTAAACATTTTTACATGTAATTGGGAAATATTTAACAAAATAAAATATACTAAGTATCCTTTGCAAAAAATAAAATAAAGTAAATCAACAAACATTTATTAAGCACTTACTATGTCCCAACTGGCTGCCAACAGCATAAAGGCAAAAACACTTCCTGATCTTGATAAACTTAACAATATCAGCACACAATCAAGTATGCAAAGAAAAACAAACAAAAAAGTCTTATGCATGAAGTTTTGAACTTCAGCTACAAAGGTTTTTAAATATATATACATATACATATATACACACATGTATTAAATTTAATGTAGTCAGAGTTGCTATTTGTTTTTGTCTCCTGAGCTCCTTTTCATTTTCTTCTGTGTTTTTTTTTTTTTTAAAGCAATTGGGGTTAAGTAACTTGCTCAAGGTTACACGGCTAGTCATTTGATTTTATTCGTGGGTGCTCATTTTCTGAGGCCGGATCTGATCTCGGGTCATCCCAACTCCGAGGCCGGCTCTCTTACTCACTGCGCCACCTAGCCGCCCCTTTAGGGCAATTGGGGTTAAGTAACTTGCCCAAGGTCACACGGCTAGGTTTTTGTTTGTGTGGATTAAGTGTCTGAGGTCGGCTCCGAACTCAGGGCCTTCTGATTCCAGGGCCGGCGCTCTATTCACTGCGCCACCTAGCCGCCCCTCTTCTGTGTGTTTTTAAAGTGTTTTTAGTGATGCTCTTTTTTTTTTTTGCAACAGTCACTTCTAATTACTTCCCCTATCCCTCTCTTCTCCCCAACGTTCTTACTACCATAGAAGCACTCTTGTACAAAGCATTTTCCCCACAAAAATCCTGTGAGGGAGGCTAGATTAGGATTAATATGTACATTTTGCAGATTTGGAAACTGAAGCTTAGAGGGGGAAGTAAAAGACTCAAGTTCATACAATTAGTAAATGTCAGATGCAGAAGTAAAGTGAGAGAACTCAGCACTCTTTGTATTGGGGACAAGAGGGGTGGGAAGAAGCAGAGCAAAAAAAAATGAAGACTGATAAAGATCAGATATCTGGACAATTCTTCAGATATATTCCAAAATTATCAAATGACAGCTTCTTGGAAATGTCATTCCTTGCATCGTGACAGTCTATTCATCAGCCCTGATTTCACTAGTGACCCAGAGTTCTCCAGCAATAACAACAGAATTAAAGATTTTAGTGAAGAATGAATGCATTCGGAAAACACTTGAAACAAAATGTACTCTTCAAAGATTCTGAGGCTCTGTCCACACTGACCTCCCAGAGTCTCCGAGGCTCTGTCCACACTGACCCTCCAGAGGCTCTGAGGCTCTGTCCACACTGACCCTCCAGAGGCTCAGGAATAAAGACCTCAGTAATCCATCTCATTCTTGATAAAGAGCATCTATCTCTTTGTCTGATTCCTAATGCCCCCATTCTACTCTTCTGCATCCCTTTCATGCCTTACCCACTTGGCAGGACCAGCCAAGAACTGGATGGGAGAGAAATGAAGAGTCAATAGGTGTTCTGCCTGCCTGAAGGGGCAAACTCAGGCTTTTTATGCAAACCATATCTTCCCTCCCTAGCTTGGTTTTATTGTTTGGGGTAAGTAAATAGGTGAGAGAAGTTTGTTCCTCCTCTTCTCTTCTCCCTCTATAGTGTTTCACTCGATGATCTCATAGTTTCACTTATGATCTCTATGCTTAGATCTCTTCATCAAATCTTGACCTCACTCCTAATCTCCAGATTCACATCTCCAACTGCCGAGTGGGCATCCAGGACTGGATGTCCTATAAATATCTTAAATTCAAAATTTCCAAAATGGAATTAATTTTCTTTCTTCCCAAACCCTCCCCTTTTCCTAACTTCATTACTATAGAGGGCACCACCATCCTTCACTGGGCGCCACCCTCAACTCCTCCTTCTCACTCCCCTCTCATAATGAACCAGCGGTCAAGTCCCATTGTTTCTATCTCTGTAACATCTCTCATACTTACTCCTTTCTCTCCTCTGACAAAGCCACAACTCTGATGCAAGCTTTCATCACCTCATGCCCGGATTATTGTAATAACCAGCTGGTTGACCTCTCTATCTCAAGTCTCCCCATTCTTCCATTCTTCACTCAGTTGTCAAATTAATCTTTCTAAAGAGCAGGTTTTACCAGGTTACCCTCACAGTCAATGAACTCTGGTGGCTCCCTTTCACCTCCTGGATCAAAATATAAAATCCTCTGTTCGATGTTCAAAACCCTTAAAAGATCACCATGAATAGTTCAAAACCATCTCCCAACCCCTTCCAGCTTATCCCTCCCATACCTCCTGGCTTCCTTCAAGCCCCAGCTAAAATACCATTTTCTTTCTTTTTTTTTCCTTTTTTGGAAGGGGAAGCTTGGGCAATTGGGGTTGAGTGACTTGCCCAAGGTAACACAGCTAGTTTTTGTGTTAAGTCTCTGAGGCCGGATTTGAACTTAGGTCCTCCTGACTCCAGGGCTGGTGCTCTATTCACTAAGCCACCTAGCCACCCCTTTTGTTTTTCTTGATATCTCCAGCAGTTAGCATAGTTCCTGGGACATAGTAGGTGCTTAATAAATGCTGATCCTCCAAAATTGATTTTACAGAATATCTATTCCTATACACTTCATGGTATCAGTGTGGCACAAATTTATTTGGCACATTGAATTAGACTTTTTGATTGTCTTATCTACCATATCTCACTGCTTCTCAGGAGTGATCATGGGAAATAATGATAAGACCATCTTCTTGAGAGGGGCAGCTTCTTGTAAGGGACCAGTAGAAAATAAGGTTGATAGGTAGTGGGAAGCCTTGAATGCCAGGATAAAGAAGTTAGATTTGTAATGAGATAGTAGAGCAGGTTATGGTGAGTGATTCTACCTTGCTAGTGTAGTACACCCTTCAGGATACGTCCTATGCAACTTGTAGTCACAGGCTGGATCTCCTGGAAGGATAGCAACTCAGTTTTAAGATACTCTATGGATCCAGACTCCTAAAATATATATTT